>CAUYUJ010001697.1:76940-98039 GCA_963575745.1 Prorocentrum cordatum
GCGCTTCCTGGCCCAAAGGGAGCTCCACCGAAGGTTCCAATGGCGCAGTCCGCATGCGGTTCCTGCACCCAGAGCAGCGCTTCGTGGCCCCAGAGGGAGCTCCACCGAAGGTCCCAGTGGCACAGTCCGCATGCGGTTCCTGCCCCCCGAGCAGCGCGTCGTGGCCAAAGGGGGAGCTTCACCGAAGGTCCCAGTGGCGCAGTCCGCAAGCGGTTCCTGCGCCCAGTACAGCGCTTCGTGGCCCTAGAGGGAGTTCCACCGAAGGTCCCACTGGCGCAGTCCGCAAGCGGTTCCCCCACCCAGTATAGCGCTCCGTGGCCCCATAGGGGACTCCACCGAAGGTCCCAACGGCGCAGTCCGCATGCAGTCCCTGCGCCCAATACAGCGCTTCGTGGCCCCAGACGGAACTCCACCGAAAGTCCCCATGGCGCAGTTCGCATGCGGTTCCTGCCCCCAGAGCAGCGCTTCGTTGACACAGAGGGAACTCCACCAAAGGTCCCAGTGGCGCAGTCCGCATGCCGGCTCCTGAGCGCTACGTGGCCCCAAAGGGAGCTCCACCGAGGGTCCCAGTGGCACAGTCCGCATGCGGTTCCTGCCCCCCGTACAGCGCTTCGTGGCCAGGGGGAGTTCCACCGAAGGTCCCAGTGGCGCAGTCCGCATGCGGTTCCTGCGCCCAGAATAGCGCTGCGTGGCCTCAGAAGGAGCTCCACCGAAGGTCCCATTGGCGCACTCCGCACGCGGTTCCCCCAACCAGTATAACGTCTCGTGGCCCCATAAGGGGGCGCCACCGAAGGTCTCAGCGGTGGAACTCGCATGCGGTTCCTGCGCCCAGTACAACGCTTCGTGGCCCCAGATGGAGCTCCACGGAAGGCGATACCCACGACTGCGGCACTCACAACTGCATGTGGTTGGCTTTTTTCGAAGAGGCTAATTTTGAACGCCCCCCCTCCCCCCTTGAGGCCGAGTTAGGGTTGTGTCTTTCCCTTTAAACCCGCCAAAACCATCAGGAAGGTACTATGGGAAGGTGAGTGAGGGCTTCTCCCCAGCACCTGTCCCTGAAATCCCCTGTGGGAAGGGCTAGGAAGGTTTTCCCCCACGACCCCCACAAGAATTGCTTTCGGAGGGAAGTTATCGGCGAGGTTAACAAGGCGTTTCCTGTCGGACGCCCCCGAACCCCCCTCAAGACGGGTCTTCGGAGCGTTAAGGGGTTCTTTCCCCCAGACCCACCCAAAACCCCTTCAGGGCAGGGCTTGTCTTTTGAAAGGCAAGGGAAAGGTCCCCCGAGAACCCCGTCTGCAACAGCGTTTCCCCCATCGGACCTCTCCAAACAAAAACCCCCCTTGAGGGAGGGGGGGGCGGGAAGTTTCTCCCGCCCCCCCCCCTAAAAAAAACCTGGGAGGGCTCGGGCGGGGTAGGGAGGTCCCCCGCCCAGACCCCCCCAAAGAATCACCCTCAGTGTTTTGCGAAATGTCCCCCTCTCGTCCGAATCCCTCTCTAAAGCCCCTGAGGGGGGGCTACGGAAGTTCCCCCCCCCAGGTCCCCGAAATCCTCCCTTTGGAAGAATGTTCTGAGGGTTCGGAGACGCCCCCCATCCGCACCCCCACAAGGGGTGAGGAGGTTTTCCCCCCTGGGCCCCCCAAAAAATACCTGAGAGGGGAGGCTGGGGGGGGTCTGGGGGATGCCCCTCGCACCTCCCCCATGAAACCTGTTGAGGCAGGGCAAAAAAAAAACCCTCAAAGGAGGTGTCGGCGGCGTTCGGGAGGGCTCCTGGGCCCCCCCAAAACCCACCTCAGGGGGATGCAGGGTTGGGACGTCACCCACCCACCCACCCCCGGAACACCCCAAAAACTCCTTTTATGAAGGGGAAGGATTTGGGGAAGGCTCGTCCCCCGTTCACGTCGAACCCCCCCCCCGACATTGCACTCGAGGCCGGGTCAAAAATGCGTTCCCCCCGGAACCTCCCGAAAACCCTCCCGGGGGAAGTTTTTGGTACGGCGGCGGGACGGGCCCCTGCCGAACCCCCCTGAAACCCCGTCTGAGGGGACGGTTGAGTGGGCCCCCCCCTCCCTCGAGGGAAGGGTCGGGGTCGGGGGCCCTCCCACACACCCCCAACACCAAAAACACACACACACACACACCAAAAAAAAAACTCAGGGAAGGAGCTGGGGGGGGAAGGAGGCGAATCCCCCCCCCGGACCCCCCCGAAAACAAACCTCAAGGAGGTTTTGCGGCCCCCTCCCTTCCGCGGCCCTTTTTAATCTCCCGGAAGAGGTTACGCAGGTCCTCTTTGTTTTGGAGGTTCATGCGGTTCCCCCCCCCTGGCCCTCCCAGACACCCCACCCAGAGAGGGCCCGCACCGCCCCCCCACTACAATCAAGGGGGGGTGGGAGGGGCATTTTGGCACGCGGGCGCGCGAAACGGGCCGAACGCCGGGCTGGCTGGGGCAGGCTACGCCACCAGCTGCGGAAAACAAGCAACGAGCCACGCCAGGCGCGGGGCGGAACTCCAGTGGCCAAAATGGCGCGACGGCGACGTAGGGCACCAGGAACGCGAGGAAGGTGCCGAGGGAGAAAGCAAAGCAAGTGCACTCGATGGCGGCGAAAGATGACCCGAGCGCCACACTCACCCAGGAAGGCGGCGAAGAAGGTGGGAAATCCAGTTCCCCAGGCGAACTTGCTGAGCACGCGGTCCTCGCACAAAAAGGATGACGATGCCGAGAGGAAAGCGACCTGCAGGCCCCGCGTGGGCGAGTGACCACGTCCACGTACAAGAGGACCAGGAAGACACCACGACCTCCAGGCTGCGGCCACACCAGGACCTCCCCAAGGGAGTGCGAGGGCACCCGACGGCAAGGGCGGTGTAGACCGTCACGGAGAATGCGACCTCCAGGTACCGCGGAAACTGCAACCACCTTCGCGCAGATGCGGGCCGCGCGGAAGACCCAGAAAGCGGACGGGCTGCGGTCGCCTCCTGGACCTCCTCGAGGAGCCAGGGCCCCCCAGTGCAGGGGCAGTGTGGACCTTCACGAAGATAACCAAAAATTCCCAAGGCAGGGCAGCACGATAGCGGCGGCCAAGTGACGGAACCAGCCACGAGGGCGCCCCGCGCGCCGAGACCTGGAGGCAGTCGAGTGACCGGCACGGCGAAGCCGTGCAAGAGGGTGCGGAGCGCCACCACGGCGGGTACCCGCGCGGGAGGCGGCGGGCGGCCAGCGGCACAGCGGCCGGCGGGCCGCAACGAGCTTCGCCAGGGAGACCGTGCCGCCGACGCCTCAAGCGGATGAGGGGGTCCCTGGCGGGATCAGCAGCAAGGCCACGCCGAACTCCACACGAAGTGGAGGGGCAGGAGGGCGCCGTCGGCGCCAGCACTCCGGCAGCGCGACGGGCGCCAGCCGCGGGACCCAGCGGCAGCTGGGCAGTTCAGAAGAGGGCGTCAACCCGGTGGCGACCAGGGGATCGACACCAGGGCTCACTGACCGCCGCCCCAGCGAGCATCCGGGCGGACGTCTACCCCCCCAGCCACGGGGGGCCTGCAGCGATACGCGCCAACCCCAGGCGCGGATGCGAGGCGGGACTTCGAGGGGTACCTGCCAGACGATTCCCCAGTCGGAGGCGCAGGACCAGGCGGCTGATCGCCGCAGAGGCAGGGAACGAGGAGGAATGGGAGCGGCAGCTGCTCGCTGCAAGTGCATAGTGGAAGGATGCAGTGGTTACCCCAGGCAGAGGCGTCAAGGATTCGGATCGGCAAGAGGTTAGATCTGCGTGCGGGGGCGCCCTGCAGGCACCCCTCGATGCGCGTGGGAGAGAGGCGGCGGCCGGGCGGCCCGGGGCACCCGAGGGCAGCGACGAGTGGCAGCGAGGCAGCGCCCCGATCGGCGCAGAGAGGGCACGCGCCCACCAGTGAGGGGCAACGACAGGGGGGGATAGGAACAGGGGGGGTCATCGACCTCGAATGGCCGATGCATCGCCCAGGTATCGTCGATATACCGTCCATGCAGGCCGCCCCGTGTATCGTCTGCAGACGTCGTCAGCACATCGCCCTGATGTCAAGGATGCGTCGTCGATGTATCGTCTGTGTCAACCATTCGAGGTCGATGCATCCCCTACCATGCCCATCCCCTCCTACCGTTGCCCCCGAACTCGAAAGCGGCCACGAGGGCAGCGTCCAAGAGGGGGGCGTAAATCATGGCCAGCGGCATGTGCGCGGCTCAGGGGGGGGCGGGGACGTATTGAAATAGGAAGAGGCGCCATGAAATCTGGGGATCCATCATGGCCCCCGCCAGGATATCCACCACCCCCTAGTCATCACCCGCCTCTCGGCCGCCCCCGATCGGGCGGCACCCCCAGAAGAGTCACACCGGTCGCGCACGCGGCAGTACTCGGACGAAGGAGAGGTCTCGTCTGGGGCTGCGCGGGTGGGGGAGCAGGCGGGAGCCAGGAGGAAGATGCGGGAGGAGGCAGTGGGGGGGTGCGGGAGAGGAGAGGAAAGACGTCCACGAGTGCTCCATTCAAGACGGGGGGCCCGTCAAGGAGGAGGAGGGGGAGAGCGACGACGACGACGAGCGCGAGGAGCGGCAGCATCACGGGCAGCACGAGCAGCAGCGACAGCACAGGCGGGGGCACCAAGCGGAGTCTTCGTGGGGTCCTGTCCGCCACCGAGAGAAAGGGAGCGGGCGGACGAAGAGAGGTCTGGTGGCAGCAGCGTGAGCGGCAGCGGCGAGGTCTGACGGCTGCCACTGATCTCCGTCTTCGGCGACGACGAATGACGCGCCGTGACGGGCCCGAGCGAGAGCAGAGCAGGCAGGATGTGGCGAGCACGGGGTCGGCAAGCGGTCCAGCCATGAAAGTAGATCAGGGTCTTTTTCTTGGGGTCGTAGTACTGCGACCTTCGGTCACACCCTCAACCCGCAAGCGATCACGCGCCCACGCAGCCGCACGAGGCAGCACACAAGAAAAAATGAGCGGCACGAGCTCAACGACAACGGTCAACCAGCAGAAGGGACATTGATGGATGGCGACGAAGGCAGAGAAGCAAGTCCATACGCAAAAACTTGTATTCCACTGAATGGGAAGGTACCCAGGACACTTGACAGAAGCAATGAAATCTTCCAACATGGAGCAGGTCTTTCACGGAGCTGGGATCTGTCTCACTTCTCATACAACAACACTCATATAATGTTGACGGAGGCGCCTGGCCGACGCTGGTGCCAGTGTGCCCTACACCTGCTGAACCTTGGTAAAGCGTGTCGCGTGTCGCTGTGCGCATGCAGCGACACGCGGCCTTGATCCAGCAGCATCAGCCGCTCTTCCAAACCAGCCAACGTTAAGCTACGATTGTGTCAACAATCATAGTTCAACCACACAGTGTCCGATTTCACACAGAAAGGATGGACGGTGTTTTTCTCGCAATCGACCGTATCCTCCGACCGAAACGCAACAGGCAGTTGACACGCCTACCTTCGCACACCGCCAAAGAATTGCTGTGATATGCTCCTGCTCCTCGTTTGAACTCCAACTACATCATACACTATGAGATACGTACACACGCATGTTCATATCCGCGGTCTTCACCCGACGGTGGCGTTCGAAAAGAAAGGCTAATTAAGAAGAAACCCCGCGCGCCAGGGCCCCCGTCCACACGCACGCACACACACACACACACACACACACGCACACACACACACACACACACACACACACACACACACACACACACACACACACACACACACACACACACACACGCACACACACGCACACACACACACCACACACACACACACACACACACACAACACACGCGCGCACACACGCACACACGCACCAACGCACACACCAAACACACACACACACACACACACACACACACACACACACGCACACACGCACACACACACACACAGACACACGCACGGACGCACACACGCACACACACACACACACACACACACACACACACACACACACACACACACACGCACACACACACACACAAACACGCACACACACACACACACACCAAACACACATACACACACACACACATGCACAAGCACACACGCACATACGCACACACGCACACACGCACACGCACACACACGCACACACACACACACACACGCGCACACACACACACGCAAACACAAATGCACATACGCACGCCCCACACACACACTCACACACACACACACACACATGCACACACACACACACACGCACCCACACAAACCCACTGGCCTATTGTGTCTACGCACCGTAGGTTTCTGCTGCCTCCGCGGTGAAGAATGTCGAGCACGTCCAACGGAAACCAACGGAGGCACGCGATAATCCAGGTGAAGGCCTACGGAGTCCTAAGGATACAGAACCCTGAGCAAGCCCGAACAAATCTCCAGACCTACTTCAAGAGTGCCACGAAATCTTTGAATCAGTACGAGGCTCGCCCCAGGGATCCTGAGGTCCTGAGGGATCGGGTCGTTGCCCTAAGACATCACAAGTGTCTGTCTCACTGGCACACGGGACCCCAGAAGCTATCACCATGTGCACTGCATACGTACCACGCGCGAAACGATACCTCTGTGTCCGCCGCCGTGCCGCAGGCGCTGAGTGGAGTGTCCGCGGGTCCTTTCGAGCTTTATGCGCCAGTTATTGAAAACACTTCCTCTACAAGCGCGTGCGCGCGTGTCTGCCAGCGGAGTGTCGTCGCCCAGTCAGGAGGGGCACCCCAAGCGACCCGGATTCGCGGTACTGGCCGAGGGCCACTACAATACTTTCTCTACGAGGTCCAGAGCCCCGAATTGTGGGCTCGCGGGCGCTACCCGGGCGCTCCCGGGTGCCATCGGGTCGGCTCGAATCCCATGTGTGGACTGGCCAGGAACCCCAAGCCTGCCCGAGGAGTCCCAGAGAAGGCCCCAGGACGGTCCAAAGTGGGACCCGAGACGCCTGGAGTGGACGGCGCAGGCGGCCTCCAAGACGTCTCAAGAGCTCCAAGAGGACTCCCTACAGGGTTTGTAGAAAGGAAAAACAACATTCATTTGCCCATAGTTTTGAAAAATGGTCGCGTTCTCGCATCACCGAGCCTCAGGATGCCCACGACGGCCCAGGAGACCCCCCAGAGGCCTCCAAGGCGGCCCCCAAGAGGGCCTCGAGAGAGGCCAGACGGAGGGAACCCAAACTGACATTTGGAGCCCTTCCACCCAGTATGGCCCCGAAACGGCCAGCAGGCCCCCAAGACGCACCCAAGAAGCCCCCAGTCCTAAACGGCCCCAAAGACGCCCCCAGGGATGCATCCAAGAGGCCCCCGAGAGGCATTACCAGACCCCGAGAGGCATCCAAGACGCCCCTGCCCCGCGACCCAGCCACAGTGGCGCAATGAGCCGAAGGCCACTAGATCCGCTGTCCCCATTGCCTGCGAAGGGGTGCAGGGCGTGCTGTGACTCTCTGGGCCATTCAACAGATTCCCAGGGGGGTCTCCGCCGACAACCTCGACGGTTCCTAAAAACCGACAGGTCAAGAGAAGTCGCCGGCAAGACTGCCAAGATGGCCCACGATGGCCCAAGGTGGTTCCCAAGACGGTCCACCTCCAAGATGTCCAATAAGGCTCCACGAGTGCCCAAGATGACCCCAGGATCACAAGACGGCCCAAGGGAGACCCAACATTGCCCAAAATGCCTCAAATGACCCAGAATGCTGCAAATACGGACCGGAAGACTCCAAGAGGCCCTCCAGAAGCGCCCGAAGAAGCCAATGTCATTGATGGCCTGGGCTGTTGCAGGATTGTCGCCTTCTCGCCCGTTCAAGCTTCCGACGGCCCGCGACGGCCCAGGGGGCCTCCAAGATCACCCAAACACAGCCCCAGAAGCTCCTAAGCTAAGAGTGCCCCGAGACCGGCCAAGAGGGCCCCAAGATGGCCCAAGAGGGCCCCAAGACGGCCTCAAGACGAACCCAGAGACCTCCGCGTCAACCAGAAGCCGTCCCAACAGGGCCCCAAGACGGCCCGTTAAGGCCGCCAAGACGGCCTCCGAAGACCATGCGGCGCCCCACGTAGCCCCTCCCCCCCCCTCCCCCCCGTGAGGCCCCCGAAAAGCCCCATGAGGTGCCCACGAGGTCTTCAGAGGCCCGCAAGAGTCCCCAAGGAAGCCCTCGGGAGGCCCCAAGGGCCAAGGGGCCTCCTCCTCCTCCTCCTTCAACCCTCAGTCCTCAGTCCTCCTCCCTCTTCCTCCCTCCTCATCCCTCCTGCTCTCTCCTGCTCCCTCCTCCCGCCTCCTCCTCCTCATCCTCATCCTCCTCCTCCTTCTCATCCTCCTCCCCCTCCTCCTCCTCCTCCTCCTCTTCCTCCTCCTCCTCTTCCTCCAACTCCTCCTCCTCCTCCTCCTTCTCCTCCTCCTCCATCTCCTCCGCCTCCTCCTCCTTCGCCTCCTCCTCCACTTCCTCATCCGTATGTGTTGTTATCTCTGTGTAAATATATATACACATGTACACATATAGCTATAGATAAAAGTATGCCTCCCTCTCTTCGTCGTACATGTGTCTACATGCATGTATGTATGTATGTAGTTATGTATGTGGTTATGTATGGATGGATGGATGGATGGATGGATGGATGGATGGATGGATGGATGGATGGATGGATGGATGGATGGATGGATGGATGGATGTAATGTGTGTATGTATGCATGTATGTATACATGTATGGATCAATGGATGGATGGATGGATGGATGAATGGATGTGTGTAAGTATGTATATGTGTACGCGTGCATGTATGTATGTGTATGTATGCATGCGTGTATGTGTATATGTAGTTATGTCTGTCTGTATGGACGGACGAATTGATGGATGGATGGATGGATGGATGATGTATGGATGTATGGATGTATGGATGTGTGTAGGTATGTTTGTATGTGTCTGTGTGTATGTGTATGTGTATGTATGTACGCATGTACGCATGTGTATGGATGGTTACAGGTTTGTGTGCATGTGTGTAAGTATGGATGTATGTATGTAGGTATGTGTATATGTATGTATGTATGACTGTATGGATGTGTGTATGTATGGATGTGCATGTATGTATGTGTGCATGTGTGTATGTGTGTCAGAATATGTATATATAGATATATATATATATATACATGTGCGCATGTGTATATGTATATGTATCTGTATATGTATATGTATATGTTTATGTATATGTATGTGTATATGGATATGTGTATGTGTATGTATATGTATGTGTAGATGTATGTCTATATATTGGTGTAAGTGCATGTGTGTATAGATGTGTGTACAACTACATGCATACATGCATGCATGAATGGATGAATGAATGGACGCATGTATGTATGTATGTATGTATGTATGTATGTACGTATGCGTGTGGGTATGTATGAATGTATGTATGTATGCATGTGTATGTATGTATGTACGTATGTACTAACATACGTGCGTACGTACGTGTATGTGTGTATGTATGTGGTTATGGATGTGTTGATTTATCTCCGACCCTGCCTCTCTCACCATGCAAAAATACCGAACAGTATGTGTATACGTGTTTATATTAATGTTGTGCGCGCATGCAAATACATATATATATATATGTGTATATATAATCTAAAACATGATATTTGTATACACCTTCCTCCCGCAAGTGCTCCCCCAAGAGTTTCCACAACGGTTTAAGGAAACCATAGTCCCATGGGTAGGCAAGACCTCGGCCCAACGTGTGGCCACATACATAGGCATGTCGATCAGAGTTTGGCCGCATACTTCCGCAGGGCGCGGGGACGGTTCGCCGTAGGCGTCTTCGATAAGAGTGCGCGATCAAAATTGGTGCGGGAGCGTTGTAAACGCATGATGCCGTGCGCATTGACTGACACACATGTTTGCGTGTATTTCGAGTATGCACGCATAGAAAAAACGGTGATGGTCGATGTATGGACCATGTACAGCTATCGGTGCGACCATCCTACATCACGTGCAGGTGAATCGCGCAACCATATCACGCAGCGAACCAAGTTTTCGAACAGCTGGGAGCAGGAGCATTCATGAACAGTAATGCCCATTCACCATTCTAGACTGTCTGCCATGAGGCCCAGGATCGTGAGTCTCACACACTGCGAACTCTAAGCGCGAAGCCATAGAGCCAACAAATAGCTGACGCAGAATGTTGACACACAATGCTAGCACACGGCGCTGACAACCCACAACGCAAACACGCATACGCATGTTACTTTCACAACCGTCGCGGCGACGACAAACAGCAATTTTGGGACTGCCAAAACAGAGGAGAGACACCGGGCAAGGCCGACTTCTGCCCAGGCACCGCCTTCTCGGACTTGTCCCCGGGCCCAAACCTGGGGAATGCCCGAAGGCTCCGGGTCGTTGGGTCGCAGGGCATCCCTTTACCCTGTTTCTTCATCCCTCCTTCCCCATTCTGCCCCCCTTTTGCCTCTCCCGTTTCCTCGTTCCGAGAGCCCCAAGAAGAGCCCCAGTCGGACGCAGGTATCCTTGGACACCTGCCTTTGGGGTGCACGCCAGACCAGGTGATGCTGCTGGTTCGCTCGCCAGGACTGCTGCCTCATCTCACACTGACTTTCCTATCGAGCACCTGGTCTTTATTGTCACAACCGTAGGGCGAGTCCGCGTGAATGCTAAGGACAAGATGTTTGGACTCCAAACACGGATACAATGAAAATTCGCACGATGCCCAACATGCGTACGAAGAAAAGGTTGCACACAACTGGCAGCGGCCGCTGTAGAGCAGACGACGTTTCATTTCGAATGGACAACATCCGCGGAGACACCAACAGCGAATCCTGTCAAAATGGACAGGCACTGATGTCGATCTTCGTCCTAATTCTGTCCGTACCTATTTTGATCGTGCCGAGCTGTTGGCGGGATACTGGCAAAGCATTGGGATGACTACGGCTTCCCCATAAATCCCCATGAACCTATGTGCCGCTACTGTGCCAGCTGCTCCTTGCTGCACGCTGCTGGGTGACGACGGCCACCTCCTGGTTGCTTCTGACAGCTGACCGCTTCCTGATGGCTCACTGCTGACCACTGCATGCTGCATGCTGCCTACTCGCTGATGGACATGACTTGCCCACCGCTGTTTCCTGCGCCGCTGTTCCGCGTCGCCCTTCGCTGCCTCTCCTCATTCAATTCCTCATCGTCCAAGTAGGGGCGCGCACATCACGTCTGACGTCGTTCCCACCTGGCCCATTCATGTCCGCTGTGCCCATCGCGTTCGGCTCGCCGAGTCGTGCACACAAGTCTGAAAAGTGATACAGAGTTCGCGGATACTACCTGCAATCATCGAGCCCGTCGTCCCTCTCAGAATCGGCAAAGGCCAGACGAGCATAGATGCACGCGCAAAGGTCGCGCAACGCTTGATCGGGGACGTCGTCGGGCGGCCCAGGGACGCAAGAGAAAACATAAGCAGGCCTTTACCAAATAAGGAACACGAAGAGGAAGGGGAAGATGAAGAGTAGCGAGGAGAGAGGGGAGAAGGGAAATTCGGGCGACCGAGAAGACTGGGGCACCTAGCACATCGCAGATCGGACTGCTCCCTTGTCTTCTGGCCAGCGTCGACGAGCCGACCATCCACTTGGGAGAGGCCCCCAAGATGCACCAAACAGCATCTGAGAGCCCTCCAGGAAGTCCAAGAGGCCACACGTGAACTCCTGGATATCCCCTGATGGTCCCCTCAGATGCTCCCTTAAACACGCCAAGGGCTAAACATATAGGCGTCTCTCTGTGCTCCATAGTCCTTCCCCTCTCGGGTAATCAGACCCTGATGGTGACGTCGGATCAGGCCTCCTACAAGACCGCAACTTGACTATATGAGGCGGCTCCATCGACTGATCGTTCGTCGCTTCGCGCTTACATATATGACATGGGCTGGCGGGAATGAGCGAAGCAACGAAATCATAAGGCATGCTAGGATGATTGCAAGGGCGTGGCTCGAACCTTCCAAGACACATGTCGCACTACCAAATAGCATCATCGCAGCAGCGTGCCAGGCGAATCCAGCTCAAGCCGAATACCATTGCACACAGAGGAACCAATAGATACCCCAATCAAGTTGTGCAGGCCAGCCAGTGGAATACTGCTGGAGCACGTCCTTCGTGCAGTACCTCCAGGCTGTTCATACACAGAGACTGTGAATGCGCTATGCGGTATCATAACTAATCATCAAGAAACGACATCCACACTGCATGCCCACCAATCCAACAATCAAGTGCGACGATAGTCACTGCGATCCCCGCCAATACCTCCATCGACAATGTCTGCCAGCGCGGATACTCTCATTCCTACGTACTCACTCTCATTATCCTCTCAGTGCTATGCCTCCTCATCCCACTACTCCCACGATCCTTCTACAGCATCCTCATTCCTTTTCATGTTCCTCCTCCTCCTCCAACTCCTCATCAGCAGCAGCAGCATCATCATCAGCAGCAGCATCATCATCCATACCACCAGAATACCATAATCAGCATCATGATCGTCATTCGCAGCATCATACACTTATTCACATGCTCCTCCAATCATCCTCGCATCTTCCTCCCCCTCCTCCTCCTCCTCATCCTCCTCCTCATCCTCCTACTCCTTATCCTCCTCCTCCTCCTCCTCCTCCTCCTCCTCCTCCTCCTCCTCCTCCTCCTCCTCCCCCTCCTCCTCCTCCTCCTCCTCCTCCCCTCCTTCCTCCACCTCCTCCTCCTCCTCGGAGAAAGTTGGAAGCATGGTCAGATGATGTCCAGAAGAGGGGGGGGCGACTAGGAGGGGGAGGAGAGGATGAGAATGAGTTGGATTCCTCCTGCTCCTCCTCCTCCTCCTCCTCCTCCTCCTCCTCCTGCTCCCCTCCTCCTCCCTCCTCCTCCTCCTCCTCCTCCTCCTCCTCCTTCTCATCATCACATCATCATCCTCCTCCTCCTCCTCCTCCTCCTCTTCTCCTCCTCCTCCTCCTCCTCCTCCTCCTCCTCCACCATCCTCCTCCTCCTCCTCCTCCTCCTCCTCCTCCTCCTCCCCCTCCTCCTCCTCCTCCTCCCTCCTCCTCCTCCTCCTCCTCCTCCTCCTCCTCCTCCTCCTCCTCCCCCCTGCTGCTCGGCTCCCTCCTCCTGCCCCCTCCCCTCTTCCTGCTCCTGCCCCCTCCCCTCGCGCCGGGGGCTCTCCCCCGCCCTCCCCAGAGGCACGAGGGCGACGCTGTGCTGCCGGGCGACGCCAGGGAGGCGAGCAGCAAGGGCGCGAGCCAGGCGCCGGCACCGGCCGCCCGCCTGCGCCCGCAGCCTCGGCAGCTTCCCCCCCCTGCTCCTCCTCCTCCTCCTCCTCCTCCTCCTCCTCCTCCTCCTCCTCCTCCTCCTCCTCCTCCTCCGCCTCCTCCTCCTCCTCCTCCTCCTCCACCAGGGCTCCTCGCAGCTCCTCGCCCTGGTGGCGTTGGTGTGTCGCCCTGCCTTTGTTCCAATCCACCAGTGCGTGCCGCCAGTCTCGGCCACGCCGCCGGGCACCCTCCCCTCAAGGCACGTGGCCGCCCGGAAGGCGCGCTCGATCCGAAGGATCGGATGCCTACTCCGAGCTTCTTAATAAGCGTGGGGGGCGCGTCACCCCCGCCGACAGCCCCACTTCGGCCCCCTTCGCGGGCCGCCGCCGCGCGCCGAAGGCGCTCCGGCCCCCGCCGCGGCGCGACGACGAGGCGAGGTTGACCCCCGTCGGGGGGTACTCCCCCACGCTCATCAAGAAGCCCAGAGCACCCTGTCCAGAAGAAGAGGGGTGGTGAGGAAGTCCTGGAGACCTCGCGCGGCAACTCGAGGCGCAGATTCCGTCGGATCCACGTCGGATGCGCGTCGGCTTCACGTCGGAGCACGTCGGATTTTCACGTCGGACGTACGTCGGAGCATCGCCACGCAAACGTCGACCCAGATCGCACGGAGTGGACGTGCGGACTAGATCGTACAACTATTGCAGCCACGCGAAGCCTCCGGACTCTTTCCTCGCTCGCAGAAAGAAGACTGCGCACATACACCGATCCTGGCCAGGCCCGTCCTGGGCTGGGGATCATTGCACACGCCCTCCCATCAGGGCCGCCAAGTGGGAGGCGTTCAAGAGGGGGCGGGGTGCAAAGCATGGCCGGCGGCGTCGGGGGTCGCGCGGTCGCGAAGTCACAAGGTGGACGACTGTCCGCCGTGCAATTGCGGCTGACGCGCTCGCAATGAGCAAGCATGCCGTTAGAATCCCACCAGCCCTCTGAGCGTCGGTGGTTTAGAGCGTTAGCGTTTCCTCTTCCACCCCTCCTTCCCCTTCGGGGAGGGGTTTACCCCTCCCCCATACCCCCTCCCCGTGGACCTGGAGGGGGGGGGCCGCGAGGTGTCAGAGCGTCCAAAACGGCCTCGGCGAGGAAGCCAAAATCATTGATTTTTTTAGGTTTTGGCCCCATTTTGGCCCCCTGGGGGGGCAAGGCTAATTAATGCTCCGCACTTATTGGATAGATCTCCTCCAAGATGGCCCCAAGAAGCGCCCAGGAGGTCCCAAGAGGTCCCAGGATGGCCCCAAGACGGCCCCAAGAGGCCCCCAAGAGGCCCCCAGGAGGCCCCCAAGACACCCCCAAGAGGCCCCAAGAGACCCCCCAGAGGCACCCAATATGCTCCAAGAGGCCTCGGCGAGAATGCCAAAACGGCCTCGGCGAGGAAGCCAAAATCATTGATTTTACTGGCCCCATGTTGGCCTCCTGGGGGGAGGGACGCTAATTAATGCCCCCCTCTTGTTTGATCGATCTCCTTCACGAGGGCCCCAAGAGGCGCTAAGGAGGCACCAAAAGGTCCCAGGACGGCCCCGATATGGCCCCAAGAGGACCCCAAGAGGCCCCCAGGAGGCCCCCAAGACACCCCCAAGACGCCCCAAGAGACCCCCCAGAGGCACCCAAAATGCTCCAAGAGGCCTCGGCGAGAATGCCAAAACGGCCTCGGCGAGGAAGCCAAAATCATTGGTTTTACTAGGGTTTTGGCCCCATGTTGGCCTCCTGGGGGGGATGGACGCTAATTCATACTCCCCTCTTTTTCGATCGATCTCCTCCAAGATGGCCCCAAGAAGCGCCCAGGAGGCCCCAAGAGGTCCCAAGATGGCCCCAAGATGGCCCCAAGAGGCCCCCAAGAGGCCCCCAGGAGGCCCCCAAGAGACCCCCAAGAGGCCACAAGAGACCCCCCAGAGGCACACAAGATGCTCCAAGAGGCCTCGGCGAGAATGCCAAATCATTGATTGCACGAAGGTTTTAGCCACATGTTGGCCTCTTGGGAGGGAGCACTGATTACGATGACTCCAACAGCGCCTGGGAGAGCCCAAGATGACCTCCAAGATGGCTCAAGATAGCCCAAGATGTCTCATAATGGTTTCCTCTGTGTGCTGCCCACTTCCCTGATCCAGGCAATTCCTCTGGGAATCGTTTCTGGATGGGCTGGTGGGGATTCTTTTTCGGTCGCGGCCGCAAGCGAAGAGGCAGGCGGCGGGCAGGGAATCCGGGCCAACGGGCAAGCCGAATTAGCTACAAGAGGCGCACTAGCCGGCCGGCCCACTCACAAAGCAGCCGCGAAGCTGAGGGGGACTGACGGCGGGGGGCATCCTGGGAAGCTCGAGCACATGCACAGGACAAAATGTCGAGGAATTCGATGCCTGCCATGAGGCACGGCCCACACAGTGACAAGACGTGTACCTGAGCAACCGAGTCCGTCGTTCTGAGTGGGGGCAGGCGCGAGGCCCGTGGAGCGAGTCGCCGGTGGGGCGACAGGCTCCAAACGACCTAGACGACGTGTGCTAGCCAGGGGGGCTGAGCTGTCGCGGAACGTGGTGCAACGCAACCTGCTGATAGCTGATGGTGAGCCTGGGGTGCTGCAGCTGCTGCGGAAGGCTGAACCACTCCGTGGCGAGATCAACACCCGCCAGTCCACCCAACAGTGCAGGGGGGAAGCCGAACGACTGCGAGCCACGCAGTGCGTAGCGGCACGGCGCCAAGCCCAGGGTGAGGGGAGAAAGCCAGCCGGCGTGGTGAGCATCGCCAGCGAGGTAGAGGAATATGGGGGGGTGCTGCACTGGTGGTAGTGCTGCCGCCTGAAGTACGCAAAACTGAACCAGGGACAAGCATATCCTCAAGTATACAGAGCTGGCTGTACCTCCCGGGGCACGTGTGGCGCATGTTCAAGCAAGTGTATAACGTTGCCATTGGGTGAGGCGACCTGGGGGAAGCTGCGCTGAAGCAGACACGAGAGCCGACGGTCGCCATGGCCCGACCCTGCCCGCAGCTTTCGCACTTCCTCGCAAGACTCGGGGTCGTCCACCAACACGCACCACGTTGGCCTCCAGGGTCGCAGCTAACCGCCGCTGAAAGTGGGGAGCATTACCACTGACAGCGAGGGACAAGGGCGGCCCTGGGGAGGGGGGAAACACCACCGGCGTCTGTCGGTACGCCTGGCGAGCCCCGGGGCCAACGGCGGGGGACACCCGCCTGGCCCGAGAGGGGGGAGGCGAGGGGAAGCCACGCCCCGCCCCACGACCGGGCCCCGGACCCGTGGGTCAGGGGACATGGCCATTCTCTTGGGTCCTCCAGACTGGTGGGGATTCGCGAAGCGTCAACAATTTGTCTTCCGGCCTGCAGTGGCAATTGAAATGGGCAGAGTTTGTGAGATGGCCCAACATTGCCAGAGGAGCTGAATCCATGATCGGGTGATGTCTTGGCCTGGTGCCAGGCGTATATAGGAGCACAAACATATATACATATTTATGTCTATATATATGTATGTTTATATGCATGTGTATATTTGTACAAGCTTACACAACTATATAAATATCTATATATATAGATATATATATGTATAGATAGATGTGTGTGCGTGTCCACCACCGTGCCGAGAGGCGCGAAGTGGATTCTTGTCCAGGCTGTCATGTGTCACTTGTCCTCTGTACTCCGGACTCTGGGAATAAGTATTCTAAGGGCTGAGGCCCCCAAGTCTCAACAGTCCTGGGCGTTCCCGTGTTTTCTTGGACTGCCTCGCATGACTTGTCCAAAGCCAGAGGACCCCAAGACGGGCCACGAGGCCCCAGAAAGCGCCAAAGAGGGTCCAAGAGGCCTCCAAGACAGCCCAAGAGCGCTCCAAGACGCCCAAGACGGCCCAAGAGGCCACAAAGAAGCCCCAAGAGCGCTCCAAAAGAACCCCCAAGAGGGCCCAAAGAGACAAAAATCATTGAGTTGCCTTGTGCTGTTCGATGTTAATCGCGTTCCCGCGTTTTCGGGCCTCCAACGCTCCAAGGTGGCCCCAGAAGCCCCCAAGACGGCCCCAAGACGGCCCAAGGGGCCCCAGGAGGGCCCCAAGGCGGTCAAAGAGGACCCCCCACAACGGCCCAAGAGGCGCCCAAGATCGCTCAGGAGGGCCTCAAGACGGCCCCAAGACGGCACAAAGAGGGGCCCAAGAGGGGGAACGCCAGCCAACAATGTGAGTCTTCCGCCCCAAGAGGCCCCCAGGAGTAGGTTGCCCCCATCGCACTTAAGGACCACATCCCAGAAATAATTTCGAGCACCCAGGAAGCTGCCGAAACAGTGCCAAAGCAGTGCCGAAACAGTGCCGAACGAGTGCCTCTCGGGGCCCGACACGCGAAAACCCTCGAGTTGTTCGGTACTGTCTCTTGGCGCTCGAAATCAGTTCTGGTGGTTCAGGCTAAAGCAGGCTGGAACATCATAACCCCAGGAGGCCCCAGGCCCCCAGGAGAGCCTAAGAGGCCCCCGAGAGGCCCAGGACCCCCAAGAGGCCCCCAAAACGGCCCTCAGCAGGCCTCAAAACCGCCTCCAAGAGGCCCCTGGGGAGGCCTCCCACCGTGCCCAAGCGAACATCCAAGAGGCCTCTAACCCACAACCCACGCACGTCAGCGGGATGGGCCGAAGGCCACTAGATATAAGCGCAGCCCCCACCCCCAGCACCTTCTGATCGTATCGTGTTCTATTGACGGTGCTCTCCTCTGCTCTTCATCGCCATTCGTTCCATTCGTCTCATACTCCTCCTCCTCCTTCTCCTTCTCCTCCTCCTCGTCCGATGAGAGAGAGAAGCAGAGAGACAGAGAGAGAGGGGGGAGAGAGAGAGAGAGAGACCACAGGAAGCGGCGATCCCTGTTGAATCACATGTTTTGCGAAGTAAGAGAGCGACAAACCTTGAGATGGCACGGAGATGGTTGGGATTCCTGCTGTGGAAATCCCAGAAACCCTGCACTGAAAATTTGGATGTATGGCATTGTGTTGATGTTACATCCTCCGACGAAAATCAACACTGGAGCCATCCAGAGCTCTGGACCCCAGTCCCCCCCACACCACGAAACGAACACAGGGCTTCTGGGATTCTCTAGTGGAAGCTCAGGGTGTAGTGCCAACTTACTTCGTAAACCATGCGGTTTCACAGGGATCGATGCTCCCTGGAGCGTCGCTCTATCTCTCTCTCTCTCTTGCTCTTTCCCTCTCTCTCTCTCTTTCTCTTTCTCTCTCTCTCTCTCTCTCTCTCTTTCTCTTTCTCTCTCGCTCTCTCTCTCTCTCTCTCTCTCTCTGTCTCTCTATGTAAATATATGTATATAGAGTCATCTCTCACTCCCTCTATCTTCCTCTCTCTCTCTCTCTATCTCTGCCTCTCTCTCTCTCTCCCTTTCTCTCACTTTCTCTCTCTCTCTCTCTCTCTCTCTCTGCATCTCTGCACCCTGCCTCATCGGAAAAGGAAGAGGAGGTCCTACCGCCTCCCCCTGGTCTTCTGATGAGGCAAGGGAGCAGGGAGAGTGGGAAGGAGAGAGAGAGAGAGATAGAGAGAGAGAGAGAAACAAAAAAAAGAGAGAGCCGCGATCCCTATGAAATTCTCAGGCTCGCCAAGTAAGAGGGCGCCAAACCCTGTGGGTTCACTTGGATGTTTCGATTTATAGTTTAAGGATCCCTGATTCGGACGTGTTCGATGTCTTGGATATTTTGGATGTTTCTGACCCTGCCGTTCACTTGGATATTTGGGATGTTTTGGATTTACATGATTATACGTTCGGGGCTTTACGCCCTCCAGCTAGAATCCACGCTGCAGCCCTCCAGAGCTCTGAACCAAGGAAAAATCGCTTAAAAACGAAACCCTCTACATGAAACAACATAATCTCTGGGATTCCCACATCAAAAAAGCTGAAAAAATCCAACTGAAATCACAGTGTTAGACTCCAAGAAGGCCCCGAATCGACCCAAGTGGGCCCCCGGACAGCCCAAGAGGCCTCCAAGACAGCTCCCCAACCGTGCCCACGCAGGGGAATCGACAGGAGCTTCGGAACCTTCCGCCCCAGAGCCTCCCAAGAGGCCCCTGAGAGGTCCCAAGAGGCCCTCAGAGGCCCCCAAGAGGCCCCCAAGAGGCCCCGAGAAGACCAAAAACGCCCTCGGCCGTCTCCCACGAGACCCTCAAGAGGCCGCCCAGAAGACCCACAAGACCCCCCCTCCCCGTCCACCTGTTCCATCTCCCTGGCCTCTTCGCGTGTCGGCGGCACCGGCCGTAAGGCCTTCACCATCCGAGTAAAATCACAGAGCATGTGATGTCACAGGGATCGCTGCTCCTTCGGGCTTCTCTCTCTCCCTCTATAGTTGCAGACTCTTTGCTTCTCTGCCGAATCGAAAGAGGAAGATGATGAGGATGAGGTGGACAAGCGGGATGAGAAAGTGAGGGAACGAACGGCGTGGAAGGGGAGAGAAGACAACAGTCAGAAGATGAGAAAACGATCAGTGGGTGCTCAGAAGGGGGTTGTCGATCTATACATGTATGTATGACGATATATAAATATATACACATACATACGTATACATATACTTATAGATGTGTGCGCAGAAATATATATATATATATATATATATATATATATATATGTGTGTGTGCATACATGTATATATGTCTGTGTGTATGCATGTATGATTGCGTGTATGCATGCATGTGTGTATGTATGTTGATGTGTATGAATGTGTGTTTGTTGTGTGTAGTTGTATATGGATAAATGTATGTATGTGTGTGTATGTATGTATGCATGTATGGATGAATGTATGTATGTATGTATGTATGTATGTATGTATGTATGTATGTATGTGTGGTTGTCTGTACGTGCATGCATGCATGCATGTATGGATGTGTATGTGTGTATGTGTGTGAGTGTAGTTGTACGTATGTGTATGTATGCATGTATCTGGATGCATGCATGTGCGTATGTTTGTGTATATGTTGATGTGTGTATACATGTATGCATGTATGTATGTAGGTATATGTCTATGCATGTCAGTATGTAATGATGTACATGTGTATGGTTGAATGTATGTTTGTATGTATGTGTGGTATGTATGCGTATGTATGTATGAGTAAATGAATGAGTGAATGAACGCACGTACGTACGTACGTATGTTTGTATGTCTGCGTGGCCGTCTATGTGTCCGTGACTGCACCCTTGCACATGAAAACGAAGGCGCCAACGTCACCCTCCGTCACAGAGACCACCGCTGCCAACGAATGCTGCGCGGCTTAGTCTGCAGAACGGCACCCCAGCGGCCTCCTAAAGGCTCCTAATCAAGCACGGTGGCGCGGTGGCGGGTTCGACCGAAGGCCACTAGAGCCGCCGCTCCCTTCGCTTGCGAAGGGGTGCCTGGCGTGTCAGACCCTCGAGATCGTTCTGGCTCTTCCCAAAACTCGCAGAAGGCCTTCGGCCGATCCCGCCGGCCGCCGAAGGCCCCGGGCGAACCCCAAACCACCCCTCATTCAGGAAAATTCGCATCCGAGAAAGCCAATATGGACCAAGCTGGCCGCCAAGACTGTCCCAAGACGCCTCCAGGAGAGCCACGAGGGCCCAAGGTGGCTCAATGATGCCTCCAAGATGGCCGCAGAGGGCCACAAGAGGACCCTTGGGCTCACGACGGTCCAAGAGGCCACAAAGACGTCCCAATGACGCTCCGTGAGGCCCTCCAGGAAGCCCAAAAGGACATCGAATTCATTGCTCATTGATGTTCGTGAAGGTGTTCGTGAACACTTTGTCTATGAGAGCCCTACATACATATCCAGATAGATCTATATATCTATATATACATATAT
>CAUYUJ010001698.1:0-85000 GCA_963575745.1 Prorocentrum cordatum
GGTTGCAGGAGCCGCCGGTTCACGGTTACCAGTTCGGTTCGGACTCTTCTTGATTTCGCAACGCGGGTTTTCAAAACAAATCTTGCGCGCGATCTTGCGCATCTTTACGAAAACCTTAGGTTGTTTTGTATTTGCATAAGGTGAAGCAGGTTTCGCGCGCGCATGTCGAAATCGTTCAAACGCCCCGGCGCGCGCGTTGTCGCGCAAATCCTCTTGCAAAGTACGGGGCGAAGCACGCTCGCGCGCGTCGTCGCGCGCGCGTGCTGAACCAGTCTAAATTTTGAGGTTTCGTAAGGATTTCAAAACCGAGTGTCCAAATAACATGTAACAGCACGTGGTTTCGCAACAAAGATTTTCACAGAAAACGCGCGCTCGCGCTCTTTCGAATTTCCAATAAAACCTTTTTTATGTATTCTCCAAATAGCTTGCTGAACGGGGTGCTGTTGTGATAGAAGCTAACTCCGGCCGAGGGACGTCGGAGCAGAGACATCCTCACAAAAATTGTATGGTCCGGACCGTTTCGCTTGAGACATCCTCACAACTCTCGTTTCTGGGTTCGCCGGGATTGGCTGTTTCGCTTGAGACATCATTGAATAATTGCGCTCCGGGGCGCCGCGCGAGAGGTGGTCCGGGCCGTTTCGCTTGAGACATCCTCGAAACTCTGAGCCTCGAGGTGCCGTGCGAGAGGTGGTCCGGGCCGTTTCGCCTGAGACATCCTCGAAACTCTTAGCTTTGAGATGCCCTGCGCGAGGTGGTCCGGCCCGTTTCGCCTGAGACATCCTCGAAAGTCTGACCTCGGAGATGCCGCGCGAGAGGTGGTCCGGCCCGTTTCACCTGAGACATCCTTGATTTTCTAAGCTCTGAGATGCACTGCGCGAGGTGGTCCGGCCCGTCTCGCCTGAGACATCCTCGCAACTCTGAGCTCTGAGATGCCGTGCGCAAGGTGGTCCGGCCTGTTTCGCACAAAACATTCTCGCAACTCTGAGTTCCCAGATGCCGCGCAAGAGGTGGTCCAGCCTGGGGGGCCAGAAGACCACATGTTACATATCTTCCCTGGGACCCTGGGAGCCCGCCTGAGACATCCTCGAACTTCTGAGCTCTGAGATGCCCTGCGCGAGGTGGTCCGGCCCATCTCGCCTGAGACATCCTCGCAACTCTGAGCTCTGAGATGCCGTGCGCAAGGTGGTCGGGCTCGTTTTGCACAAGACATTCTCGCAACTCTGAGCTCTCAGATGCTGCGCAAGAGGTGGTCCAGCCTGGGGGCCCAGAAGACCACATGTTACATATCCTCCCTGGGACCCTGGGAGCCCCAGGAGGCCCCAGAGAGCTCCAGGAAGCCGCAGGACGCCCAGGACAGGCCCCCGGGGTCCGCAGGAGATTCCCAGGAGGCTCCCAGGAGGCCCCAGGAGGCCCCCTATCAGAGCGTGTCAAGTTAATACACATCCGGTGTCGATTCGTTGATTTTTCCTGCTCTTGTGCCCCCCCCTCCATTTTGAGAGGCCCAAATGGCCACAGGTTAGATATCCCCACTGGGAGCCCCAAGAGGCTTCAGGACACCCCAGGTGGAGTTCAGGAGGCCACACGAGGCCGAGGAGGAAACCCCAGGATATCCCCAGGAGGCCCCAGGAGGCACCAGGAGGTCCCCGCAACTCGGAGCTCTGAGACGCCGCGCTCGAGGTGGTCCGGCCCGTTTCGCCTGAGATTTCCTCGCAGCACGTTTCGCCCGAGACATCGTCGCGACTTTGGGGTCCGAAATGCCGCGCGCAAGGTGGTCCAGCCCGTTACGCTGGAGACATCCTCGCAACTCTGGGCTCCGAGATGCCGTTCGGGATGAAGAGGAGGTGGAGGTGGAGGAGGCGGAGGAGGAGGAGGAGGAGAAGGCATATTTTAACATGCCATGCTAGCCCGCACTGGACGGGCACGCGATCGGCGTTGGAAACCGCAGTGAGTCTAAAAACCAGGTTTGGGGATACTGCACTCCGGCTATATTTTTTTATGTTTGAAAAAAACAAGTTCATTGAATTCTACCAAACGGGCTTCGCGCGCGCGCATGTCGAAATCGTTCGAGCGCCCTGGCGCGCGTGCTGTCGCGAGAATCCTTTCCAACAGATGTGGCGAGGCGCGCGTGCCGCAACCCCAAAATAACATGATTTTCGCATTCCTTTTATAGCTGAGCGTCCCGAAACCATTTATTTATATGAAAACGGTTTCGCAACATCAGTTGTACGAGAAGCTTGCGCTCGCACTCTTGCGAAGTCTTAGGAAAGTCATGGGTTGCTCAAAATTTGCGTGGAATTCTGCCAGGCGGGCCTCTCGCGACGCATGCCAGAATCAGTCGAACGTGCGTGGTGGGGGGGGGGGGGGGGGGGGCGCGCGATCCGTGTCGGTGCATTTCGCGCGGCCGCTCTCGGTGGTCGGCCGCGCGCGCGTGTCGAAATCTGTCCAAAGCCGCCATCGCCGACGCGAGGGCGCCGTCATCGTCGTCGGGTGATCGGCGTCCGCGCCGCCACTGGCCGGCGCCGTCGTCGCTGTCATCATCGACGCCAGCGTCGCTACGATCATCATCGCGGCCACCGTTGTCGACGTCGCTATGATAGCGCGCCCGCCCAAGCCGCCGACTCGCAGTGATGTGCCCGCTGGGATGGGCCCGGCGGTCAACGCCGCCGCGGCGGCGTCGGTCGCGCCAAGCTAGGCGGCCGCTGCGCGCGCGCATGCGCGGGCTGGCGCGGCCGCAGAGATGCGCCAGCCAACGCCTGGCACTCATCGCGATCGCCGCCGCGCGGGTTTTTTCAAACCACGTTGTGGGCGGGCGGGTGGGTGGGTGAATTTATGTTCTTGCGCGCAGAAATTCATTTTCCTTCGCACAGAGAAGATAGATAGACCCCACCCTTCCCTTTCCCCCCCCCCCATTCCCCCCCCCGCCCCCTGGGGTTATCTTCGCCTTTTTCGCATTGCAATTTTCATTTGATTCTGGCCCATCGCCCATCCCAAATCTGAAATCGCATCATCCCAGGGGGACGGGCGCGCCCCCTCGCCCCCGCCATCCTCTGATACTATGCGCGCGCACACGTTGATCAAGAACCCCCCGCGCAAAATGAGGCGAAGTGCACGCGCGCGCGTCGTCGCGCCCGCGTGCCGAAATCCTTCGTCGGTTTCGTGGGGATTTCAAAATCGAGTGTCCACAACACATGAAAGCACATTGCTTTGCAACGCGGATCTTCGAACAAAACTTGCGCGCGCGCGCTGCAATGCGCGAGGCGAAATGCACGCGCGCGCGTCGTTGCGCGCGCGCGCCGAAATCCTTCAAAATCCTCTGGCTTCGCAAGGAGTTCAAAATCGAGTGTCCAACACAATCTATATATATATATATGTATATGTGTACATATATATATATATGTGTACATATATATTTATATATAAGCGCACGGCTCCCCAACGTCATGTTTCAAAACAAAAAAACACAGGTGCTCACGCTCTTGCGAGCGCTTAGGAATGCCATGTTTTGCTCAGCGTGTTCATGGGGTTCTGTCGCGCGGGCCTCTGGCGCCGCGTGCCGACATCATTCGCGCGCCCCTGCGCGCGCTGGGGGGGGGGGGGGGGCGGGGCGGGCGCGAAGCGTGTCGCGCGGGCCGTTCTCGCGCATCGGCCGCGCGCGCGTGTCGCATCCTTTCCATCGCCATCATCTCCGACGCGAGGACGGCGTCGTCGTCGTCGGCGCGATCAGCATCGGCCCCCCACGTTGGCCGCGCCGTCGTCGTCGCTGCCGACATTGTCGCCAGCGTCGCTACTATGGTCATCGCGTCCACCATTGCCGACTTTGCTATTGTACCGCGCCCGCCCGAGTCGCACTGAAGTGTTCAACAGAGCGTGCGCTCGCGCTCTTGCGAGTTTATAAGAAAGCCGAAGGCTTTCAACGTGTGCATGAAATTATGCCACCCGCGCCTCTCGCGCCGCATGCCGACATCATTCGCGCGCCCATGCGCGCGCGCGGCGGATGGGGGGGGGGGGGCGCGACCCGCGCCGAATGGTGCCGTGCGGGCCGCTCTCGCGCATCGGCCGCGCACGCGCGTCGAATTCTTTCCAACGCGTTCATCGCCGACGTGAGGACGTCGTCATCGCCGTCGGCGTGATCAGCATCCGCGCCGTCGCTGGCCGCGCCATCGTCGCTGCCGGCGTTGTCGCCAGCATCGCTACTATCATCGCCGTGACTACCGTTGCCGACGTTGCCATGGTACCGCGCCCGCCCAAGTCGCCGGCTCGAACTGAAGTGCCCGATGGGATGTGCCCAGCGGCCAGCGCCGTCGCGGCCGCGTCGGTCGCGCCAAACTAGGCGGCGGCTGCGCGCGCGTGCATGCGCGGGCTTGCGCGGCCGCAGAGATGTACCAGCCAGCGTCAAGCACTCATCAAACAAATCCACCGCGTGGGGTTTGCAACCAAGTTGCGGGTGGTTGGGCGGGATGACTGCGCGAGTAGTAGAGGTGGGCAAGTGCGATGCTGGGTAGTCAATGCTTTGTAGACTAGCCCCCCCTGAATTTTCGGCACCCCTTGTCGTGCTTCAGTTTTCGTATGATTTTGCCCCGCGCGCATGCCGGAATCCGTCAAAAACGTACGGGTCTCAAAATCGAGCGCCCCGAGAACGCCCCAATAATACATGTTTCGCAACGCGGATCTTCAAACAAAGCTTGCGCTCGCGGTCTTGTGAAGTCCTAAGGAAACCATTGTTTTTTTTTCAAGATTTTCATAACATGCTACCAATGGGGCTTCGTGCGCGCGCATGCCGAAACCGCTCGGACGCCCTTGCTTGCGTGCCGTCGCGAGAATCCTGATGCGTTTTTAGTAAGACGAAGTGCGCGCGCTCGCGTCGTCGCTCGCGCATGCCAGAATCCGCCAAAACCGCGTGCTAAAATCCGCCAAACATCGCCAAACATCCGCCAACAATCCAAACATGCAAATACACATGGTTTCGCAACATCAGTTTTCAAAGAAGCGCGCGCTCGCGCTCTTGCGAATTCTTGCACAAAAGCCGCGAGTGTTTCAACATTTGCAGGGAATTCTGCCACACGCGCCTCTCGCGTCGCGCGCCGACATCACTCGCGCGCCTTTGCGCGCGTGCTGGGGGCAAGGGGGCGCAATCCGCGTCGAAGAACACCGCGCGGGCCACTCTCGCTCTTCTGCCGCTCGCGCGTGTCGAACTCTTTCCAAAACGTTCATCGCCGACGCGAGGACGTCGCCATCGCCGTCAGCGTGATCTGCGTCGGCGCCCGCACTGGCCGCGCCTTCGACGTTGTCAACCTCTCCACCAGTATCGCTACTGTCATCATCGCGTCTACCATTGCCGACGTTGCCATGGCACCGCGCCCGCCCAAGTCGCCGACTCGCAGTGAAGTGCCCGCTGTGATGCGCCCGGCGGTCAGCGCCGCCGCGGCCGCGTCGGTCGCGCCAAATTAGTTGGCCGCTGCGCGCGCGTGCTTGGGTTGGCGCGGCCGCAGAGACGCGCCAGCCAACGCCGAGCATGCATCGCAATCGCGACCGCATGGATTTTGCAAACCAAGTTGCTGGTGGGTAGGTGGGATGTCTGCAAGAGCTTGGGATATGTAAATCTCACGTTTAAATCCATAGCACCGCGTCGATTCTCCTCTTCTAAGAAGAGAAAAGACTCCCCCCCGGGATTCTCGGTTCCCCTTTTCGCGTTGCAACTTGCATTTGGTTTTGCCCCCATCGCCCATGCCAAATGTGAGTTCGTACTTTCCCAGCTAAGCCGGCTCGCTCCCCCCGTTATTTTCTGCAACAGATTTTACGCGCGCGCCCGTTTATTGCAAATCATGCGTTTTCAAGAATCCCCTGCAACCAATGGGACTAGGTCCGCACGCGCGCGTCGTCGCGCGCATGCCGAACTCCTTGCAACAAACTTGCTGTTACGAGCGGCTTTCACAACTGAGTGTCCGAAATACATGCCAACACAAAGGTTTCGCAACGCGGGTTTTCAAAATAAACTTGCGCGCGCGCTCATGCGAAGTCTTTAGATAACCATTTGTTTTCAACAGGTTCATGCAATGCTACCAAACGGGCTTCGCGCGCGCGCGCCTGTCGCAATCGTTTCAACGCCCTTGCGCGCGTGCTGGGGTGGCGCGATCCGGGTCAGGTAATGCCATGCGGGCCACTCTCACGCGTCTGCCGCGCGCGCATGTCGAATTCCTTCCAAAACCTTGATCACCGACGCGAGGACGCCATCATCGTCGTTGGCGTTATCAGCATCGGCGCTGTCGCTGGCTGCCCCGTCGCCGCTGTCAGCATCGTCGCCAGCGTCGTCATCGCGTCTACCTTCACGACGTTGCCATCATGCCGCGCCCGCCCAGGTCGCCGACATGCCCAGCGGTCAGCGCCACCGCGTTCGCGTCCGTCGCGCCAAACTGGCTGGCCGCTGCGCGCGCGGGCACGCGCGGGTCAGCGCGGCCGCAGAGATACACCAGCCAACGCCAAGCACTCATCGCAATCGCTTCCGCATCGGTTTTGCGAACCAAGTTGCGGGAGGGTGGGCGGGGGGATTGTGCGAGCAGTTGAGTCGAGATTTTCAAGTTCGGCAAAGTGAATTGCACCGCGTGCGTTGCGCCGCGTGGATCGCGCCACATGTGCTGCACCACGTGCATTTTTACCTAACAGCGAAAACTGATAGGTTTCTAATAGTCTCAAAAGAGAGCAGCAGATGACTCCACAGGGGGGTCTGGGCGGGTGCCGGACAGGGTGCCGCAGAAGTCGTTTTAAGCCAACAGTCACACACTTCGTGCTCTTCGACTTCCCAGAACTCCATTCCCGGGCCACATTCTGAATGCCCGGAGCCAACTGTAGGCCACTTCGTGCTCTTCGACTTCCCAGAACTCCATTCCCGGGCCACATTTTGAATGCCCGGAGCCAACTGTAGGCCACTTCGTGCTCTTCGAGTCCCCAGAACTCCATTCCCGGGCCACATTTTGAATGCCCGGAGCCCACTGTAGGCCATTTCGTGCTTTTCGATTCCCCAGAACTCCATTCCCCGGCCACATTTTGAATGCCCGGAGCCAACTGTAGGCCACTTCGTGTCTTCGAGTTCCCAAAACTCCATTCCCAGGCCACATTTTGTATGCCTGGAGCCAACTGTAGGCCACTTCTTGCTCTTCAAGTTCCCAGAACTCCATTCCTGGGCATGATTTTGAATGCCCGGAGCCAACTGTAGGCCACTTCGTGTTCTTCTAGTTCCCAGAACTCCATTCCTGGGCACATTTTGAATGCTGAGGCAGGCTGATGCTGCGGCCGAGGCAGGCTGAGGCTGAGGCAGGCTGAGGCTGAGGCCGAGGCTGAAGGCAGACTGAGGCTGAGGCTGAAGCAACTGAGGCTGAGGCTGAGGCAGGCTGAGGCTGAGGCTGAAGCAGGCTGATGCTGAGGCAGGCTGAGGCTGAGGCTGAGGCTGATGCAGGCTGAGGCTGAGGCAGGCTGAGGCTGAGGCCGAGGCTGAAGGCAGACTGAGGCTGAGGCTGAAGCAGGCTGAGGCTGAGGCTGAGGCAGGCTGAGGCTGAGGCAGGCTGAGGCTGAGGCTGAGGCAGGCTGAGGCTGAGGCTGTGACTGCGACTGCCGTTGCCGCTGCGACTGTCATCGCGAATGCGACTACGACTGCGAGAACAGCAGAATTCTACAACTGGATTCTCATCTGAATCTTAAGGGGAATGCTTTCAGATATGCTTCTACACATCGCTGTTAGGTTGCTTTGCCGGGATAATTACCTAACAGCTTGTTCTGATAGGTTTCTAGTGGTAGGTCAAAAGAGAGCAGCAGATGACTCCACAGGGGGGTCTGGGCGGGTGCCGGACAGGGTGCCGCAGAAGTCGTTTTAAGCCAACAGTCACACACTTCGTGCTCTTCGACCTCCCAGAACTCCATTCCCGGGCCACATTTTGAATGCCCGGAGGGCCACACTGTAGGCCACTTCGTGCTCTTCGAGTCCCCAGAACTCCATTCCCGGGCCACATTTTGAATGCCCGGAGCCAACTGTAGGCCACTTCGTGCTCTTCGAGTTCCCAGAACTCCATTCCCGGGCCACATTTTGAATGCCCGGAGCCAACTGTAGGCCCTTTCGTGTTCTTCGAGTTCCCAGAACTCCATTCCCGGGCAATTTTGGATGCCCGGAGCCAACTGTAGGCCACTTCGTGGTCTTCGAGTTCCCAGAACTCCATTCCTGGGCACATTTTGAATGCCCGGAGCCAACTGTAGGCCACTTCGTGTCTTCGAGTTCCCAGAACTCCATTCCTGGGCATGATTTTGAATGCCCGGAGCCAACTGTAGGCCACTTCGTGTTCTTCGAGTTCCCAGAACTCCATTCCCGGGCCACATTTTGAATGCTGAGCAGGCTGAGGCAGAGGCTGATGCTGAGGCAGGCTGAGGCTGAGGCTGAGGCTGATGCAGGCTGAGGCTGAGGCAGCTGAGGCTGAGCCGAGGCAGAAGGCAGACTGAGGCTGAGGCTGAAGCAGGCTGAGGCTGAGGCTGAGGCAGGCTGAGGCTGAGGCAGGCTGAGGCTGAGGCTGAGGCAGGCTGAGGCTGAGGCTGTGTCTGTGACTGCCGTTGCCACTGCGACTGTCATCGCGAATGCGACTACGACTGCGAGAACAGCACAACTCTACAACTGGATTCTCATTTGAATCTTAAGGGGAATGCTTCCAGATATGCTCCTACACATCGCTGTTAGGTTGCTTTGCCGGGATAATCTTTGAAAAGAGAATCCCCCCCCCCCCCCCCCCCCGGGATTTTCGGTTCTTTTTTGTTGGGTTGCAATTTGCATATGATTCTGCCCCATTGTCCGTGTTAAACATGAGTTTGTAACATCCCAGCTAAGCCGGCATCGCCCCCCCCCCCCCCCCTGTCATCTTCTGCAGCAGATGTTATGCTCGCGCACACGTTTATCACAATTTATTTTTCTTTCAGAATCCCCTGCAACCAATGGGGCGAAGTGCGCGCGCGCGTCGTCTTGCGCGCATACTGGAATCTTCACAAAAACGCATGCTGTCGTTCGGAGTTCAAAATCGAATGTCCAGGCAACGTATACACACATGGTTTCGCAACGCGGATTTTAAAACAAGCTGTGCGCGCGGTCTTGCGAATTCCGGAGAAAACCAGAGGTGTTGTAACATGTTCAGCAACTGCTACCAAACGGGCTTCGCGCGCGCGCATGTCGAAATCGTTCGAACGCCCTTGCGCGCGTGCCGTCGCGAGAATCCTTCTGCAAAACATGCTGCGAAGCGCGCGCGCGTCGTCGCGCGCGCAGGCCAGAATCAGTCGAAAACCTTCGGTGTTGTAGCGATGCCAAAACCGAGTGTCCAAGATCATGCAACAAACATGGTTTCGCAACATCAGTTCTCAAAAAAGCGCGTGCTCGCGCTCTTGCGCATTCTTGAGGAAGCAAATGTTCAACCTGTTCAAGCAATTCTGCCAAGCGCGCCTCTCGCGCCGCATGCCGACATCATTCGCACGCCTTTGCGCGCGTGCGGGGGGGGGGGGGGGGGGCGCGCGCGACCCGTGCCAAATGGTACCATGCGGGCCCCTCTCGCGCTTCGGCCGCGCGCGCGTGCCGAACTCTTTCCAAAACCTTCGTCGCCGACGCGAGGACGTCGTCATCGCCGTCGGCGTGATCAGCATCCGCGCCGTCACTGGCCGTGCCGTCGTCGCTGTCAGCATCGTGACCAGCATCGCTACTATCATCACCGTGTCTACCGTTGTCGACGTTGCCATGATACCGCGCCCGCCCAAGTCGCCGACTCGTGCTGAAGTGCCCGCTGTGATGTGCCCAGCGGTCAGCGCCACCGCGACTGCGTCTGTCGCGCCAAAGAAGCTGGCCGCTGCGCGCGCGGGCATGCGCGGGCTGCCGCGGCCGCAATCATACACCAGCCAACGCCAAGCACTCATCGCAATCGCCGCCGCATGGGGTGTGCGAGCCAAATTGCGGGTGGGTGGGTGGGGTGATTGCGCGAGCAGTGGAGCGGGCAATTTATATACGGGCATGTTTTAATTGCGCAGTACAGATCGCACCACATAGTGTGCACCACATACATTGCGCAACGTCGAGTCCACCACGTAGATTGCACCAGTAGGCTTGCACCACATATGTGGCACCACGTAAATTCTCCTTTCTACAAACAGAATAGGATCTACACCCCGGCGTTTTCGGTTCACCTTTCGGGTATGTAAATCACGTATGATTCTGACCACATGTCCATCCTAAATATGAATTTACATTATCCCACGGGGGCGGTCTCCCCCCTGAGGTTCCTTGGAAAATCACACTATGCGGTGACATTGTTTGATCTAGCGTAGCACTTCTTTTTCGAGAATCCGTTGCACAAGTGGGACGAAGTGCGCACGCGCGCGTCGTCGCGCGTGCATGCCGAAATCCTTCAAAAACCTGCGGTGCCAGAAGGATTTCGCAGTCGAAGTTCCCCCAAAAAAAACATACAAACACACATGATTTCGCAGCATTGATTTGCTAAAGAAGCTTCCACGCGAGCTCTTCTGCGAAACCTGCAGATTTTTTCAAGATTTTTACAACATGCTACCAAACGGGCTTCGCGCGCGCATGTCGAAATCTGTCGAACGCCCTTGCGCGTGTGCCGTCGCGAGAGTCCTTTGCAAAAAAAAAAAAAAAAAAAAAAAAAAACGAAATGCAGGCGCGCGCGTCGTCGCGCGCGTATGCCGAGGACCTTCAAAACCCATCGGTTTCGGAAGGAATTCAAAATCGTGTGCCCAAAAAACCTACAAAAACCGGAGGTTTCGCAACACGGATTTTCAACAAAAGCGTGCGCGCGCGCTCTTGCGTCGTCGTCGTCGTCGTCGCCGTCCTCCCTCCTCCCGCGTCGTCGTCGTCGTCGTCGCCTACGTCGTCTTCTGTCTTTCCTCGTGTTCGTCGTCGTCGTCCTCTTTGGCGTCGTGGTCGTTTCCGTCGTCGTTGTCGCCGTGGTCGTCCTTCCTCCTCCTCCCTCGTCGTCGTCGTCGTCGTCCGTCGTCGGCGTCGTCTCGTCGTCGTCCCCCCTATTTCGTCGCCGTCGTCGTCGTCGTTGTCGTCGTCGTCTTCCCTCCTCCCTCGTCGTTGTCGTCGTCGGCGTCGCCGTCCTTCCTCCTTCTTCGTCGTTCGCGTTGTCGCTATCCTCCCTCCTCCCTCGTCGTTGTCGTCGTTGTCGTCGTTGTCACCGTCGTCGTCCTTCCTCCTCCCTCGTCGTCGTCTTCGTTGGCGTCGTCGTCGTCGTCTTCGTCGTCGTCGGCGTCGGCTTCGTTGTCGTCGTCGAAGTCGTCGGAGACGTCGTCGGGGTCGTCGTAGTTGGTCTTGAGAGGGTTTGCAAACCAAGTTGCGGGTGGGCGGGTGGGATGTTTGCAAGAGCGTGGGATGCGTCAAATCATGGGTAAAAATCAATTGTACCGAATATATTGTTCCACGCAGGTTGCCCAACATAGATTGCACTGCGCATGTTGTACAGCATATCGCACGGCATATATGGCACACCACATATTTTGCATTACATAATGCACTGCATTCAAAGCACCACGTAGATTGCACCACATGGACTTTGCCTTTCATATAGTGCTCACCATCTGTTGCTAGAAACAGTGCTTCGGATCCACCTTGGCCAACATATGCAATCATTTTTACAGTTGTATGCTGCGTATCACGGCGAAGGGACTGCACTTGATGGGCACGAGTGGCCATTCCGCTCAAGCCTCGAGCGATCTTCTCCCGCATGTTCGCTGCCCTCCACGCAGCGTCGGCTGCGGTGATTCTGGAGGAAGGCCGCGGGCCGAGCACAGGGCCGGCGCTGTGCGCTGCCAGCCATGGGAAGCTCCAGTGCCCCGCGTGCTTCGGTTCGCCGCGGCGTTGCAGTGCCATTTGCTGTGCTGCGACTGCGCGGGCCTGCAGGGCATTCCGGAGTGAGAAAGGGTATCAATGACCCGCTGCCGTCTGCCGTTGTTAGCTCGTCAGCGTTTTACTCTTTCGTCTTTGTCCGAAGGTTTGGTGTGTCCTTTACAGTAACATGCTGCTGGTTAATGTTGCGTGTTGTTGTTGATGTTTTTGCTCCCCAAGGCTGCGTGTTGTTGATGTTGTTTTTGCTTCCCGAGGCACGAGCAGCCACGGGCCCAGTCTTTGGCCCGTGTCGCTGGACTGCGCCGCCTGCGGGCTCGTCGGGGCCGGCTGCGGCGTGGCGGCGTTCTGGCGGCCGTCGGGCGACTAGCTCGCCCCGTGGCGGGGAGGCTCTGCCGAGCCGGAGGCGTGTGTCAAGCAGTGGCGAAGCGTCTTTGCGTGCCTATGGGCCCATCAAGCAAGGTTCTAAGGACCTTCTGTGGTTCCTACGGCATAATCTTGGAGGATTTCTGGCGGAGGCCGTCTTGTTTGAACACCTCGGGCTTGCGTGCTAAGAACATCGCATGTTTTCTTAGAACATGTGTTTGGGTTCTACCGACATTACGTGGCAGGTCCACAAGAACCAGGAGGGAAGAAAACACACAGACACAATTAATCGTCCACTCCCTGGGAAACTATGGGGAGTGGGGGGGAAAACAAAAACCCAGAAAATATAAGAAAATATGGGGAATCGGATCATTTGTGTCTATTTACTTGTGTGCCCCAGGGCCCTTTCAAAGAATGCCGTGATGGTCGGCCCCAGCTCAGCGTGTGGCTTCGAGGCGCCGGCGCAGGCGCGGGCGCGTGAGAGGCGAACGCGCAGGCCCTGCTGCAGTTCGGCTGGTCCTGCAGCGCCGCCGCCCGCGGGGTGGGGCAGGGGCGGGCCCCGCAGAGGCCCCCGCGAGGCCCCCAGGCGGCCCCAAGGAGCCGCCAAGAAGCCCCAGGATGCTCCCAGAGGGCTCCCCAGACATCACTAGGGGGCCACATGTGAACCCGACCCCTACCCCCCACGATTTCCGAGGGAGAGGGTGGGGCTTACTTCGCTCGCGAGCTCCCGAACGAGGTGAACCCCACCGTCCCCCTCGGAAATCGTGGGGGGTAGGGGTCGGGTTCACATGTGGCCCCCTAATCACCCGTCGGTCGCCCCAGCGGGTGTCCAGCCGGGCGACTTCATCGGGTGCAGTACAACGTGGCTGGGCCTCCGCTCATCCACGAGAGGCGCCCCCACGGAACCGCCAAGAAGCCCCAGGATGCTCCCAGAGGGCTCCCCAGACAGCACCCCTCGGTCGCCCCGGCGGGTGTCCAGCCCGGCGACTTTATCGGGGTGCAGTGCAATGTGGCTGGGCCTCCGCCCATCCACGAGAGGGTGGTGGTCGTGGTGCCGGTGCGTGTGTGTGGGTTGTCGCCTCTTTTTCTCCCCTCCTCCTCTCTTTCCTCCTCCTCGTCCTCGTCCCCGGCCCCCTCCCTCTTTTGGCTTTGACACTCATATCGCCACCTTCTTTTCTCCCAGGCCACAGTTCATCGCATGAGCTTGCCTGTGGCAGGTCGGCTCGTTTGGCGTTCCTGTTTTACTGGGCGATCACGCTACTGTGTCATTCGCGCCGTGGTGAGATTCATTGGTCGCACGCTCCTCATCTCCTCTCCCTCTGGAAGTATATCTATATAATTGTGTATGTTTGTTCGCCGTCTCTCTCTCTCTCTTTCCCTTTCTCGCCCCCCTCTCTGTCTTTCTGCCTGTTGGGCTTTCTGCCCCTCTCCGCCTCCGCATCCTCGCCCTCTCCCTCTCTCTTTGCGCCTCTCTCTGTTCATCCGTTATTCCTCTCAATGTGTGGTGCCATTCCAGCAGATTCTCTTCCATCAATTCCATATCTCCCTTGACTCTCCAGCTAGTTCTGGCTACGTGGTTCTCAGGCCACATGCTCGGACGTCGCAACCAAGGTTACCGTGGACCAGCAAGAACGCCAGAATGGAGGGGCATGGGTGGCAAGGGATGTGCTTGATCTTTTGGCACGCCATCTCTTGAGGGAGGACGGCTGAGGCAGAGGATGTCAAGGCGGAGGAGGCATGGAGGTGGGGTGGGTACGAAACAGGGTGTGGTGGAGGCCGAGAAAGAGGAGGATGAGGCAGAGGAGGTGGAGGAGGAGGAGGAGGAGGACGAGAGGAGGAGGAGGAGGACGAGAGGAGGATGGGTAGGCGGATAAGCTGGACAAATACTTGAATTCGGAAATCCAGGAAAAACTTGGATGAACGAGTTCGATGTTGGCTGGAGTTTGACTCCTAGAGCGCTTACGCTGGACCCATCCGTCTACCGTTTCCAAAGCCGACGATCATGGAATGTGAATCACCCCCTCCCCGCTGCTCCCTCCACTTCCCGCCTCATGCCGGGGAGCAGGGCTGCGAGGAAGACCCCTGGTACGGGAACTCGAGCGGTGCCCGACGCCTGGCCTGAGCAGCTCCACCGCGACACCGACTCTTACTTTTTTGTTGACTCGTATTCGGTCGTCTGCATCAGCATCTGCCTCAACACCTGATCAGACCAGCGAGCCTCCGACCAGAACGCCGACGCCTGCGACATCATATCCACCGACGAGATCCTCTTCACTCACGTCGCTGTGGCGAGACGTCGCCCGCCGTAATCAAGCTCGGAAGATCCCAGACGGAACGGAACGCCCCGCTGGTCTCTTGAATGGGTGGCCGCCAGCACCAGGTGGCTCAGTATTAAATTCGGCGGCGGGAACAGGGGGGAAATGAGAGGGGGCATTTCTCAGGAGGCGGCGGGGCTTCTCAGAGACCCCCGCGCCTTCTGAGAAGCCGCGTGTTCTTGGACTCGACGCTGGTGTACGGCGCGCGCGGTGCTGCTCGCAGGGCCCTCTGTGAGGCCTCTGGGGCAGATTGCTGCGAGGGTGGGGAAGCGTTGCTGGAAACCCGGCTCTCCCGCCTGTGCTAAACTGTTCGGGGGCGGCCAGGAGGGGGTGATGACTAGGGGGGGTGGATATCATGGCGGGGGCCATGATATTTCCCCAGATTTCATGGCGCCTCTTCTTCTTTCATGACGTCCCTGGCCCCCCCTTGGGCCGCGCACATGCCGCCGGCCACGATTTGCACCCCCCCCTCTTGGACGCCCCCCTCTTGGCCGCCCCCGAACTGTGTGCGCAACCATCTAGCCAGAACCGGAATTCAGACCGACCTTGGCACGATGCTCTAACTGATCGCTCGAGGCTCGACCTGATCCCTTCGGGGGCGGGGGGGCGCTTCCGCCCCCGACTGCTGTGTCGGCAGGGCGCGTGCACGTCCAGCCGCCTCCGCGGGCTCTTCGGCCCGCGCGTCCGCCTCCCAGGGCCAGCCCGCCGCCGCGATGGTCGAGCCACGCCCACCGCGCGCGGGGCTCTCTGGGAGATCACAGCGCCAACCTTCGCGCGAACCGTGCAGGCCCTGGCCGCGTGCCTCGTGCTACGCACGGCGTGCCTGGCTGGTATCCGAGTGTTCCTTCCCCCCTCCCCCCCTCCTCTCCCTCCCCCGCAGCGACTCGGTTCGAGAGCTGCTCTCCTCTCTTCCCAGAGCTTGTCTGGGCGTGGCGCCCTTGCCCTCGCATGCTGCGCTTTTTCTACACAGGGCTTCCATCTGGGATCCTTCGCGTGCTTTCGTTTCCGCTCAGGACGTCGTCGGTCTTTGACAAGGATGCTCCCGCTGCAGCGTTGGCCCGTTTCAGGATCCGCGCTTTGCTCCCGTCGCTCAGAATGGCGCTCTCGCCCCAGCGCGGGCCACATTTCTGGATGCGATTCCTTCCTCGTCGTTGTCGCCCCCCTCCTTTCTCCTCCTCCGCCTTCCCCTGGTCCCTTTGCTCTTCCCTCTCCTCTTGCTCCCGCTGCTTCTCATCCTCTTGCTGCTCCTCCTCCTCCTCCTGGGCCGGTTTTCAGACTGTCCCGAAGCTCGAGTCCGTGGGCATCCTTCGAGATCGCCCGAAGCTCGAGCCTGTGGGCATCATAGTTGGCCTGCGTGCCACCCTGACAGACTCGTGGGGAGACCCCGTGGCCACGTTTCGCAGGCGCCGCTCGTCTCTCGTCGGGGAATGCCCATCGGCAGCAGGCTCGTCCTCGATCCCGTGCTTGTCGCAAGCCACCTCGACGGTCGGCTGCGCCGCCCGGGTTCAGAGGCGTAGCGACCAGTCCTCCAAGCTCGAACCTCGGGCTCTCTCACAAAATGCTTCATGGCCCCGATCTAGCGACCAGTTCTCCAAGCTCGAACATCGGGCGCTTTCCCAATAGGCTTCGTGGCCCCGATCGGTGCGTCTGGCTAAGCCGAGCGGCCACGCCTTCAGCTCCGACGACGGTCGGCTACGTCGCCCAGCTTCAGAGGCGTGGCGACCAGTCCTCCAAGCTCGAACCTCGGGCGGTTTCACCAAGAGGCTGCGCGGCCCCGATCGGCGCCTCCGGCGAAGCCGAGCGGCCGGGCCTTCAGCTCCGACGACGGTCGGCTACGTCGCCCAGCTTCAGAGGCGTAGCGACCAGTTCTCCAAGCTCGAACCTTGGGCGCTTTCTCCAAAAGGCTTCGTGGCCCCGATCGGTGCGTCTGGCTAAGCCGAGCGGCCACGCCTTCAGCTCCGACGACGGTCGGCTACGTCGCCCAGCTTCAGAGGCGTAGCGACCAGTTCTCCAAGCTCGAACCTCGGGCGCTTTCACCAAGAGGCTTCGCGGCCCCGATCGGTGCGTCTGGCTAAGCCGAGCGGCCGCGCCTTCAGCTCCGACGACGGTCGGCTACGTTGCCAAGCTTCAGGGGCGTAGCGACCAGTTCTCCAAGCTCGAACCCCGGGCGCTCTCGCAAAAAGGCTTCGTGACCCCGACCCGTGCCTCCGGCGAAGCCGAGTGGCCGCGCCTTCAGCTCCGACGACGGTCGGCTACGTCGCCCAGCTTCAGAGGCGTAGCGACCAGATCCCGAAGCTCGAACCTCGGGCGCTTTCACAATAAGCTTCGTGGCCTCGATCGGTGCCTCCGGCGAAGCCGAGCGGCCGCGCCTTCAGCTCCGACGACGGTCGGCTACGTCGCCAGCTTCAGAGGCGTAGCGACTACTTCACCAAGCTCGAACCTCGGACGCTTTCACAAACGGCTTCGCGGCCCCGACCGGTGCTTCCGGCGAAGCCGAGCGGCCGCGCCTTCAGCTCCGACGACGGTCGGCTACGTCGCCCAGCTTCAGAGTCGTAGCGACTAGTTCTCCAAGCTCGAACCTTGGGCGCGTCCACCAAGAGGCTTCGCGGCCCCGATCGGCGCCTCCGGCGAAGCCGAGCGGCCGGGCCTTCAGCTCCGACGACGGTCGGCTACGTCGCTCAGCATCAGAGGCGTAGCGACCAGTACCCTGAGCTCGAACCTCGGGCGCTTTCGCACAAGCTGTCGCGGCCCCGATCGGGGCCTCCAGCGAAGCCGAGCGGCCGCGCCTTCAGCTCCGACGACGGTCGGCTATGCCGCCCAGCTTCAGAGGCGTAGCGACCAGATCCCTAGGCTCGAACCCCGGGCGCTTTCACCGAAAGGCTTCGCGGCCCCGATCGGTGCCTCCGGCGAAGCCGAGCGGCCGCGCCTTCAGCTCCGACGACGGTCGGCTACGTCGCCCAGCTTCAGAGGCGTGGCGACTAGTTCCCCAAGCAGGCTGCCATTTGGGATCCGTGCCCCCCGCTGGGGCGAGGGGCGGGCGCGACCATTTGGCCCTGGCCGGCGGCCCCAGCAGCGGGCGCTGGTTCTGCTGCCGCCGCAATTCCTGGAGCGCGGCGCAGGAGCCGCTGCGCAGGCGAGCCTGTCGGGCGAGGGCCACCGCCCGCCGCGAGCTCAGGCTCGACGCGGCTCGGCGGCTGTTGCGGAGGCATCACGGCGAGCACTGGGCCATGCAGGCCTCGGGGGCTCCAGGAGCGGGCGCTGCTGCTGGCCCTGACGCAGCGGCGACGACTCCGCCGTGGAAGGCGCAGCAGTCCAGCGGGCACTGGGCCTGCAAGGCCAGCAAGCTGTGCGGTTTCAAGAACAACTTCGCCACGCGGAGTACGTGCTGGAAGTGTGGGCGTGACAGAGACGGCAGGAGGGGCACCAGCCGCCCGCGCCCGCCGTCGCGCGGGGCTCGCGACCGCACTGATCGGCCTGATCGTGGTGGTGCCGCAGCTGCTGGGCCTGCTGCTCCCGTGTCAGAGGTGGTGCGATGTCGGAGGGCTGTCCAGTCCCTTCGGAGGTTGCACTACGACGACAGCAATGAGGTCACGCAGCTGGCAGCGGCGGCCCTGGCTAAGGCCGACCGCGTGGAGCGGGGCGCCATGCCACCTGAAGAGGCACTCCGATGCTACATGGACAGGCTCAGCTCCAAGGAGGCCGAAAGGGACAAACTCGCCCAGCAGATCAGCGAGTTGGAGTCCCAGCTGGTGGACGCCAAGGCCAAGCTCGAGGCCGTCGGCAAGGACATCTCAGCCTTCCAGGCCGACGTGGCCAAGGTCAAGGCAGCAATGGCCCCAGCTCCGCACCCAGGCGGTGAGGGACACGGCATCGCCAATGTGGCAGCGGCGGCGCAGAGCCTTCAGACCACCATCATCAGCGCCAACCAGTCGGTGCAGAACGGCCAGTCGAGGGAGCAGGTGGGTGCGCAGTTGCTGGACTCGCTGGTTGCCAACATTCAGCAGCTGGGGGCGCTCCTTCCCAACCTGCAGGGTGCCACAGCGGAGGTGGGAGGGCCTGCCGTTGGAGCCGCTTTTCGCGCCCCGCCCGCAGCAGCCCCGGCAGGGCCCGAGGCCGCGCCGCCAGCCGCTGCCACCGCGGCACCGGCGAGCCGCACAGGCACCACAGCAGCTTCAGATACGCCAGTCGACGGGGGCAACATGGAGCTGGACACCCCCTTGGCCTGGGGGCACGACGCGTAGAAGAGCTCCGAGAGGAGCGCGCAGACACGGCATGGGCGCGATCACCTTCAATGGGTCGTGCTGGAATACGCTCCAGCAGTTTTTGCTTGAAGGTGTGGTGGGCGCACAAGTTGTGTGTGCAAAAGAACTCAAGCTGGACGGTGAAGCTGTGGATCGTGCTCAGACCTGGGCGCTACGACACGGCTGGAGGCCGTATATTTCACCATGCAGGAGATTGCAGTCACGATTGCCTCGGCTGGGGTAGGGATCTTCGCGAAGGCGCACATCTCGGTCACTATGCTGTCGGACTGCCCCGCCATGCGGGGTTTCAACATCTCGCCTGCTTGGGCCATGGCTATTCATGTGCAGACTGGACCCCCAGGCGGCATCGCCATCGGGTCGGTGTGCGTGGAGTCGGTCGGCCTCAACAACTATGTGAGTCTGAACTACCGCAGGTTCATGCGTCTGGGCGCCTGCTTGCGCTACTTTGCTGCGCCATTCATCGTCGCAGGGGACTGGAATGCACCACCTCAGGAGCTAGAAGCGATGGGGTTTCTTGATGTGCTGTCTGCTGCCATTGTCACGCCAGCACGTTGTGAGGGAACGTGCAGGAGCGCGAAGGGCCACTACAGCATGATTGATTACTGGTTGGTCTCTTCTGACAGGGTTAAGGCGTGCGAGCGGCCCCGTCTGGTCGAGAGGTGGGCGCCGAGGCCGCACCGCCCTGTGCGCTTCGATCTTGCTGCGCAGCCAAGACGCCACATGCAGATCACTTTGGCGGGTCCGAAGCGGTTCCCACGGGCGCATCCGTCCCACGTTGGCTGCCACCCGCTGGCGGGGCCACCACCGGCGAAAGATTATCTTGAGCGGGTTCAGGTTGATGCTCAACGCGGACTCCCATGCGACGCCGACGAAGCCCAGGAGCGGCTGGACGGCCTCTACGCTGGTATGTTGCAGGCCGTTGAGCAAGATCTCTGCCATATATACCAAGTGGCTGAACCTCACCATCACCGTGGCAGAGCTGATGGGCAATCATTTGTATGGAGACCTGTCGGTGGACCTGCTCGCGGCGGGTGTCATGCTGGAGGGTCTGAGCCACGATATCTGCGCTCGGTGGCCATTGCAGGGAAGGATCTTCTTACACCTGGGAATCGGATGCTTCCAGCTGCGTCCAGATGGGCACGAGTCGGTAGAGTTCTTAGGCCTGGGCATCGGCAAAATGTTCACACCATGGATGGGGCGCGCGCTGATAGACTGGGCTTGGGCAGTTATCCATCAGGCCTGCACTCATGGAGGCGTGGCCTTCACTCTCATCTTGCAGGCCTATGCTGGCCTTCTGGAATCCCATGCTGGCCTCCAGGAGGCTAGAGCCGCGAGAAGCCGCTCCCAGGCTTTCCGCAAGTGGGCGAAAGACGCGCTGGTCACTGGGCCTGCACCTCTCCTCGCCATGACTAAGATGAAGGGGTGGGCGCGCCAGGAGGTCGATCGTTTTGGCATTCAGACCTCGCTCCCGCAGGCAGTCGCTGATAGTCAGATGGATGATTGGAACCGCATCTGGCAGGGGGAGGCGCTCTCCCACGACGAGGATCAGGAGTTCGCAGTGGACCACCTGATTGACAAGAACAGCGATGCCATGGAGTTTATGAGGAGCCTGCCCCACCAGGCCTTGGATATGCCCGAGGTGACCGACATGCGCAGAGCAGCCGCGTCGTTCACATGGCGCACAGGCGTAGGCGTCGACGGTCTCTCCCCGAGGGCGTTTTCCCTTTTCTCCGATGAGGCACTGGCCCTTTGGTGTACATCATATGGGCTGCTGAGACATGGTGCAGGTGGCCGACAGCAGTCATGTCAGTTCACATTCTGTTGCTGGGGAAGCCCGCGGGGGGTTCAGACCCATTGCGCTGCTGCCATTGCTGTACAGGCTGCACATGAAAGTACGAGTCGTTCACCTTCGACGATGGGCAGTGGACAACGCGAGGCCCTTCTTCGCGCTTGGCCAGGGCAAGTCCACGGTGGACGTAGCAGCTCGCACGATGGTGCACGCAGAAGCTGCAGATCGGCTGCAGGGAGAAGCCATCGTCACGGCCCTCATCGACATCAGCAAGTGCTTCGACAGGGTGGTTTGGATGAAGATCATGATGGCCGCCAAGATGCATGGTGTTCCAGTGGCTTTCCTCAGGGTGTGCATGAGTATGTATGCTGCGCCGCGCAGAGTACGGTGGGCTGATACCTATTCGTACGCGGCGAGAGTTGGACAGGGGGTACTCCCAGGATGCACGACAGCTATGTACCTTCTCCAGCTCGTGATGATCACGCCATTCGATGTCTTCGTGGCGTCGACGTCGCACGTGCCCAGGTCCATTGATGTGTACGCCGACGACATCACTGTCCAGGTCTCCGAGCACATCAGCACGATCGTCGACACGGCCGTGTCTCTGCTGGATCGCCTGGCCGCGGTGCTTCTGGCCCTCAAGCTGCCCATCGCAGCTGACAAGGCCAAGGTGCTCAGCTCGAACCTCGAGGTGGCACATCAAGTTGCACAGCGCACGCGACGTCATGGGTTCAGAGCGGCCACGTCGCTCAACATTCTTGGTATGGAGTCCCGCTCAGGCAAACCCATCACCTACGCGACCGTGCACAAAAGGATCCGCAAGGTCAAGAAGAGGCTCCCCAGGTTCAAGAGGTTACGGAGCTCCATTGCCTTGGCCAAGAAGATTGGCACGACTAGCTTGGGCCCAGCCATGCAGTATGGCCTCCAGGTGGTCAGTGCGCCGCCAGCCACGGTGGCCACCATGACCAAAGTTGCTCGGGCTGGCTGGGGCAAAACACCAACGGCGACATCGACCTGGCTGGCATCGCAGTTGGATCCGTCGCCGCACCTTCCGCCTGCATGCATCGCCACGGTCGAGCCTCTGTTTACATGGGCCCAGCTGTCGATGGAGGGTGTTGTGCCACATAGCGTATTGCAAAAAGCTTGGGACCGACAGAACTGTCTGTTGAGGTGTGCGAGAGCCCCATGGAAGCTCATTGCTGGTCCAGCTGGCGCGGTCATCACATGCCTCAAGAAGCTCAACTGGAGATATGACAGTTTTTCGAGCTGGACCACAGGCACGGGCATCGTGCTTGACCTCACGACTCACGCGCCATCATGGGTGAGGAAGGTGGCTCGGAGAGCATACGTCAATGTCAAGTGGGAGCAGTGGGTCGAAGGTTCTGATGTTGCTCCTGAAACAACATCGCCAACGAGGGACTCTAGCGGGTACTGGCTGGAACCCATACGCGTGATGCTGCGGGCCCCACCCATGGCCAAGTTATGGAAGCTAGGTGACATGGCCGTCGGCGCGTTGCGCTCCACAGTCATTGGAGGTCAGTGGTCCCAGAAGCGCTTGGCAAAGTATAACTTCTCGGACATGACTACTGCCGGGTGTGCGGTGACGAGTATGACGGCACGTTGCACCACAGGTTCTGGGAGTGCCCTAACTGCGCCCATATGTGCGTGGACGCCGTCGAGCATGGCACCATCACCACTGTCAGGGCCAAGGATGCCCCCGTCAACGACCTTTTCTTCGCGCGGGCCTTGATGCCCAGAGCCCGTCTGCCGATCGTGCCGCCACCAGTCATGACGGACCAGTGGTACTACGACAGATGGAAAAGCGGCCTGGCCATCACAGGCGACATTTTCACGGACGGGTCAGGGCGCACTTTGGTAGCCTGGCCCGAGGCGAATCGCGCTGGATGGGGAGTCGCCATCATGCAGCGGCACCGGTGTAAAGGCTTGGCTTTCGGGCCGCTCCCTGGCCATGAGCACAGCGTGCCAAGAGCGGAGCTGTACGCCATCATCCAAGTGCTGAAGCATGGCATTCTTCCCCTCAATATCAAGTCGGACTGCGTGAACGTCGTGGATGCGATCTACAGAGGTCCTGATTGGTGCCTACACGTCCGACGTGAACACTTGGACCTTTGGAAGCAATTCTGGCACCTGGTGCAGGATCATGGTGGCCTGTCGGAATCTCTGCGCGTCACCTGGATGCGATCTCACCAGACCGACGTCGGCACACACGACAGATTGGATAAGGCAGGGAACGACTGGGCGGACTTCGCGGCCAAGCGAGGATTGCGGAAACATGACATACCATCGACAGTTGTCCAACGGCACCAGCAGCTCCTGGAGGAGCTGAGACAGGTGGCGGCGTGGATCGGCAACTCGCAGTCCTTCGGCGGCGACGTGCTCTCGGACAGGGTCGACACGGTGGGTCGCAAGCCCAGTTCGAAGGCGGCGGCTGCTGTGCCGCGTGCGAAAAAGCTGATTCATCCTGAGCTTGCCTTAGGTGCTGTCCCGCACACCCCCATCTTATATAAGGGAGGTTGGAATTGCAGTAGATGCCCGAAGGTTGCCAGGTCCTCGGGGGGGGGGGGGGGAGCGGAGGATGCGCGCGTTGCCGTGCAGTGCGCGGCCGTGCCGTGCCCCCCCGACCTCGCCCCCCACCTCGGGAAGCTCGGGATCTGGCATCAAGAGGGCTTTGGATGGAGTCCCCCAGGTCGGTGATAGCTATGTTAGAGCCCGACTGGACCCCTGCCCCGATGGCTCTCTGGCCCTCCCTAGTGGGTCCTCCAGCTCCCCCTCTCTGGTCCGCCACGATCGGGGTCAGGGGTCCCAGGAGTGTCCTGAATTTGTGAGAACGGTGCGCCATCGGGTGACCTTCGCCCCCGTTCTTGTGCCTCCCTCAGGGCCCGCTGAGGTCCTCAGGGCAGCGGTGGAAGTTGGCTCGAAGAACCGCCCCCGCGGGGCCCAACCTCTCGGCAGGTGCCGCGCGACCCCGCCTGAGGCCCCGTTGCCTCCGTCTGGTCCCGTCCCGCCGAGGGGCGCCCGTGGGCACAGGTTGTATATTTCCTACGATATCGTGGGACGCAGCAGGCGCGGTGCGTACTCAGCCAGAGGTAGCCGCTCACAATTATTTGATGTCTGTGATCCTGACCAGCTTCAGGACGATCGACAGCGCAAATGGCGCCGCGATAACTTTACGTCGGGGGTCCATCCCCGAGGTGCGAAGGGTAATCCCGCTATCTCCGTTCCTCGGCCCCTCGATGTAGCTGATGAGGCTGTGCAGTGGCTCGGCCTCATTTCCATGACATAAGCGACATTATTTTTTTTATGCGCGGTTCGGGTCAACTGGACTTGGAGCTAAGCGTCGGTGATGTCGCACCCCCCTCGCTCGACTGTGCTAATTGCTCATGCGTCGGTGTAGTCACTGGTATGTGATAGATTGTGCAGCTACTCTTTTTCCAACTGCTTGTCTAGTTCCCGAACCCGAACACGGCGCGTCTTCTCATGTGTTCGCTTGGCTAGTTCCCCAAGCTCGAACCTCGGGCGTTGTCGCAAAATGGCTTGGCGGCCCCGATCGGCGCCTCCAGCGAAGCCGAGCGGCCGCGCCTTCAGCTCCGACGACGGTCGGCTACGTCGCCCAGCTTCAGAGGCGTAGCGACCAGCTCCCCAAGCTCGAACCTCGGGATCGGGCGCTTTCACAAAATCGCTTCGCGGCCCCGATCGGCGCCTCCGGCGAAGCCGAACAGCCGCGCCTTCAGCTCCGACGGCGGTCGGCTACGTCGCCCAGCTTCAGAGGCGTAGCGACCAGTTATCCAAGCTCGAACCTCGGTCGCTTTCACAAAAAGGCTTCGTGGCCCCGATCGGCGCCTCCGGCGAAGCCGAGCGGACGCGCCTTCAGCTCCAATTGCGGTCGGCTACGTCGCCCAGCTTCAGAGGCGTAGCGACCAGTTCCCCAAGCTCGAACCTCGGGCGCTTTCACAAAAGGCTTCGCGGCCCCGATCGGGGCCTCCGGCGAAGCCGAGCGGCCGCGCCTTCAGTTCCGACGACGGCCGGCTACTTCGCCCAGCTTTAGAGGCGTAGCGACCAGTTCCCTAAACTCGAACCTCGTGCGTTTTCACTAGCGGCTTCGTGGCCCCGATCGGTGCCTCCGGCGAAGCCGAGCGGCCGCGCCATCAGCTCCGACGACGGTCGGCTACGTCGCCCAGCTTCAGAGGCGTAGCGATCAGCTTCCCAAGCTCGAATTTCGGGCGCTTTCACAAAATCGCTTCGTGGCCCCGATCGGCGCCACCGGCGAAGCCGAGCGGGCGCGCTTTCAGCTCCGACGACGGTCGGCTACGTCGCGCAGCTTCACAGGCGTATCGACCAGCTCCCCAAGCTCGAACCTCGGGCGCTTTCACAAAAGGCTTCGCGGCCCCGACCGGTGCCTCTGGCGAAGCCGAGCGGCCGCGCCTTCAGCTCCGACGACGGTCGGCTACTTCGCCCAGCTTTAGAGGCGTAGCGACCAGTTCCCTAAGCTCGAACCTCGGGCGCTTTCACAGAAAGGCTTCGTGGCCCCGATCGGCGCCTCCGGCGAAGTCGAGCGGCCACGCCTTCAGTTCCGACGACGGTCGCCTACGTCGCCAAGCTTCAGAGGCGTAGCGACCAGTTCTCCAAGCTCGAACTCTGGCCGCTCCTTCGTGGCCCCGATCGGTGCCTCCGGCGAAGCCGAGCGGACGCGCCTTCAGCTCCGATTGCGGTCGGCTACGTCGCCCAGCTTCAGAGGCGTAGCGACCAGCTCTCGAAGCTCGAACCTCGGGCGCTTTCACAAACGGCTTCGTGGCCCCGATCGGGGCCTCCGGCGAAGCCGAGCGGCCACGCCTTCAGCTCCGAGGAGGGCCGCGGGCGAAGAGGCGGCCCAGCGTCGCCGCTGCGGCTCGGGCGGCCGCCACCGCTCCTGGGATGATGATGGCGCTTTGGGTGCTGCGACGTGTGCAGGGGGTCCGGCACAGCAGCAAGACACGGCACACCCCCAGCAATGCTTCCGTGGTAACCGTTGTTCGGGGGTCCCCACACGGTGCGGTGACCACACCGTGCGGTGAGTCGGTAGGGATTCGGGGTCACCGCACGCTTTTGGGAGTCGGGTCGTTCTCCGAGGACGTCTCGGGCGACTGGGGCCTCCGAGGTCCCAAGACCGTGCGGTGACGGACCGTGCGGTGAGGTCTTGGGGGATTTCGAGGTCACCGCACGGTCTGTCACCGCACCGTTTCGGGACTCCAACGTTGTACCCAGATGTGTCGTGTGCCCAGTCCTGCGCCGGAAATTTCCGAGACGCTGCCGAGTGCCTGCAACCGTCACGGCGGTACCGGTTGGACATGGTGCGGTTTGCATGGGCCGCCCCTTTTTTCGCTGCAGTGCACACGGCGACCTGCCTCGCAAGCCACACCGGCTGCGCTGTCTGGTCGTCATAGTATCATTGCGGCCCCTTTCCATTTTTTTCGTCTGCAAGCTGAATCAATAGTGGCCAGCAGCGGGGCAGGATTTGCACCTATTCCGTCGGGAGGAACATCGGGTTAGGCTGCTGGCGTATCTTGTTGCATGGGCACGGCCGCCTATTGTGAAAACAAGGGCACGAGGCTGGCACACGTCGTGCGTGACCATTTCTAGACGTGGAGGGGCGCCATGTGTACCAAGTTGCCACGGCATGATGACACACAGCTGGGGCGAGACCGACAATGCCATTGCGCTGGTTGCCCCTGGCTTCGCTGCGAGCTCGAACGCGCGCTACATCGAGATTTGCCAAGAGGACCCGTTGAGATATTGGTAAGCCTTCCATCCTAACGAGCTTCGGCTGGAAGAAATGGTGATCGCATTCCACACCCACCACGAGGGCTGGCTGCCCGAGGAGCGACCAATCTGCTCAGGACTTTGCTGAGTGCGGTCCACGCTGCTGTTCGCTCTCTTAGGCTGCCCGTGGCCATCATGATCAAGAGGGCACTGGCCACGCAAAGGGCTTGTGCGCGTCACATCCCACGCCGACGACCAGTTGGCACGTTTTTCTTCACCAGCGCCGTCCACGCCTCCGACGCCCATCGCGACTTTGCCGCCGTCGCCATGCCGCTCTGTGTCGCCAGCGCGCGGCCTTTCCGTACACGACGCCCTTGGCCACGCCACCATGGTCTCTGGGCGGCCGTTCGGGGTCCGCTTCGGGGCTGGCGCCTTTCGCAGCTATATACACGTCTCGGCCACGATTCAGGCAACTCCATGGGCGGCGGGTGCATGGTTCGGAATTCGCCGAACACGTGGCGAAAGCCGAACCCTACCCTCGCCTCTCATCGATTCGAGAGAATCGATGGTTGGTGCAGGTGGGGTTCGGGTGCCGCCGCCTAAAATCTACATCATCAACGCCGCTGGCGACAACACTCAGCCATGCGCGGGTAGGTAGAGGGGGGAAGGCTTTTTCGAACGAGGCTGCTTCTTACAAGGCGCGGGCCGTGTCTTCAGATGTAGGGCCGGCGCGTTCTAAGAAGCAGATCCTTTTTAAGAAGCCATTCCCCCTCCCTCCACCCCCTCGTGCGCTGCGCCAAGTTCGGGTGTCGCCACCTGAAATCTAAATCATCAGCGTTGCTGGCGACAACACCGTCGACCCGAGTGGCCACACCACTCCTGGCATCCTCGCCGCGGGGGGGGTGCTCGACGGCGGAGGGCGCATGGAACCCGATTTCGGGCCCCAGCTCGGCGGAAGCGCATGCAGCACGTGTACCATATGTGCGCTGGTCACTCCTCTACGCTCGTCTCCTCCTCCCTCCTCTTCTCTCCTTTCTCTTCCTCCTGAGCCACTGGGCCACTGATGGTCTGAGAGTCCGACGGACTCGACCACCCCCCCCAGGGCGGGTCGGCCCTGAGGGGATTGATAGGGTTACCCATCGGTCGGAAGAAGTAGGTAGAAACATGACAAGCAGGAAGGCGTTGAGAGTAGATCGGGTGTTCGCCCGCCCCTGAGAGGACGGAAAAGGTGAAGCCACTCGATCATTGAAGTGGGAAGGCGCTTAAAGTATATTGGGATCTGGGACTCCATGCATATGTATTTTCAACGACCGATGGGTAGTGATTCATGCGACCTTTCAGGTCGAGGCCGTGGCGCCGGCCGAGCGATGCAGACGAAGACAAGGAGGCGAGGGGCCGAACCGGGGGAGGACGAGAGGGGCCCGAGCCGAAGCAGGAAGGAGGAGAGCGGGAGAGCGAACACAGAAGGGCCCCCCAAAAACACAGAGAGGCCGACGAAGCTCCCCACAACGAAGGAGGGTGGGAGGGAGAGGGGGGCCGAGGACGGCGGGGGGAAGGGGCAAGCGACGGGGGGGTGGGGGACAGCGTGGGCCTCTCCGCGCACCAGGGGGGGTCCGCTCCGTGCAGAGGGGGGCACGCTCCGTACCGCGGGTGTCCTCCTCCTCCTCGTCGTCCTCCTCCTCCTCCTCCTCCTCCTCCTCCTCCTCGTCCTCCTCCTCCTCCTCCCTCCTCCTCCTCCTCCTCCTCCCCCCTGGCCTCTACCATCCGTGCCCCTCCTCCTCCTCCTCCTCCTCCTCCTCCTCCTCCTCCTCCTCCTCCTCATCCTCTTCCTCCTCCTCCTCCTCCTCCTCCTCCTCCTTTCCGTAGCCATTTTGGCTCATGCCTGCCTTGGGCGCTAGGCGGGCTAGGTGCTCGCGTTTGCCTCGCTCTTCTGCTTCTGCTCTCGAGAGCGGCTCATTCTCTGTCCCCTTCGCCGCGAACCGCGATGGCGGGGATGGACGACGGCACCAAGGATGCTACGGCGGGCAGCCCTCAGCGGTGGCAGCCCTCATCACGCCGCGCGCTGGAAGCCCTGCAGCTTGGGCAGACAGCGGCGCGCCGTGCCGCGCGAAAGCGCGCCCAGCTGGCGTGCGAAGCCGCGCTGGATCGTCGTCGTGGGCGTGGGCTGCTGCCAGGTTCCTGGCAGGATCGCGAGGCTGCAGCTCGCCCCGCCCTCCGCATGGCAGTTTCTGGCAAGAGAGTACCAGGAGTTGCGAGGCGGCGGAGGAACGCAGCCTGGCACGCCGCCGAGGCCCCGCGCGGCGGCTTCACCAACGCATCGCTGGCGGAGCTCTTGGAGGCGGCCGCTGGACCTCGCCTTGGAGGCGCCTCGCGCGCCGCTGGCGTCCAGGAGCTGGATCTGGCCAAGGTCGTCCCGGCAGGAAGCCTGGCCCCGGGCTGCTGGAGCCTCCCGCCCAGGAACACCCTGAGGCGTGACGCTCCCGAGTTCGTGCCGCTGTTCTTCAACAGTGCTGTCGGCCCACCCGCCGACGGTGTCCAGCACTCGACGTCGGAGGAGAGCATCGTGCAGCAGCGGCACGAGTCTTCCGACCAGTCTGCCGCGAACGTGGCCGACGCCAAGCCCGAGATTAAGACCGCTGTTCATTTCAGGGCGAGGGCGCTGGAGACGTTCGACACGAAGCCTTTCAACGACGGCGACCACGTGGATTTGCAGTCCGACTTCGTCGTCGCCTTTCGCTCCCTCGCCACGAGTGCCGATCCTCGTCCTGGAGGCCGCGCGCGTGGCAAAGGATACTGCTGAACCTGACCTGGGCGTTGCGCTTAGGCTCACTGTTTTTTTATTCATCGACGCCTCTCTTTCTTAGATTACAGTCCTTTGGTGCCTTATCCGTGAATATATCAGAATAATATTGCAGATTGCGCCGCCTAGCGACTCTCTGCCTGGGGTCGGTGAGGGACAGCCTCAACCTATAGTCAGTCCGCAGCCAGTGGAATTGTGATTCAGCATTCGGTTGGCACGCTCTCGCTTGCAATCTCGAGGCTTCGACAGAGACGGGCTGCAGCTACAGAGGCTGCAGGTATCGGCGCTAGCCACGTCAGAAGGCGATCGCTTCTGCCCGCGAGCAAACAAATCCTCCTCCTCCTCCTCCTCCTCCTCCTCCTCCTCCTCCTCCTCCTCCTCCTCCCCCTCCTCCCCCTGGCCTCGCCCCTCCGTGCCGCGGCCCTCCCTCCCGGCGCCCCCTGGGGGCGTTGGGCCCGGGGGGGGGGGGGGCGCTGCGCCCCCGGGAGCGCTGCCGACAAGCCCAGGGGGCACCTGGCTCAGGAGAGGAAGAGGTGCCTATACCGGGGATGTTGTCCATTAGCTCTCCCCCTTGTTGTCCATCCTGGGAGGCCCCCGTCGCCACCGCCTGATTCGCCTCGGAGTCTTGGCCAGAGCGCGCCCCAGGAGAGGTCCGGGGAGCAGCGGTGTCGGCGCCTTCTGGTTTTCCCACTGGTCGGGGGTTCGTAGAGGGATGGTTCTCCCAAGGTGGGGCTGGGGAGCGGGCCCAGCCAGATGCCCTCGTTGAACGCGTTTCCTTTTTCCAGGGGCCGTCCAGAGCGACTTTCCCTCCAACCCGACCTTTGCCCTTGCCCCACCTTTCGTGCCCCCCCGAATTGGAGCCGGGGGGCCCCCGCCGCTCCCCCTGGGCCGCGGCCACCGCGGGGCCTGCTCAGATTCGCGGAGCCGTCGATGTTGGTCCGCTTCTCGGGGATGTTGGTCCGCTTCCGGGGGCGAAGGATCGCTGGTGGCGTTCTGTCTCTGGATGTGCGGTGAGAAGGAGTCGAAGTACCGCTGCGCGCCCAGTGACTGGGCGAGGTCCAGAGACTCAACGATGATCTGTAATTCGCATTCCTCGGTTGCCTCAACGAGTCGCTTTTCTAGGTCTTGGATGAAGGCCTGCCAGGGCTGGCGGGGCGAGGTGCTCCCGACAGTGGCAGATGGGGAGTCTTCCCCATCGAGGTCTGGTACTGGTAGGCCAGAAGGTCCTTCGGTCTCGCGAATGGCAAACATGTCGATGTTGGGCTCCGCAGTCCTGATGTCCATGAATCCTCGGTCTTCCTGCCCAGCGGCACCGTCCTTGTAGTAGCGGGCGTGGTTGTCCTATGGGTCGTCCTTGGCCTGCGTGGCCTCCTGCGGCTCCGTGCCGTGGCCTTGCCAGCGAGCTTGACGACGTGCGGGTTGATGCCCGGGTCGACGGACGTGTCCGTCGAAGTAGGGAATGGCTGTTCGGTGGCGTCCTCCGCCTTCACGGAGCTCTAGGTGGCCTTCTCGGCCTTCTCGGCGTAGGTGGCCCTCTCGGCGCTGTCGGTGGCTTTCTTGGCGCTGTCGGTGCCCTTCCAAACGTCATGGATGGTGGCGCCGCGCATGAGGCCATGGATGGAGTCTTCGGCCTCTGCGATGAAGGTAAACTGGTTGCGGTCTTTGGGCCCTTTGGCCCTTCTGCCCTTTTGGCTGTTGCCGGGTCCTCCCCCCTCAAATCCTTTGGCTTTTTCGGGCCAGCGCCCTGGGGGGTGCCCTGGATCCCCCCCCCTCTTTTGAGGTGCCCTCCTTTGACAGAGCTGCGGGTGCAGCTCGGACCGTGCTGTGGTTGCCCTGCTTGTGCCACCATCTGCTCCACTCGTCGATCTCGTCCTCTAGCCTCTTGATGCTCTCAGTCTCTTGGGCCAACTTCGCGTAGGCCATGTGGCGCGCATGGGCTTGCTTGCCCTTTCGCACGTCCGGAACGGCCTTGGCCCATACGTTTCGGCACGAACGAAATGGGTACGGAAAGAATGGGCACAATGCCCAACAGCAGTTCCTGTTCATTTTGAACAGGACTCGCTGTCCGCGCCGCCGCGGCCTGTACCCATTTGAGACACAAGGCCGCCTGCCTAACAGCGGCTGCTGTTGGTTTGGGACAACATTTGTTGTTGGGCATTGTACCCATTTTTTCCGTACCCATTTCGGGCGTCCAAAACGTTGTGTGTCCCTTCTTGTTGGTGAGGGACAGCTCCGCGCGCTGCTGGACCGCATCCTGCCGCTGCCAAGCCATGGCCTCGGCTGCCGCGGGCCTGCGGCAGGGGGCGGGAGTGGGGGGGGGCACGGGAGGCCCCCCTGCCGCGGGCAGCGTTGCCTGCCGCCATGGCGCGCTGCCGGGCGCTGCGCCTGGGCGCCGCCCGCGGCGGCTCGGCGGTGCCTCCCCGGACGCGGGGGGTCGAGTTCCCGCGGATGATGGCGCTTGCTCTTCCTCCTCCTCGTCCTCCTGCTCGTCCGTCACCTCTTTCTTCAGCGTGCACGGCTCCCTCTCCCGGCTGCGCATCACAGGCTGGGGCCATTTTTGGGATCCAGGTCCGCTATGACATCCGTGGGCGAACAGAAAACAAAAACAAAAAGATGGGATGACGAACGAACAATACACTCCCATACCCATAAGGGGGTCGGAGGGAGGAGTACTGGCTATGGGTATGGGTGCGGGTTGTCGGACCCTGGGGGGGCCCGGGGGGGCTCCGTTCGAGCGGGGACCCCCATACCCATAGCCCCGTGCGTCCCATCTATGGGTATGGATGTGCGTTGATCGTTCGTCATTGGAGCGGATGGATGGGAGGGGAAGGATGTCAGATGTGGCGCGTGCGCGCGCACCTAGCTTGCCCTTTCCCTCTCTCCCCCCTCCCTCTCTCTCTCTCTCGCTGTCTCTCTTGCCCTCCTCGTTCTTCTCCTTACCCTCCTCGTCCTGATCGCCGCCGCCGCTGATGTCGTAGTCGCAGTCGTTGGCCGTCGTCCTCCCCGTTCTCGGCCGTTCCCGATTTTTCTCGCTCGCTGTGGTTTGGTCGGGCCAGGCGAAAAGGTGGGTTTCGACATGACCAAGCTGGCCGAGAAGGTCGTCACGATCGAGTGCATCTACGACAACGAGAAGTGGACGCAGGGTGCGGGTGGGGGCGGGGCGGAAGCGGCGGGCAGCTCCGAGCACGGCCCGAACCCACCGTAGGGGACCCCACTGGGCCAAGGGCAGGGTGAGGATGATGCGGGGGAAGAGGGAGGAGCGGTGGGAGGATTGGAAGGACTGAGATGGAGGATGCGGATCGCGATATTTCCGCTGTTGGTGGTGATGATGATGCTGATGACGCCGACGACGATGATGGCGATGACGATAGTTATAATGATGCTGATGTCGATGATGATGATGATGATGATCACGATGCTGCTGATGCTGATGCAGATGATGATGCTGATGATGATGAGGATGATGATGATGGTGATGATGAAGGTGATGATGATGATGTTGATGATGATGCTGATGATGATTCTGATGGTGATGGTGAAGGTGATGGTGATGGCGATGCTGGTGATTATACTGCAACCGATGAGTATGACGACGAGGATGATTCTGCTGATGCCGATGCTGATGCTGATGACGTTGCAGATGATGATAGTGGTGGTGGTGGTGATGGTGATGGTGATTTTGGGAGTGGTGATGATGATCTTGATGTCGACGACAGCGTCGTCGACGACAAACAATGATGAAGATGGAGATGATGATGCTGCTGATGACGAGGACGACGACGAGGATGAGGATGAGGACGATGATAACGATGACGGAGATGACGATGATGATTTTGACGATGATGCTGATGATGACGATGATGGTGGTGGTAGTGGCGGTGGTGGTGGTGATCGTGATGGTGATGTGACAACGACGACGATGACGATGATGATGATGATGATACTGATGCTCATGACGATGCGGTTGTTGGTGATGATGCTGACGATGAGTATAAATCTGGCTATGACTGTGACGACGATGATGACGACGAGGAGGTCGACGAGAACTGTACTGATGATGATGCTGATGATGCTAAGGATGATAATGATGCTGATGGTGATGACGATGATGATGTTAATGATTGTGGCGCTGATGATGACGGTGCTGCGAATGATGCTGATAATGATAATGATAATGCTGATGATGGTGAAGATGATGATGCTGATGCTGATGATGCTGATGGTACTGATGATGCTGATGATAATGCTGATGATGCTGATGCTGATGATGATGATGACGACGCTGACGATGACGATATTAATGACGATGCTGATGAATATGATGATGCTGCTGCTGATGATGCTGCTGCTGATGATGATGATGATGATGATGATGACGATGCTGATGCTGATGATGCTGATGATGATGACGATGATGACGATGATGACGATGATGACGATGATGATGATCCAGCTGCCTACGGCAACTTCTGCCACAGTGCATGGTTTGTGGATATGAAGCTTATTGGATGTTCTTTGGGGTCTTGGGGCAGGCCTCTCGGGGGCTTCTCGGAAGCACTTTGATGCGTCTTGGGGGCCGTTTGGGCCCTCTTTTGGGGCTCCTTGGGGCTTCTGGGGGCCTCTTCGGGGCTTCTTCCGTAGCCATTTTGGCTCAATATGACTGACACCTGGGGCCCTCGCCCCTGTGGTCAAAGGGATACCGCTGGTCCGCGGCGAGCAGTGCGGTCTACCGCACGGCAGTCGGGCGCGTCATGGCGGCTGAGGGGCCGCCCTGGCGAGCGGGGGACAGCGGCAAAGGCAAGTGGTCCTGCAGCTGCGGGACTGTGGACAACTATGCGACGCGGATGTACTGTCGGGGCTGTGGGGCACCAGCACCGAAGCGACAGTGTACGTACAAGGATGTGCTGTTGGGCTCGTCCAAACGGGAGGCAGCAATGTAGAAGAAGATGGGCGCCCTGCGCGAGGAGCTCTAGGAAGTCAAGTACAACACGGGCGACAAGCAGGAGCACGTTCAGGAGGAGCGGCCCGACCTTGCGAGGCTCTACAAGTGGGCGCAGGCGTGCAGGCAGGACTGGGGCGCCAAATCGGAAGAGTACAAAGCCGCGAACGCCAAGTACCAGGTGGCGCGCATTGAGAAGGACAGCGGCAATCCGCACTCGGTGCAGCTCACGCAGGCCAGGCACGCACGGGAGAAGCTGGAACAAGGGGCTGGACGCAACGGCCAAGGACGTCAGTTGGTTCGAGCAGCAGCTGAAGCAGGCGCGCGCCAAGTACGATCAGAAGAAGGAGCAGCTGCAGATCGCCAAAGCCAAGGAGCAAGAGCTCAAGGTGCATGACTTCGGAGTTCGTGAGTCACCAGAGCTCCTCGCGGCCATGCGGAAGCAGTTCGAAACGGCGGTTGACGGCAGCGGGGTCACACAGCAGGAGTATGAGAGCGTCTTCGCGGTCCTGGGCAAGGTCTTGGCCAACGCTAAGCAAGAGGATGTGGACATGGCTGCTGCAGGTAGTGGTGATGGTCTTCCTCGTGATGGGGCAGGCCAGCGCGCAGATGCCGCAGCTGCAGCAGCAGCAGTGCCAGCACCCGGCCAAGAAGACGATGGGCCTGAATTTACCGCAGAAGGGAATGGTTCAAAGCAGAAGGACTACCTGAAGAAGCAACCCCAGAGCAGCGAAAGCGGTGGCAGGAGGTATGCAACAGCCTGGTCGAGCACGCTGCAAAGAAGCAGAAGCGTTCCTAGCGTGCCCAACAAGGGGAAGCGGAAGCCCGTGAACGACACAGTCACGCTGTGGACGTACAATGGATCAGGTTGGGGCACCATCAAGGAACATATCACGGATGAGATGCAGGGTTTGCAGTGCTACGCGGTGCAGGAGCATCACCTCACCACCGAGAAGTTTGCCGTGGCCACGCAGAGCATGAAAGCCCAAGGGTACCAGTTGGGTGGTGCAGCGGCCGTGGCAACGACAGGACCCAACGGTGAGGCAGGTACTTCGGCTGGGGTGGCCATAGCAGTGCCTAAAAGAGTTGGGATGACGTGCCTGCGCGGCAAGGACGGACGGGATATTTCGCCAAGGAGCAGCCCAGGAAGGGCCGCAGCGGCGTGGTTGGCGGTCGGCAGAGGAGTTGTGCTAGCAACCGTGTACCCGTGGACGGCTGAAGGCATGACATATGGGAACACGCAGCTTATCACGCACGTGATCGGGAAGCTGCAGAGCCTAGGAGTGCCGTGGGTCTTGGAGGCGACTTCCAGGTGGCGCCGGAGGTAATGGCAGAGGTCGAGAGCGTGAAGGCGGCAAGAGCGGCGGTTGTTGCGGCCGGCGCTGTGTGCGGTACATGTCGGCATGCGCGCGGTTGCAGTGAGATCGACTACTTCCTGGTGGCAGACGCGGTCGTGGCGCAGGTTCAGCACGTTGCGGTTCAGGAGACGTGGTCGGCGGCACCGCGCAAACCCGTGGGGCTGACGATCAAGCTGAAGGCGGTGGAGCGGATGATCCGGGTGCTGGAGAACCAAGGCGCTGCCAGAAGTGCAGGTGGGGCGCGCGCCAGAGCCGCCGAGATACGAGGAAGTGAAGCAGTCCAAAACGCAGGTCGAGGCGAGCCAGGAGTGGGCGAAGTACATGCTAGCGCTCGAGAAAGAGGCCGTCCAGGTGCGATGCGTGCGCCGGGGCCAAAGCGACCCTCATGCAGGGGGGGCCGAAGGGCCGAAGTGGCGAGTGCAGGCGCTCAACTTCGGAGGCGAGAATGCGCCGGCGGCGGCGAGGGCAGCCACGTGGTGGACATGGAATACAAGATCAATGCATGGCATGCAGGGGGCGCACCAGAGATGGCGACAAGCGGAGGAGCGCGAGCAAATCCAGAAGCGAGGGCGTGAGGTCGCGGAGCTGGAGAGGCTATTCTGAATGAGGCCCAGGCGCATGAAGCACATCGGCGCGAAGGACCAGGGTGTCTGGCAGGCCAGGTGCGACATGATTGCTACAGGCCAGCTGCGGGAGGCGAGCAGAAAAGAGATCCTGCCGAGCTGGGCGCATGAGGCCGAGGGCAGGATGAAGGAGGTCGGCCAGCAGCTCCTAAAGGACAGGAAGGCAAAGTGGGCTGACAAGCTGGAGGCGGCGGCGGCTGGGGCGGCAGGAGGACCTCACAAGTTGAGCAAGGCGGCGGCTGTCTGGCGGCCCAGGCGGGCGCGCACGGCGGAACAGGCGGCGGGCCCCATGGAGGCGGCTGAGTACACCATGGGGGAATGGAAGGTCGTCTGGCAAGTCGACGAAGGACGGCAGGAAGAGCCACGGCCGTGGGAGCAGGAGGACCGGGAGGAGCTGGACGACTAGGCGGAGGAGGACGCGTGCAAACCGAAGGTAGTTGCGCGCACATTCAGGAAGCGAGCGGGCATAGGAGTGGATCGGTGACACCCCTCAATGCTGCAGGGCGCCTGTGACGAGGCGTGCCGCGAGATGCTGGACTTCCTGGGGCAGGTAGAGCGCGCGCCGATATGGCCAACCCGCATGGCGACGGTGTTGTTCTTCATTGCCCCGAAGTCGTTCACGTCCGACAGGGTGATTGGACTGCTGCCCGCCGCCATTCGCGTTTGGGAAATCGTGCGGGGCCATGCGTGATCAGGTGGGCAAGGGAGAATCAGCGCACCTGGGGTTTCACCAGCTACGGCAAGGCGGCGGAGGACGCAGCCTGAGATGCCCTTTTGAGTCGCGAGATGGGCGATCCGGGGGACCAGGGCGAGGAGCTGGAGGCCGCGATCGCGGCAGTCTGGGACCTGGTCAAGGCCTTCGAGAAGGTAAGACTGCACGTGCTGTGGGAAGCGGGCAGTCATCTCAACTTCAACACGGGTGTATTGGCAGCGGTGTGCTCATACTTTGCGACGGCGAGGGGGCTGATCGTAGGCGACGCGGTGTCCAGCGATACGAGGACGGTCACGGCCATCATCGCGGGTAGTAAATCTTCGGTGTGCTTCCTGAAGATGGTCATGCAGTCTACGGTGGACGGCCTGATTGTGGAAAGGCCGCGGGTCAAGTGGCGCATGTGCGTAGACGACCTGTGCGTGAGGCTAAGGCAGCAGCAGCACATCGTGCAGGAGTTCAGCGGCACCACTGACGCGTGCTTCCAGGGCTTCGGCAAGCTGGGCTTGAAGTTCTCAGCGGGAAGCCAAGGCAAATGAGCGGTCATGGCCGGCACTGCGTGGGTGCGCAAGGCGGTGGCGAAGGACATGGAAAATGGAGGACTGCCAGTTGTGCGGGCGTGTCCATACCTCGGGGTGGACTTGATAGCGCGCGGTACCGCGGCGAAAAGCGAGAGCGGCAATATGTATACAGGCATGATAAGCAGGAGCAAGCGGTTGGCCAACCTCAGAGGCGGAGACCGCATGATGGCGAAGGGTGCGGCCCTCGTGTTCAAGCGCGGCCTAAAGCGATCGGTGCTGTCTGGATGCAAGTGTCCAGGCGTGCCAGATCACCAGCTACAACGGCTGCGACGAGAGGCAGAGCGTGCACTCCCAGGGGGAAGAGGCGCGCAGAGCCTCGCGCTCCAGCTGGCGCTCGCTGGCGAGGAGCCCACCGTCGAGGCCACTGAGGCGCCCATCATCCGATGGGCACGCGGGGTATGGCAGGCTGCGCTAGGCACAGGGGAGCACATGCAGTGGGACAACGTCGAAGGCATGATGATGAAGGCGCGGAAAAGGCAGCAGCAGGAGGTAGACATGAAACCGATGTGGGCCAAAGTACGTGGGCCAGCTGGGGCGGTTATCATGTCCAGCATGGCCAGCTTAGCCAGTGGGCGAGCGGGATGGACATGGCCAGCTTGGCATGCAGTCATCTCGAAGGACGGGTGCGAGCTGGGCATGCGCGAGGTGTGCCCCATGGGCGTGGCGACGATGCTTAAGAAGGACGTGCAGCAGCAGCTGTGGGGGGTTTGAACAAAGGCAGAGGAGTGCGAGAGTCTGAGGCCCGCTCCGCTCGCGGCTCCTGCGGTGGCACAGCTGCAGGCAAGAGACTTCCCGAAGCACGTTAAGAACGCAGCAAAAGGCGGCTTTCGTGAGCGGGAGCTGGACCACGAGCATGCTGTGCCAGTGCAGCATCGTTCCGGCGGACATCTGCATGGCGTGCGGTGAGGCCGTGGGCGCCCCGTACCACGGGTAGCACAAGTGCCCAGGCATGTGGGGGCTGAGGCTGAAGGCGCAGCCGAGTGGCAGACGGCCGCCGAGCAGCAGGAGGACATTTTGCTGTGGACACGGGGACTCGCACGACACCCAGAGGCGGATTGAAAATTCGTGGGGATCGACGAAGGCCAGTGCATGCGACAGGCAGTGTTGCGGGGTGGGTGGGTGGGTGGGTGGGGCGGGCGGGCGGGCGGGCGGGTGATGGGTGGGTGGGTGGGTGGGGGGGTGGCTGTGTGTGTGTGTGGGTGGGGGGGGGGGGGGCGAGGATTTCTTCGCCGGCGACGTCGCGCGCGACGGGTCGAAGCTCGGGTACAGCGACTGGGCGCAGACGGGCTGGGCGGCCATGCCAATCAACGGAGAAGGCAAGCCGAGGTGCCAGGTGTGGGGGCCGTTGCCGTGCGCGCTGCCAGTGCACAGAAGGGTCAAGAGAGCGGATGTGTTGTGCATAGAACCCGTATAATACCCTCATATATACTCCTTATCCTCACCTCTCCTGCGCCTGGCTGTTTGGGCCCAGGTATTGGGTTAGATCGATCAGACCTTTGATCGTGCAGGAGGAAAAGATATCCATCTTTCCCTCCTTTCCTCTACCAACGGATCAGGGGTTCTGTGCCTTTGTATTCTAACCCCATACGCAGGTTATCAGCCCTTTAAAGCGCACAGTTCATCGAACCCCGCGTCGCGATCTCGCACGCGGCCTCGATGGAACCCAAGCGGCGCATGCGCCGTAAAGGGGTCCATCGGGGCCTCGCGCCCGAGCTCTCCGACGGCGCGACGGCTCGGTGATGAGTTGGAGAGCCTTAGTGTGGACCGTATAGGTGTCCCAGGCCCCCCCCCCCCCCCAGCTCCGACGGGCCCGAGGCGCGGCTAGCTGCTGAACTTCACCGCCGCGCCGCCCGCGGGGGGACAGGAGAAGGAGTAGGAGCAGGCAGTAGAGAATTTCACACGCCTACCTTCGATCCTCCATCTCCCCCCCCGTCGGGAGCAATCCCAACTGCGTCGGGCGCGAGCCCCGCTGGTCCTGATACTCCAGGGCGCTTTCGCGCTAACCGCCGATGGAACACAGGTACTGGCATGACCAGCCCTGCGACCGCTCCTGTAGCGGAGCACGTTGCTACCTTCGAGGAACTCAGTAGACCAGTGACGGCGCAGCCGCAGACGCAGTGCCCCCAGGTATCATCTCATCAGACATCACACACACGGCCCTAGCCGCAGCTCGTCATTGCGCAATCGTCGCGGGGCCACAGGCCCATGCGACGAGAAAAGGTCGAGCCCGCGTGCTGCCTCACAGAGACCATGCACTCATCGCGAGAGGGTGCCGAGGGAAGCTGACGCTCCCCACCTCTCCATCTCAGACGACCTGCCGGCGGTAACGTCCGCTGCAGGTGAAATAGCTGGGCTCCGAGACCAGGTTGAAACCTTCGTGCCCAGGCAGTACTCTGGACTGATGCAGAGCGTTCAGACGAACGCTGCCAACACTGCTGCTCTACGCCAAGATCTCGACGGCGCCTTAGTGATCATCGATTCCAGGATCGCTGAAGATCGCCGCATCTCAGGTGAGCTGCAGTACCAGGTTGACCGTGAGATGTCACACTCAGGTGAACGATCGGCGACGGTCGAGAACCTGCGCAACTACCCTTCGCAGATGGAGCAACAGCTTGTGATCGTACGCGACACAGGCGTTTCAGCAGTCAGGATTCTCCACGACGAGATCCACGACCAGCTCCGCGACCGACCACCACCAGCCGAGGTCACCGACCTTGGCGATGTTAAGTCTCAGATCAACGGTCTTCGATCCCACATGGACCACACTACCGCGACGCTTCGCACCGAAGCACACGCCAACTCGTCGAACCTGATCGGCATGTTGCAAAATACTGAGAGAGTTATCACTCAAAGGCTTGATGCGACCTACGCTGTCGTGCAGCCACTCGCTAACCGGATCTCTGAAAACGAGCAGCGTTTTCCTGGTGTACAGGGCGCCCTGGCAGAGTTGCGTGTCGGGCGGGCCCAGACTGATCAGCTGGATTCTTCTCCCACGGTTTACGATTTCGCCCGCCTCGCTGACAGGTTGCAGGAGGTTGAGAAGGCGGCGGACCACGCGCAGTCTGAGCTCTCCCAGGTCATTCGTGAGAGAGGTACTGAAAAGGTACGTGTTGAGGAGCACCTCGCACGTCTGGACAGTGAGTTGGAGGCGCACAACGCCCGTCTCCGAGCCTACGAGCAACGACTTGCTCGGTATTCGCAACGCTCTCGGGGTACTGATGAGTGCACACGCCAAAAAGTGGACCAGATACACGAAGATATGACGAGCTGGACAAATCAGCTGATTGACCACACCAACGACACCATACTTCACCTTCAGCCTGCAACCGACCTGTACAGGCCGACGGCAGCGTCCGCTGAAGCACCACACGCTTCTGCAGGACAACAACGACGTACGTCACCAGGAGCAGCCTCCGCGGCAGCTTCAGCACAGACGCGCCACGTGTCTCCCGTGCGCACAGAACCAACGACCGACGGTGTACCGATACCCTCACAACCATTGTCTGCGGTTTCGGTCAATACTACTACTCCGATCAATGAGTCAGACACCGTCCGAGTCCCCGTCTTGCTTAAGATCACCCAACTGCTTGAGTGGTAACAAAAGGTACGGAAGAATTTTGTAGCCGCCTCCGGGCGACCATCCAGAGCACATGCCTTCCTATGCGTGGCTGAACAGCCCGAGTGTACCTTCGAAGACTGACAAGACAGTGGAGACTTTGAGAACATCGATTGCAAACCCGCTACCGCTCTCAGCGATATCTTATCTTCCGACTTGCGCTACCAGATCAGGCTCATCGAGACCAGAGAGCACACATCAGGACGCATGCTCAAAGGACGCCAGATCTATTGGCACATCCTCCAGTCCTACAAAGTGACAGAGGTTGATGACGACCTGCACGATTTTGAGCGCCTCAAAGAACTGAGGATGAGAGATGAAGATTTGCAGCGTTTCATTACTGATTGGGACGCTTTACTGTTGGTTTGCCGAGACGCACCCGACCCAAAGATCGTGAAATCTCTGTTTCGCACACAGATTCGCCGACATGCCTGGATGAAGCAGGATATGTACGAATACCAGCGCATGAAGATCAGCGACCCGAATCGTACCTATGATTGGCTCCGACAGCGCGTCCTAGACGTACTGGAGCTCAAACAACTGGGAAATAATCAAAACAAGTTACGGTACGAACATGAGACTCGTTCTCAGGTACATGTTTGCGCTGCCTGGGAGAAAGGCAACTGTCGTTATGGTGAGCGTTGCAAGGCTTTACATACCTTCTCCAGGTATTGGAAGAGCAGCAGATCTTCCAGAGCATCGACCGCTGGCGGCAACTCTTGCCGCAGCGTCTCAGCCCCTGCGAATCCCAAGAAGCCACCATCGAAGCCGTTTTGCTTCGAGTTCGCCAAGCGCAACACCTGCGCCAGAGGCGACAAGTGCAACTTCCCACGCATGGCGCAGCGCAGAGACTTCGCACAGAACAAGTGCCCCAAGGGTGACACATGCAAATGCGCTCACCTGGCACCTGGTACGAAGACACCTGAGCGAAGCCCCAGTCGCCCACGGACCTCCAGCCAGGACAGTCGCGGCCGACCGCCGTCCCGCGGATCGGGGAGCCAACGTTCTCCACAACGCGGGGGGCCCCGCAACGCGGGGGGCTCATACAATAGACGTGACAACCGACGCCAGTGCGACCGATCTCGATCATCCGCCAGGAGGTCTCCCGACTCTCGCAGCCAGTCGAGAAGTCGTTACGATAGATCTTCGCGATCCTCCTCTCGAGGACGAGACGGCCGTGGCGGAGGACGTGGCAGCCCACGTGGCCGCGACCGATCGTACGGCAGCGACAGAGGGCGTGACCGACGTTCCACGAGCCGCGGTTCGTCCCGTGGTTCTCCCAAGTTCAGGGCACGCTCTCCCGCCAACTATCGCCGCCCGCGACTCGCGACACTCCGACCGCAGTTACGTCATACGTGACAAGACTCTCATGGCCGCCAACAAGGCCAAGCCAGCATCTACCAAACCACGGCGCCGGATACGTTTCGACACACATACCGTGGAATACTACCCGTGCATCGTTTCCGGCAGGTCCACTCTGGACAAGTGGATGGAGAAGCCAAACGACGGCGATATCGTCAAAGTACCAGATCCGCTGCCACAATGGTGGTGGAAACAGAGTGCAGACGCCCTACAACGTTGTCAACGGGAAGCAAAGTTATGGCATCAGGATCTCCATGATTACCGACACGACAAGGGGTCGGTGGAGACACCAACTGCGATTCCAGATCCCGACGACTCTACCATAGAGCCCTCCGAGACACACCAGAAGAAGACAATGACTTCGCAAGTCGACCCTCCACGCTCGACCGCTGCGTTGACACGCTCCTGGGTTCTCGACAGTGGATCTGCGCACCATATTCAGGATAAAAACGAGCTAACGCAGACCGAATCTGATCGTGCATCTATCCGCGAGGAGCATATTCTGGAAACCGCCAATGGTGATCGTACTGTCAACGAGCATTATGACATACAACTACCTGAAGTGGGCTTGACGCGTTCAGCCCTCGCCTTGCCAGATTGCCCATCGTTATTATCAGTTGGGCAATTGATTGAAGTTGATGGCTTTCGACAACTTTGGGGTCCAGAGCTGGGCTACCTGCTTCAGGATCTGGGGGGCCAATGGTATAAGGTTCCCGTCAATAACCGAGTTCCAGAATTACGACTCGACGATTTGGCGACGATACCACCACCACGACTGCGCACTTCGTCAGCACCCAGACGTCGTCAGCGCAAGCGCTCATCCGCACGCTGCAACGACATATGCTGGTGTTGCAAGACTACAGAGCAGCCACCACCTACAGATGAGCTGCGGCCCCACATAGGGACCTGTCCCAAGAGACCACAGGGAGGAGGAGCACGGACCGCCACGGTCGAATAACCTCCCGACACAAATAATGCCGAGTCCAGCGTGGATGCACACAGCGACTCGCCTACGTCTCAGATACAGTGTTCTCCTCCCACATGCGGGGGGCCTGCAGATACAGCTCAAGCAGATACCGACATCACGTCGACCTCCTTCGAGGATCTGCCGAAGGAGACGCTCATCAAAATGCACCGTGATGGTGATCGCGTTCTTCCAAACAGACAGAAGAAACCAATTGACCCTATGCATTGCATGACCCACAGTCCAAAACATCCCGACTGTGAGATTTGCTCTCGCACTATGGCGCAGAACGCCCCGTGCCGACGACAGCACAAACCACATCCACCGGCAGCCCCCACCGACGAGGGCACAGCCTACGAGGCCTTCGCCCCGAAGAAGTTCGGGGAGGCTCTAACTGCCGACCATGTCGATTTGGCCAAAGACGGTGCCGCTGACAAGCACGGTGACAAGTGCGCACTCGTCGTACTGGACAGATGCACTGGCGTCTTCACGGCGTACCCAGCATTACATAAAGACGCAGCTACTACAGAGGCATCCTTCCAGCAGTTCATCGCCCCAAACGATCAGGTCAAGCACATGTATACAGATAATTCTGGAGAGCTTCCGAAGGCATGCCGCCAACTGGGATGGAGACATGACACTGGTACTCCTCATCGTCCCCAAACAAATGGATTGATTGAGCGCGTTGTCAAGATCGTCATTCTCGGTGCGAGAGCCGTGTTGCACATGTCTGGTCTGGGACACGAATGGTGGAAAGAGGCCATGCAAGCCTTTTGTTGTGGACAGAGTTTTGTGCATCCATCCACGGGCGTTGCCGCCCTTAGCGACGAGCATACTGAAAAGACAGCTCATGATATACGTTTTGGTGAAAGTTCCCCCCCCGGGCACTGCATTCCATTTGGTGCTCGGATCTTCTGGAAATGCCTCAATCCCGCGATCAACGACGAGACTGCAAAGTTCAAAGAGAATACTCGGGAAGGGTTATTTATGGGATACCATTCACACTCAGATGAACGTTGGTCAGGAGATTACCTTGTCTCGGGTACGGCTACATACGCCAAGAAGCCAGACGGCGACCTGTGCCACGTACACAGAGTCAAAGACATTATTATCCCCGACGGCAAGTTCACCCTCCCTGCGAAAGTCGGTACCCTACGACATTACAACCCAGAGGCGCACGACGAGGTCAAGGCATCTACTTCTCGCCCCCTGGGCGACAAACCTATGCCCGGTCTTCCACTTGCCTGCCCAAAGGAGTGGGATGGTCCATCTATGATGACGATGGACGACAACCTCGCTGAGACTCATCCATCGGCCTCCGAGGTTGCTGCACCAGCACCGGAGCCCGACTATTGGGAACAGCGTGGATATTGCGTCATCCGACACATCCGTACTCCGCGCAGGAAATTGTTCATACCAACGGACGACGTTATGAACATACCTGTACCTGTTGATCAGCTCGATGTGACACGAGACTTCGAGACGACTTCTACCTTCGAGGGAGAAAGTGTCTTTCGCGATGTTTGGGATGGTGTTCGCGCCACAAACCACCGAGAACTGAGCGAGCCTTGGACCGGCTTGGTTCGATTCTATGAGCTCCCTAAAATGTTGCCAGACGGCAAAATGGTGGTCCGCGGCCGCGAGACACGCGTACAGACTACTACGCGTCCAGACCACATTCTTCCCGAGCGTTGGAAGACCTTATCTCGTGGACAGCAAAAGAAGGAGATTGAGTACGCCGAAGATATCAAACAAGCTCGTGAGACTCGTGAACGAGCTGCACTTCGAGTGTGGACCCGACAGGACAAACAAGCTAAACATTTCCGTATTACTACAGTTGGTGGACCCACATGGAATACCGTGGAACGACGGATTACTTACGATACGGACAGCGGCGCTGTCATTCGTGACGAGGACGTCAAGGGCGTGACCAACAAAGAAATTCTGTATGCCAAACTACCTGGTGGACCACGTGACATTTCTACAGTATTATACTACCGCCAACCCTCACCGCAGCCCGCTGGAGCCGCACGTGCTCTGGTACTTAATGACAGTGAGGGGAACGACTTCGGGACCGTGAACCCGCTTACGCGCAAGTTCACCCCGTCGGCAGCAGTGCCCACTATGCCACGTGGACCAACATACACACCGGCACACAGAGATAAGATTCTTGACTCACCATGGGCACGCCCAGCCTTTGTTACCCGAAATTTGAGCAAGAAAGAAGTTGCCGCATAACCGCGTGCACAGGAGGCCCTACGCAAAGAGTATGAGCGACTTGAAAAGAAGCAAACATGGATGTTGGAGACTGTTGCTGAAAAAGATGATATTGAATCACAGGTGCTGGGAAGAAAGTTCACTTCTTCAACATCTTGGAGCTATCTTCAGTCAAACATGAAGAACTTCCTCCTGAACTACGTAAGTTCAAGGGCCGAGTGGTGGTTCAGGGCAACACCGGCAAAGATGAAACTGGCTTGGCCGCCATATTTGCCGACGCCGCGCCCAGTGCGTCGCATATCGAGGCTTCCAAGCTTTGTGACGCCACCGCGTTATTGCCAAACTACGCGGGCGAGCAGAGCGATGCACCTGGCGCATGCACGCAGGCATTGCTATACGGAGATGGAAGAATCGACCCAGGCGATACTTGGATTACCATACCCAAGTGGCGCCAACCTACATCTTGGTCTAAATGCAAGAATCCCGTGTGCCGACTACGATTGGCACTATGCGGACACCCTCTCGCAGGTGTCTTTTGGGAAAGAAAGTGTCGCACTTGTTTGGAAAGTGTTGGATTTGAGCCCATCCCAGGCCGGGAATGTGCGTGGAGACACAATAAACTGGGATTGATACTTTCAGTATACGTGGACGACTCCAAACTAGCAGGACCAGCCATCAACCTACAAGCCGGCTGGGATCATATCCGCAAGAGCGGCATTGATTTGGATCCGCCGATTCCATACTCTCAATACCTTGGCTGTGGACAACAGGCATACGACGTACCGCAGAACTTCTTCGACAAAAGAATGTCTGCCATTCGACCTATGTTGCCTGCCCACAGTGATAAAGCATATCATACAGCTAAACAAGTTCGTGGAATACGACATGACATGCTTGGTTTTACTGATCAATGTATTGAGCGCTACCGGGAGTGCGCCTCCAAGCGTACCCATGGGGCAGGGTCACGTCGTAAACGGTCTGACTCGCCGAGGGCTTCGCGATCCAAATCGCCTAGCTCCTCCGGGTCGGTCGTGGGACCCACTAGCGCGCTCAACGCACGGTCACGATCATCCAGCCCAGCTGGATCGGTCGACAGAACTTTCACTACGACACAATCAACGACAGTCACATACGATGACCTACCCGACGCAGAGACTCCTGGCATCGAGGACACCTCCTTTACCGAGTCCGACTACTCCGACGAGGGTATCCTCGGCCAGGATGCGGCGAGTGTACTGATGAAGATTCTCTACCTGGCACGCTTTTGTCGCTTCGACCTTTTACATCCAGTATGTATGCTAGCCAGAGAAATTACCAAATGGAATACCACGTGTGATCAGTGCCTTCATCGGCTGATATGCTACATCAAAACGACGCGTACCCACTGTTTACATGGATGGATTGGAGACCCTTCAGACAAGCTATCCATCATGCTCTTCACTGACGCCTCGTTCGCCGATTGCATAACCTCCTCCAAGTCCACTACCGGCGTTTTCGCGGCGCTCGTTGGACCCGGCACTTTCTTCCCCGCCAACGCCGCGTGCAAGAAACAAACGGTCGTATCGCACTCATCCACAGAGTCCGAGATCGTTGCTCTTGACTCGGCGCTACGACTGGAGGGATTACCACTACTCTCATTCTGGGAGGCCGTGGTGGAGGTTGCCAACACCTGCAAAGAGAAGACTACTTGCCTGGGCTGCCTGGCACGCGCCGCTACGGCGACATGCCCGACGCTGGCCGCCAAAAAGAAGAGGCGCAAACCATCGCTTCGCAAGGCGTCCCCATGCACGGGGATCTTCTCCTAGCCGTAGGCAGCTACCGCTGAAGACGGAGTTGCCTGTGCCTCCAAAGAGGCGCGCTATATCCCATGAGGGCACCGTGCTACACGTGGAACCAGAGGCCGTTCAGGAGAGCAGCTCTTGCAAAGTGCATCTCATCGTCCTCGAGGATAACCAGGCCGTGATCAAGATTGCCCAAAGGGGACGTACACCCGCACTTCGTCATCTTCATCGTACTCATCGTATTAACTTGGATTGGAAATGTGAGACATGCCAATTTGAACATATTGAGCTCAAGTATGTAGGTACAAAAGAACAAATTGCAGACATGATGACTAAACATGATGAGCCAAAGAAAGCCGACCTCTGGAGGGATCTATTGGAACACTCGCTCATCTTTCCTGTTACCCCGTTACAGTGCGCTCCAAAGGATCCAAGGAGACCACTACGAGGGCCTCAGAGGCCCGATGGTTTACCTCATGTCGCAGAACCTCCAACAATGAATGGATGTCCGGGAATATGTAAGATATTACTTACCGACAAAGAAAAATGGGGCGAAACAGGGTCGGAGTGCGGATTCTTGTGTGTTGGACAAGCCAACCGCGAGGGAGTATGTGCATGCATGTACCACATCGGCGTTCCTGCGGCGGCTACCGATTCGCGAACACCTCGAGCGAGGGCTCGCTCACCGCACGGTAGACTCCCTCGTCATCCCCCCTCGTCATCGCATGGTACAGAGAGGTCTAGGACACTTATTATACGATCGTGCCGCAGCTGTTTTACCACTCGAGCGACGAAGCTTACCAGCATCTTGCTCGCTGTGCGCGAGACGCAATCAAGTGAGATCGGTTCTAACCCCGATCCCCCCATCCCCGAGATGGACCAGGCATCGCCGCTCCACCTCAACGGCTGGGCCATCGCCTACGGCGCCAACTACGACCCGAACGCCAAGGACGACGATCGCGTGGGCTTCACGTACCACGCTCAGACGGGTCGTCCTCGCGATCCCGAGGATGGCTTCACCTACGTACACCATCTGCTCTTCGATCGTAGTGCAGAGTATGATCTACGAGTGCCCGGCGAGTCCACCATTGTCGAAGCTACCCGCTCCGCGTCCATCGACGTGACGAGTTGTATCGGCAAAATTGTTGGTGGAGTCGGCGGCGACGCCCACTATGAATACAGTACGACCACGGCCACACCGTGGATGCCACTCATGAAGGCCATGTGCATGATCTCTGGCCTCTTCACGCGCAACTCTTCTGTCCAATAAAACGTTCGTGGCTTGCGTGATCACTTGCATGCTGCGATTCCAAATTCACACCGCAAGCGTCCACCAATGGAGCTTGCGACGGTGGTGTTGAAGGCAGAGTGGATGATGATGCACAACGACTGGTCTAAAGTGGGCAGTGCATTTCTTGGGCAATATTCTGAAGACAGCGTTCAGGATACAAATCAGGTGTACAAGGATGGGCTTTGTGCGCCTCAAGATGTGCACAACAATGGTTTATCGACCCCAGCTACGCTCCGAAACTTGATCGCGCTGCGATCAAACTACCCGTGCGGCCACCTGGTGTGGCCAGGACATCGGACACGGCGGGGCACGTCGGCCACATTGTCGAGGACCATCTCGTCACCGAAATGAGGTCATTCTCCGATATCCACCAGATAAGCAAATTCCGCCGCAAGCTCAGCACTTGGCAGACTACACGCGGAGGGTTTGGAGGCATCGGATCAGGCCCCAAGACGGTGGCAACGCCATCCGATCACCACGACGGCTGGAAAGTCCTCCCAGGGTATGACGAGACTCATTGGCAGCCATACGAGGAACTGTGCTCGCCGGAGAACGCCTACCATGGAAGACCCTGGTCTTACCCCAGGTGCTGCCGTTGACCCGCTCGAGCTGGCACAGGCAAAATACAGCGTTTTGTGGTGGTCGATTGGTTTCCGCTCTTGTTTCAGACAGCGGATGGCATGGGATCATACAGGAGGACTTGGGACTTCTCCTTCACCATGCCTTTGGCCCGTCAGGGCATGCATACAACTGGGCAAATTTGTATACGGATTCTACGTGGATCATGCACCCCAGGAAAGGTCCCAAGGCCGCTGCGCACAAGAAGTACCCAAGCTACGGCATCGACGAGCTCAACCGCCCACAGCAGCGAGATGCCCTCGCCAGGGCGTCGAATGTTGGCCTCGTACCTCTTTTCATGCCGTGCCTCAACCGTGCAGAATACATCGGCGGCGCCACCCTCGAGCATTTGTCGACCATTATTCGCGACGACATTATGATGTGGGCATTCTCCTCTGGCAATTACAAAGAATGGTTCAAACAGAACGACACGGCGATTGGCCAGGACTGCATTCTATTGCCGGAGGCTGGTGGCGACACCCGCTGCGATATGGCACAACTCCGCGATCAGCCTGTCAAGGCACAGGAGAACCGTATCGCAGCTATTCTGGCGTCGCAGTTTGAGTCAACACTCGAACAGCGCAACATGATCATCATGATCCGCAAGGCCAGCGGCTTGTCGCTGATGAATGACACTGCTTCCATAAAAGAGTGGCGTAAATTGAATGAGGTCATATGGGAATATTGGGCTAACGCCTTTCCTGCATACGTGAAGCAAAGACACTACTGCAGGGGTATCAACGCCATGGTGGTCTGGAGCGCGAACGACATTGCGTGCGCGAATCATGGTCAGACCATGTTGGACACCCGTCGCCATCAGGACCGCGCTCCTACCACCGTGCGCGAGCTCATGAAGATGGTCTGCGAGGGCGGCGTCCCGACGCTTATGCCAGTACATGTGAAAGTGGACTTGCCACGTTTCATCGACGTGATGCAGTACTTCCGTTACCCCACCGTCATGGGGCCAGGCAAAGCGGCACGATGGGGCGTACACCCAAACTTCGACTACCACACGGGCGACCTGATCAGGACTATGCAAACGCGTGGTATTACAGTTCTTCCCTCAGACCACTGGATTGATGCGTGCGACAGGGTCACGCCTTCGGCTTTGCATTCAAAGCAGAAGAGGCAAAACCTGGCGACGATGACGACTCAGTTTTGCGATGCAGTATGCTACCGCAATTTCTGTGCATTGATACAGTCATTACCATCACAGCCATATCCATTCAGACCTCCTCTCCTGACAGCAGTCACGGATTCACAGGCCTACACACAGGCCACAGAGATGATGGAGGCTCTTCAATTTCGTGAGAAGACGACCAACGAATGGAAGAGGAACCTCAGCCTCACGACGCTGATGACTCAGACTGCAGGGGAGATGGCTCATTGTGCCTGGATGGCTTCGTGCGCCAGTGGCACGTTGCCGAAATCGATGCCGTTGGCAGCAAGCGATCCATGCATGCCCATTCCTGGACTCGCAAAAGAGCCACCAGCACCGGATCCGACGAAATCTATTCCTGCTAGTGATCCATATGGTAAGGCATACGAAGAGTTGTCCAATCAGCTTCTCCTCCTGATCAACGACTACCCTGGGGCGTGGGCATCTTGGGCGTCAGACGAGAAAAAGGAGCTCTTTCACCCCAAAATCGTGAAGGACACCAAGGACGCACACGCTGTTACTTGGGTTGTATACGAACAGTTCCTGCTCCAGATTAACGACATGGCAGGAGATGACGACCCGACGGAATCACGCCTCATTGCGGAGCGCAACAGGTTGAGCTCCCATCGTGTCGGTCCTCGCATTGACAACTCAGATACCATTACGGCGTGCAAGGGCTTCTACACACAGAACGCCTTGGATCGTATCGCCTTGGGACTCACGGCCGAAGCTCCAACCACTGCCTTCGGCGCGGCGCCTCCCGAAGGCTCCGCGGCAGCTGAGACAGACCAGCAGAGCGAGGACAGGCAGCCACTGCCGCCAGGCCCACTGCCTGATCCACTGACGCCAGGCCCGCAGCCGATTGTCACACTACCAGAGCCATTGCCACCTGGTCCGCTTCCGATTAGCACGCCTGCTGACCCATCGCCACCAGGCCCGCTCCCGACAGCCGCGTCAGCCCCGCTCCCCGACGAGGACACTGATGTGGATGCGGAGCTGGAAGCAACTCCTGCTGACGATGGGCCTTCGCCTGGTCAGCAATCAGATACGGTATACATACTGTCGGGGCAAGACTGTTGCGAGCGTTCATCCCATGAGGACACCAGCCAGATCCCGACATTCGACAATGCGTGCACTCCTCGTGAGTACAAGCTTCAAGCAGGTCATGTGGGTGATCATCCATGCGTGCCTCCTCCGTTGCGGGGCGCGTCCGCGATCAATGGCATGGCTTGCTTGCAGGGCGATGATTGGACGGGCCAATTGACATGCGACGATGGCGTGATTGCCCATGCGCCTGACATCGTTCAGTCTGGTTGTTTCCCAGAATGGAAATGGATATCACTCCCGCCGTACGACGAGGTACGCTACGGACCCGAGCTGATTGAGGAGTGGCTTGGAGATCCTGTTTGGATGAGCAAAGACATCACGACAATGCTTCGCCATGAGATCGATCCACTACAAAAAGTCCCATATTGACAAATTTCTTGATCCACGTGTCAACATCTGGCCGAACTCGGCGCGGCACTCTTGGAATATTCCCAGCAATTGGAAATCATTTCAGGACATGGTTCAGTGGAAATTTCAAGAGCGTCGTGGACCTCGCAACGGACCGTCCACCGAGGCGGCCATGGCACACTTCCACAAAGACGGTGAACCAGACGGATACATGTGCTGGACTGATTACTACTCGATCTTTGTCATTCGTGCGTTCCAGAAGCACATTGACCCGGAGAAGAACCGGATCGAGATATATGCCAAACCAGTCCCCGACGGGAGCGATCCCAGCTGCTTCGATTGGAACAACGTTATCGCTATCAGATGCGTTGGAGGCCACAACAGTTGCGTCAATCCGCTCTCCAAACCATGGAATATGGGCTGGGAGAGTTTACAACGGACAGACGTCAAGTACCTCCACCACGGCACGACACTTCGTGCCTGGCGAAGCATCCTCAAGTCAGGGATTACTCCAGGCTATGTTGATCCGTCTTCCCAGAGAGACAAACATTTTAGAGGATCACAACGCGCGGAGGCATTTTTCAGTTCCAGTACCTATGTGCACAACGCCAGAAAGAACCTTCACACCTCGGTCCAATCGTACAAATTCAAGCACTACAAGAACGAGGTGGAGCTGGTGATCGACATGCGAATTGCCACAAAGGCTGGATGCAGATTTTGGCTGGGAGCACAGGGCGCTATCATGACTGAGGATGTGGTTCCAGCTGCTGCAGTACTCGCCTATCGCCGTCTCACACCACGCAGCGAGAATGGCAGGCAGATGTGGCCAGAAACAGGCCCTACGTGGGTCTACCAGCCGCTGGCTGCGAGACAACCATTGAGCAAATGCGAGATTTGCGCTGTTCCCCCTGGAACAGACACAATTGATGATCCTCCTGGGATTGCCCCAACTGACAAGGCATACGACGCGGCTCAGCGGCCACAGACAAAGTCCGCCTCAGCATCATCGGCCCAGCAACCCATCGCCCCTCCGTTGGGGGCGACCCCTGCTGGCCATACAGCTGACGCTGACGCTTTGGATGAGGCCATTGTCCGTGATCTCGTCAACAGTTGTGGGCACAACACACCCGATAAATAATGGTTGATAGTTATATCACATTGCAGAGAGGCCCTACGACCCATTCCAGCAAATATTACACAGAAAGACTGGGTTCGACGGCCTATCTTCAACGATGTCCGCATGGGGGACTTCATTATCGTCAAAAATTGGGGCTCAACTAATTGCTAACACTATGACAATCACTACCCCAAGGGCGACAACAACACGAAGGTCCGCATGAACAAGGGCCAAATTTATGGACCAGTCATACACCTCGGAGTCTTCGAGAAGTTCTTTGCAGTACAAATACCTATTCTCAACTACGGCTTACGATGGGTAAACATATGCCCCTCAAGGGCGTTGTCTTCGCTATGCCAGTACGTGCTGACATCAACCCAGTTCACCTGAATGCTGCACTTCGGGGCCCATCTTCATGTAGCGATCAGATCAATGAATTTAAACAAACAGGTGAACTACCATATCTTGGAATGCCGAGCATTCTCAAACCACGTATCCCACGTACGCCGACCAGACGCCCCGCTCCTCGGACACCCGATCCCGACGAGCTGGTGGCGACACCTGCCGAAGACCCCACGGCAGACGACGAGGGATCCCGACGCGACGCAGGCCAACCCAACGATGCTCTGCTCCTCTGGTCACTGTCATCGTCGACATATCGACCATGCCACTCACAGATGAGGAAAGAGCAGCCAATGATACCATGAAAGCGGATTTATCGGCGGAGATTCACGCTGATGAGGACATTTGCTCGTCCATCCTTGATAATATCATTGATCCGCCAGAAGATTTCCCCAACCACCCCGACAACGACCCAGAGGACAATGCCAAATTGATTTTGCAATATTACGACCACCGCGTATACCGTTGGACGTCGGAACCTCTGGTGGACTCTCCAATGATAAAGGTGAAACGAATTATTGAGTTACACACTGGCAGGGCCGACCTTGTGGTGGACAGGATAGAGTCATGCCTGCGATTTGGGATGCAATTCGGTCCAAAAACAGAAGCATGCCAAATGGATTACGATCATACCCATCAATAAGCACGCGACTTACCGATTTGCAGTACATATTGTTTCTTCAAAAAGATGGTACACTACCTTGACCCAGAGATTATTGAATAATCAACCACGGGCATATTTCAATCGCTTTCCAAAGTGTACCAAATCATACTGTTGGACAGCATCAAGGAGCTGCACCAGTTCACCAACGATGCCATCTATCAGAACCATCCTGCCCTCAATACGTTGCGTGCTTTCTTTCTTCGCAGAATGCATCAGGACACATGGCAACCCAGGCTTCCCCGTATGGAAGGAGCCGGTGGAAACGCCTGCTGCGCCTGACCAGGACGATCCAGGCGCCAAGCAGGATATCCCCAGGGATCCAGGTAGTGTTGCTTCTGCAGCTCCCGACCAAGAGACCATGGTACATATCATAGCCGAGACGCAGCAGATTGATCGCGAGGTGGGCGATAACGAGGCCATCTTGCAGGCAGAGGCTACCCGCATCCGTGCGGACAACGTACACCATGGTGATTTGGATACTGCGGACACCGACACCTCCGGGTACGCAGGACTACCGGGGGAAAGACTGTCCAGGATCGAGATCGAGGGGGTCGGCCGATCGATCGCCTCCCGTCCGACCGCTGAGATCCATCGTGAGGCAATGAACCAACTCGGCCGTGGTCTTGCACCTACTGGCGGTGGCATCACCCGCTGGGGATCTCTCGGGGACCTTGCCACTTCCGGGGCTCCTGAAGAGATCCAGCATGATATAGCGCGACGTCGGAATTGCGATCGTTTCCTGTCTCTAGGAATCGTCACGGGTGACGGTACAATTTGTGATATCTGTTGGCAGTACACTGTCTCTGTCGGTGCCACAGGCCAAGGTGGTGCCGTGGAGAGCGACCTGGCGTACCTCCAGCAGTTGAACCACTGGGTCAAGACGAACCTCTCCCAGGACGACGTCACCATATACATGTCAGATGGAACGCGTGTCTACATGATGGGCAAGCGCTCCAAGGCTGGCCAGGAGAAGGGTACCTTGAGGAGATTCGCGAAGAAGGCTGCGGAGAGGTATACGAGGTGGTTTGACGCAGGCTCCCCTCCTGCACACATGTGCAGGATGATGGGCGAGGCTGAGGACCAGCGACCTCTATACCACCCCTTCGCCAATCTCATGCAGCATTTCCTTGATGGCCCACGTTTCCACCGCCAAATGACTGCCGCTCGCACTGAGACTGGCAAAAAAAGGCCTGGACCATCGAAGACATGCGCGACGCTTGTGACACCCATGATCACAGCGTTAGGTTTGGCTTCGCTGGTCGCAGGAATTGGTGGTTAAACAGTGGTAGACTCGACAGAGGCACTTGGCAAAAGCGTGGTTTTATCACAATTGTGACCGCGCAAGAAACCACCGCAACCGGAAGTTATGGATGTTTCTTTAAAATGATTTTTGTTGGTTGTTCTGCTGTCGCGGTTACTGTTGGCACGTGCTTCGATTTCACATGCATCGCGTTCTCGTGGGGTTGCTTCATTGCCACTTGCAGAGCGTCTCCCGCAGACCTGCCCTTCGACGTGCTGGCGCGAGACCGAGTGGCGCGCCTGCGCGGCGCGGCCTGTTTAACACGACGCGCGTGCGCGCAGTTCAGAGGAGTTTACATTCGTAGCCGCCTGATTGTTGCGGCACCGCGCCATTTTTTTTTTGCGCGGCGCGTAACGCTCTTTTCGGATGCCATTTGCGCGTGTTTTGCATGGGCGGATCGCCTTGGCGCAGCGATGCTTCGCGCGGCGTGGTTCGGCCGCTTCTGCGCGATGATGCGCCCGTGTGCGTGTGTGTTGTCAGAGCGGCTCTGCGTGACGGCGTGTCCAGTAGCGATTACCATGCCGTTAAGTTTGTTCCTCGTGGGCACGCGGGCCCCCCGCCCCTTTTCCCTTCTTCGCGGCGCGCCAAATTGTTGGAGTGTCTATAAGTTTGTTTCGTTGGGCGCTTGCGCATGTGATTTTTTTGTGAGCATTGTTCATTGGTTGTCCACCTTTCGCGCGACCTCTTCTGGTTGCTTTCCCCCTCGCCCACTCGCATTATGTTTTGATGGTGTTTTATTGCGCACGTCTCAAAGTGGAGGGCCCGGTCCGCTCGTGGAGGGCGCGACATTGTTGACAAATCATACGCGTCGCGCGGTTGTGGTAGAAACCACGGCGCGTGCGTCATGCCGATCTGTTCGCGGCAAGTCCCGCGCGCCGCGACCGCGCAGCACTCGGCGTGGCGAGTCTTCGAGCACCGCCACGAAAGCCATAACGCGCGACATGTCGTCGCCCATAGCCTTGCAAGGGCCGCAACATGTGACGCGCTCTTCCGCGCCGCTTCGGGGCGCACTCCTTCGTCTACGTCGTCGCCCCCCCTTCCCACGTCCCCCATGTTGTCGCCCTCCCTTCTTCCATTTCGTTCTCCTTGTCTCATTATTGCGTCTCCTGGGGTTCTCACGTGGCACACATGGACAACATGTGGTATGTCATGGGTTACTGTCGGGTTGTCATGGGGGCCTCCTGGGACACTCTTGAGTCGTATATGGGGCTACCTGGGACATTAGGGGCCCTCTTGGGCCGTCGTGAGTTGCCTGGGGGGTATCTTGGTGCCGTCTTGGGCCGCGTTCGCCTCCATGCTGGTTTTCTTGTTTTGCCTGGGTTGGGTCTTCAGTTACCCCCAACCCCACTAGGTCTGGTACCAGACCTCCCTTCCACCTCCAACAGGTCTGGTGGGATGCCCCCCTTCCACGTCGACCAGACCTCCCAGCGGGCCCTCCTCCGGCGAGGTGGAGGGGGCCTCCACCAGACTTCCCCTGGTTCTCTTGGAGACCTCCCCCTGATCCCCCCGAGGGCTTGGGGAGGCCTTGCGGAGGCTTCCCTTGGTTTCCACAAGGTGTGGCGAGAGGCTTCCCACGGCCCCTGGGAGCACCAGGCGAGGCCTCCCCCAGGCTTCCGGGACGACCAGGGGAGGTCTCTGGGAGGCTTCCCCTGGTTCACCTGGAAGCCTCCGATGAGAGTTCCCGCAGGGGGGAGGTCTCCTGTGGGGGGCTTTCGGGAGGGCCAGGGGAAGCTTCTAGGAGACCTCACCTGGTCCTCCACCAAGTTTCCCCCCAGCGCCCCGGGAGGACCAGGGGAGGTTTCCAGGGGGCCTCCCCTGGTCTCCCCGGAAGTTTCCCCTTGGAGGGGGCCCTGCCAGATTTCGAGGTCTGGGGGAGGCTCCCGGACCCTGGTCCTCGGGGAGGATTCCCAGCAGGCTTGCAAGGACCAGAAAAAGCTTCTGGGAGACCTCCCAGCCCCCTTCTGGAAGTTTGCGGGAGGCCCCCAAGAGGACCAGGGGAGGTCCCCCGGCGGTCTCCCCCCAGATTCCAGGAGGTCGTCAGGACACCGCTAGGAGGCTTACTCTTCGGGGCCCTGAGGCCAGTGGATCACCGGATGCAGTGCAGCTACGGTGGCGACGGCAGCAGAGTCGCGTTCAGCCTCGGCGAAACATTTGCCGCGCGTTTCCAAGCTGGGTGGCTGGTTGGGGGCCTCCGACGGCCACGCCGGGACGTTTGAACTTTGGGTCTTTCCGCTCCAAGAAAACATGGTGGACGTAAGGAAACTTCTGGTTCCTTAATAAATGCCACCCGGGGCCCCGGGGGGCCTCGATGGCCCCAAAGTGCGAGACATCTGTCGATCCACCAAATTTAATAAGGAATTCCCGGGGTCCCAAGTAAGGTCCTTACTTGGGTGCCTGGCGGTCCCAGAATTCAGGGCCTTACTTGGGTCCTCGGCGGTCACAGGTCCCACAGGTTCCACAGGTCCCACGTGTCCCAGATGTCCCACAGGTCCCATAGGTCCCACGGGCCCCGCAGGTCTCGAAGGTCTCGCCGGTCCCGCAGGTCCCGCAGGTCCCGCAGGTCCCACAGGCCGCACAGGTGCCACAGGTGCCACAGGTCCCGGAGGTCCCGCAGGTCCCGCAGGTCCCACAGGTCCCACAGGTCCCTCAGGCCCAACAGATCCCACCGGTCCCAAGGTCTTGCAGGTGTCACAGGTCCCGCAGGTCCCACAGGTCCCACAGGTCCTACAGGTCTTACAGGTCCCACAGGACACACAAGTCGCAAAGAAGGTGCCGAAGGTCCCACAGGTCTCGCAGGTCCTACAGGTCCCACACGTCCCAAAGGTCCCAAGGGTCCCACAGGCCTCGCGGGCCCCACAGGTCCCACAGGCCCCACAGGTCCCACTTGTTTCACATGTCCCATAGGTTCCACAGGTTCCGCAGGTCCCGCGTGTCGCGCAGGTCTCGCAGGTCCCGCAGGCCCCGCAGGCCCCGCAGGTCCCGCAGGTCCCACTGGGTCCCACAGGTCCCACAGGTCCTACAGGTCCCACAAGCCCCACAGGTCCCGCAGGCCCCACAGGATCCACAGGGTCCGTAGGTCCCACAGGTCTCGCAGGTCGCGCAGGACCCGCCAGTCCCGCATACTCCATAGGCCCCGCAGGCCCCGCAGGTCCCACAGGTCCCACATGCAGGTCCCGCACGTCCCACAGGTTCCGCAGGCCCCACGGGTCTTACAGGTTTTAAAGGTCTCGCAGGTCCCGCATGTCCCGCAATTCCCACAGGTCCCGTAGGTCCCAGAGGACCCATAGGTCCAACAGGTCCCACAGGACCCGCAGGTCCCGCAGGTCCGCAGGTGCCACAGGTCCCACAGGTATGAATGACCCCACAGGTTTCACAGGTTCTCGCAGGTCCACCGGTCGCACATGTCCCGCAGGTCCCGCAGCTCTCACAGGTCCCACAGGTTCCGCAGGTCTCCCAGGTCCCTCAGGTCCCACAGGTCCCACAGGCCCCCCGGGTCCCACAGGTCCCGCAGGTCCGACAGGTCCCGCCGCCAGCACAGGTCCCACGAGTCCCACAAGTCCCGCAGGTCGCGCAGGTCCCACAAATCCCGCAGGCCCAGCATATCCCACATGTCCCACAAGTCCCACATGCCCCACATGTCCCACAGGTCCTACAAGTCCCGCAAGCCCCGCAGGCCTCGTAGGTCTGGCAAGTCCCGCAGGCCCCGCAAGTCCCAGTCCCCCCAGGTCCCACATGCCCCGAAGGCCCCACAGGTCCCACAGGCCCGATATAGCTTACAGGTCCTACAAGGGCCACGGGGTCCGCAGGTCCCGCAGGTTCCGCAGGACCCGCAGGCCACAGGTTTCGCAGGTCGCGCAGGTCCCGCATGTCCCACACGTCCCACAGGCGACGCATGCCCCACAGGCCCCTCAGGCCCTACAGGTCCCACAGGCCCCACAGGTCCACCCAGCCCCTCCGGTCCCACAGGTCCCACAGGTCCCACATGTCGCGCCGGTCCCGCAGGCCCCGCAAGTTCCGCAGGTCCCACGGGGCCTACAGGTGCCACAGGCGCCACAGGTCCCACTGGTATCGCAGGTCCTGCAGGTCCCACAGGTCCTACGAGTCCCTCAGGTCCTACAGGTCCGACAGGTCAGGCAGGTGTCGCAGGTGGCGCAAGCCCCGCAGGTCCCACAGGTCCCACAGGTCTCGCAGGGACGACAAGTTTTGCAATTTCGAAGGCCCCACAGGTCCCACCAGGCCCACGCGTCCCACAGGTCCCAAGGGTCCCACAGGTCTCGCAGGTCCCTCAGGTCCCACAGCTACCGCAGCCCGCACAGCTCCCACAAGTTCCACAGGGCTCACGCTCCCAACATTTCTCCCAATTCCGGCAGGTTCCACAGGTCCCGCAGGTCCCACAGGTCACTTTTTGTGTTATTAAGATGGTTCCTGGGGTGATGTTTGCAAGGCGAAGGCGCGTGTAATTGCATGCGCTGCGCGCAGTGCAGAGTGAACCGTGAGTGCAAGTGCGAAGCGCTGCCATGTAAATTTGGGATTGCGCCCGTCCTGGAATCTTTTTGTGAACTTGCGGTTGCGGTGGTTTCCATCGTGGTCAAATTGCTCTGCCCCGCGGGGGCGGCGCTTGTGAGAAAGTCACGCAGCGCAAGCTTACCAAACTGGCCTCCGTCGAACCTGCCATGGGATCTGCTAATCAAAGGGGGGTGAGTTCAGGGGTTAGAGCCGATCCTAATGACCCCGACACACACTCCTCACACACACGCATGGCGCCATGGGGCCGCGGCAGCCGCGGCGCCCGCCGCCGCCTCGCCCTGCCCATGGCGATGCCGCTGGATACCGCGCCTCTGGCGCGCAGGATTACATGCCCGCTGGGCCGCGCGGCGCGGCCGCCGCGCAGCGGCAGAGCGGCGGCGCCAGCCGCAGACCAACAACGCCTCCACGTGCCAAGCGGGCGCGCAAGACAGAGGACTACGCGACGTGGTGGCGCAAGAACCTGGAGGGCAGCCAGTGGGGCCCCAGGCGCTGGGGCTACTACGCAAACTTTTGGATATGCATCGCGGGCAACAACGACGAGTTCGCGTGCGTCCGCGACCTGCTGCACAACGACACGTTTCCAAACTGGACCCCCAGGACGCCCTGGGAGACATTCACGACGAGCTACGTCGCGGATGATGGACACAGGGCGTGGGACCAGAGGTTCTACCTGAGAGGAAACTCGTATGTTAGTCTGCCGCAAGGCACACTGCTCGATTGGCTTGAGCTTCATCTTTATACAAGTTCGCCTCGATCAATGAATAACAATATATTTTCAGGCCACTTCACTATCCAAGAAAAGTGGCCACACTCACACTTGTGAAACCCAAGGCAGACTCCTAAGGAGCACCGCCGAGGGGAGTAACCAATTGCAGAATTTATGTATGCAGCTGCTCGTGTTTGTCAACGCGACTTTACGCGTGGCCACGCTTTTGCATTGATGTTTAGACGTGGTTCTTACCACGATCGTGTTCCTCCGCGCGACTTCATATTGCACATTGGCTTTGTTTTTTTCTTTACAGTAAAATTACATTGCGTTGAGAATGATATGATGCTCAGCTCTGGCTTGAGAGCTGGTGGCAACACCTGCCGCGTTCAGGCGCGGCAGCTTCTGATGTTGCTTCAATTGGATCAGATCCTCTTGCTCCGCCCACCCGTGCCTCATTCTTCTCCGCCCTCGAGTGCCGAAGCGTTTTTGGGGGGCGCGCCGAGGGGGCACCAAAGTGTGCTTGGCGAAGGGACAGGGGCCCTGGGTGTTCCTTCTTACCCTTACTTGCCTGATCATGGCAGCCGTTGTGCTACGTGTCCTTTTGCACGCCGCTGTCGCGATTTGGGGCGCAGCTGAAGCGATGCGGATTTCACGCTCAGCTGCCTCGCAGTGCTGAGGCTTTGAGGAGTAAAAGGGTGACAGGTTCTTTTCCCCTTTTTCCCGAGTCCTGCCCTCGCGGGCGGGATTTGGGACGGGGTGTGTGAATAAAACCCGTATAATACCCTCATAAATACTCCTTATCCTCACCTCTCCTGCGCCTGGCTGTTTGGGCTCAGGTATTGGATTAGATCGATCAGACCTTTGATCGTGCAGGAGGAGAAGGTATCCATCTTTCCCTCCTTTCCTCTACCAGCGGATCAGGGGTTCTGTACCTTTGTACTCTAACCCCATACACGCGTGGGCCTTCTACACAGTGCTGGAGTTGAAGCTGGGCGGCGGCAAGATCTACACAAACCACAAACGCATCGTCGAAGGCCTGCAGAAGGGGGAGCGCTGGTGCCTCAACTGGAAGCGGCCGCGCGCAGACATCTGGAATATACTATGGCACAAGATACACGACTCGGACCGAAACGTAAGCGAGGTGTTCCATGTCAAGGCGCACATGTCTAAGGCGGGGATCGAGCAGCTGGGAGGCAACGAGCTGAAGATCGCCAAGGGCAACGCTGGGGTAGACCTGCTCGCCAAAGCGGGAGCGGAGATGGATGCGTACTACGGTGAGCGCCAGACGATAGAAGACACTGCGCGGAGAGTACGGTGGGCAGTGCAGTACATCAGTTGGATGCATCAGCAGTTGTCAGGAGGATGGCCAGACGTACCACAGCGGGAACAAGGGCGACCTGTCCGCAAGCTGGTGAAGCCGCAGACCGAGCTCACGAGACACGAGGTGCAGGAGGTCAACGCCGATTGTGTGCCTGCGTTGTGGGCGGCGTGCGGTCACCCAGGGGATGGGAAAGAAACTGTGGGGGTCTCAGTGCCAGGCGCCGCCATGGAGATCAACGGGGTCGAGAGCAGTGGGCTCGGCGGGTTCGCTGGAGGCCTGCGTGGCCATCGCGGTGGCAGCTGCCGCAGCAGCAGCAGCCGCAGCAGAGGCAGACGAAGGTCAGCAACGACGGCAACCAGCAGCACCCGTATCAGGATGTGAAGCACGAGGGCGAGGACATCGTGTCGAAGTGCATGGGCCGTATGTGGCGCGCGCGGTGCGCGGCGCACACTCGGCGAGGAGGAGAGCGGGCCTAGGGGCAGCATGTCCTGGGCCCCTGGCGAAGCGGGGCCAGAGCTCAAAGGATGACGCCAAGCGCAAGAGGCGGGACCGGATCCTAGCGGGAAAGCGCCCGCATACGGGAAACGCTCTGGATGCCGAGCCGCAGCTACCAGCGCGACGAGGGTGAGCACTGGGCGGAGGAGGCGCTGGAGCACGGGGAGGCCTACGCGGAGGCCTGAAAGCGAGCCTGTTGGCGGAATCCGCTGCAGGTTTGGGGGAGTCAAAAAAGCTTTTTGGGGGCCTCTTCATGGCCTCTTGAGGCCTCCTGGGCGCCTCTTGGGGCCACCTGGGGGCCTCATGGGGCCGGAAGGCTGAGGTTTTCGGCTCGTGTTCCCTCTCTTTGGGCCCTTTTGGGGCCGTCTTGGGATGATGATGCTGATGTTGATGCTGATGATGATGAGGATGAGGATGAGGATGATGATGGTGACGCTGATGATGCTGATGATGATGATGATGATGCTGATGTTGCTGATGATGATGATGATGATGATGATGATGATGATGATGATGAGGATGCTGACGCTGATGGCGATGCTGACGACGATGCTGCTGCAAATGATGATGCTGATGATGCCGATGATGATGATGTGATGGTGCTGATGATGATGACGATGATGATGATGCTGATGCTGTTGATGATGACGACGATGGTGATGCTGCTGCTGATGCTGATGATGATGGTTCTGATTGCGGTGAGGATGATGACGACGATGACGGTAATGGTGGTGGTGATGGTGATGGCGATGGTGATTGGAGGAGTGGTGTTGATCATGTTGATGGTTGTGGTGGTGTGGTTTATGCTGCAGATGATGCTTCTGCTGATGCTGAGGATGCTGAGGACGATGATTATGATGATGCTCATGATGATGGTGGTGGTGATGATGACGACGATGCTGCTGATGATGACGATTATGATGATGATGATGGTGGTGATGGTGATGGTGATGGTGCTGGTGATGATGATGGTGATGATGATGATGATGTTGATGATGATGGTGGTGGTGGTGGTGAAGATGAGGAAGAGGAAGAGGAGGAGGGAGGACTGGCGAGGAGGGAGGAGAAGGAGGATACTAGTGAGGAGGCCCCGCGGGTGCCGACCCCTCCCCCCGAGCTTAGTGCCCCCCTCCCCCTCCGAGCTCGATGTTCCCCCCCCCGCGCTGGTCCCCCTCTCCCTCCTTGCTCGCTGTATCCCCGCGGGCAAGGCGAAACCCAGCAGCGCTACTACAGCGTCGTCCTGCAGCGGGAGGGGCCGCCCCTGCGGGCGCGGGCCGGCGGGGACGTGCACCCCGTTCCCTCCTCCTCCCTCTTCCTTCTCCTCCTTCTCCTCCTCCTCCTCCGCCTCCTCCTCCACGACGCATGACGACGCCGACGCCGACGCCGACTCCGACGCTGACGCCGCCGCCGCCGCCGCGGCCGCCGCCGCCGCCGCCGCCGCCGACGACGACGACGACGACGACGACTACGACGACGCATCCTCCGCCTCCGCCTCCGCCTCCGCCTCCGCCTCCTCCCTTCTTCCAGCTTCTCCACGTCCGGCCGGCGGGGACGCGCGCCTGGCTCGAGGAGGAGAAGGAGGAGGAGGAGGAGGAGGAGGAGGAGGAGTTCGATAAAGGAAGAGATGGGGGAAGGATGGAAGGGAAAGGGGAGGGGCAAGGTTTTTCAAGAATGAGGTCTCTGGGGGCCGTCTTGGGCTCCTTTGGGTGCCCTCTTGGGCTGTTTTGGCGTCCTCAAGAGGCTGTCTCGCGGCTTCTTGGGAGTCTCTTGGGCTGTCGTGGGCCCTCCTGGAGGCGCTCCTGGTCCGTCAGTGGGCTCTTGTTGGGCCCTCTTGGGCTTTACTATGAGGTTCCTGTTTGGGGGCCCTCGGGAGCCACTCCTGGGGGCACGTTGGGCCCCAAAGCTGATTTTGACCTCTCGGGGCCTTTTTTGGAGCTCCGCGTGGGCTTCTCGAGGCCTCTAGTTTTGGAAGCATTTTTGGGCCATCCTGGCGGCCTCACTTGGTTATCTTGGGTCGTCTCAGCGGCATCTTGACACCCTCTTTTGCTGGGATGGACTCGGCTTGCCAGATCCGAAAGAGCGTGTTCTGCCGCTGCTGGCAGAAAACTGGGGGGGGGGTCACTGGGGGTTTCCAACCCAGTCCCCCCCCTCTCGAAAACCGGGGGGGTCACTACCGGTTCGAACACCCCTCCCCCGGTCTATCATGAAAAGGGGGGGTCACTACCAGTTCGAACCCTCCCCCTCCCCCTCCTCGCCGCCGGCAAACGACTCCCGCTCCTCGGGACAGTGGGACAGTGGTGGGGACAGTGGGACAGTGGTGGGGACGGTGGTGGTGGGGACAGTGGTGTGGGGACAGTGGGACAGTGGTGGGGACAGTGGGGACAGTGGGACAGCGGTGGGGACGGTGGTGGTGGGGACAGTGGTGAGGGGACAGTGGGACATTGGTGGGGACAGTGGGGACCGTGGGACAGTGGTTGGGACGGTGGTGGTGGGGACAGTGGTGAGGGCGGTGGTGAAGACGGTGGTGGGACCCGGAGTCGTTTGCCGGTGGCGAGTGTGTGGGTGGGGGGGTTCGAACCGGTAGCGACCCCCCCGCGTTTGACTGGAGGGGGGAGGGGCGGGTTAGAACCGGTAGTGACCCCCCGCGGTTTTCTGGAGGGGGAGGGGGAGGGGGGGGGGGCTCGGGGGTGGTGGTTTGCTGGGGGAAGGGAGGGGGGCGGGGGGGGGGTTCGAGCAGGGGGGGGATTTTCGGAAGGGGTGGGGGGACCCCGCAGTTCCAGAGTAAGAGGGGGGGGATTTTCCACAGTAAAGCGGCGGTGTTTCACGCTCTCTCCCAGATCCAGGCTGCGGATTTTCTAATACTCCTTCTCTCCTTCAATCGCAAAATCCTCCCCTGAATCGCAGAGCCGCTACTACATCAGACAGCCGTGCTGCGTCGTGATGCTACGCTCGAGCTTTTGACCCCCGCCCCGCCCCACCGTCCCAGAGCGGAGGCTGTGACCTGGACTGAAGCTCGACGGTGGTGCCGAGTGGCGCCCGCCGAGTCCTCCTCGCGCTCCTCCTCCTCCTCCTCCTCCTCCTCCTCCTCCTCCTCCTCCTGCTCTCCTCCGCTTCCCCTCCTCCTCCTCCTCTCTCCTCCTCCTCCTCCTCCTCCCGCTCCTCCTCCTTTCCTCATCCTCCCCCTCCTCGTGCTCCTCCTCCTCCTCCTGTTCCTCCTCCTCCTCCTCCTCCTCCTCCTTCTCGTGCTCCTCCTCCTCCTCCTCCTCCTCCTCCTCCTCCTCCTCCTCCTCCTCCTCCTCCTCCTCCTCCTCCCCCTCCTGTGCGCTCCTGTGCGTGGCCCAGAAAGTTGTCCTTCGCTGGAGTGCTGTCCCGACCCTCTTCTCGTCGCGCTTCTCGAGAGGGCCCCGCCGGTGCAGCCTCTGCGGGGCACTGCTGCTTGCACGGTGCCCAGGTCTTGGGCCGCCGAGTTCGTTCGGGTTCAAATCACGGGGGCGTTGTATACCCTCGTAATTTTATGATGTTCCAACCTACTTTAGCCTTGATCACCAGAAAGAATTTCGAACACCCCCCAAAATACCGAAACTCGAGGGTTTTCACGTGTCGGGCCCTGGGAGACACTCGCCCGACACTGTTTCGACACTCTTTCGACACTCTTCCGACACTTTTCTGGGTGCTCGAAATTATTTCTGGGATGTGGTCCTTAAGTAGGATGGGAACAACATAATCGTAATTCCGCCTCCAGAGTGCGTTGGCGCCGATTAGCGTCGGGTAATCGATGATGCAGCGCTAATTTGGCGTCGATGAGCGTCGGTCGCTGTCGATTTAGCGTCGACTAGCGTCGTCAGCGTCGATTCGCAAGAGCCAACAGGATGGTATGGGAGGCTCCCATGAGTTGCCGCCGAAGCCGAGGGCCCGCTGGTTCAGCTTTTTCTGTGCTGCTTGCTCGGTGCCGAAGTGCTTGCCCACTGGCGGTGAGAGACCTGAGTGCCCCGCATACCGCTGATGACCGCTGAGAAAGTTGATGCACTCCGATGGGCAAGCGGGGGCCCTCGTTGGCTCTCTGGGAATCGGCATATCGGTCAATGAAGCAAGAGGGACCGTGGTGGATTAAGATGCCCAGGGTCACGCTGCATCCGTGTACAAACGACCATACTGGAGCAGTGCATGATGATGGGCATGATGAGCATGATGACGAAGCTGAGGATGAACCAGAAGACGACAAGGACGAGTACCACATACGCAGTGTTAGCAGAGTTATTGCGACCAGACGAGAGTGACTTCTCCATCACATTATTATAAGGCGGAGTGTTAGCCGCGCCTTTTCAGGTACTATACGGGATGCGAGTCCTTCAGCTTCGAACCGCTGACCGATGAATAGACCTTTCGCCCATATTCGAGGGGGGCGTGGAGGCTTCGGAACGTCTGCCATGCTGCGGAAAACGATGGCACCGCTGTCGTCTGTGTGCTCTTTCAGAGGCAAATCCCCCGAGAGCTAAGGGAGTGGCTTTTGACGAATGGCTGTCCCGTGCGATATCTTGCAGGTTCTTCTTCGCGCGAGCTTCGCCTGCGAGGCTCGGTTTGCAGTGCCCTGGTGCGGTTCAGAAAGACGAGGCAGTCTTTTGGCGGGGCCTGGATCTTTTGATGTAGCCTTTGGTTTGGGAGCCTTGATTAGCGATGCTGGGCGGTTGACGAGAGACAGGGTTGGACCAGCAAGGAGCGACATGATGCAGGCTTTGTCAGAGGTGAGCCCGAACAAGGGAGGCGATGGGAGGACATTGAATTCAAGGGGAACGTCATGGTGTCGCTATTGCCGCACGAAGGACAAGCCTTTTTTATTGTGTCATGTCCAGTTCTCTGGCCTCCTTCCCTTCCCGTACCGTGTCCCTTGTTCTTTCATTGAGTGTCCATGCCCGTCACCTTTCCTTCCTTTCCCCCTCATGATCGCCTCTCATGTTTCTCGTGACTGTTTTGCACCTCTACTCTTTCTGCCTGGCCCTGCGTTGGGGGTGCAGTTTTCTTCTTCCCAGAGGCCTTGAACCTGGTCCTCTTGGTCCTGGCATTCGCCTGAACCCTCCCGACACCCACTAGCGCACTGCTGCTGCTGCTGCTGCTGCTCTTTGGGAGACGCCCTGCTTCGGTGATGCCCAGACTGAGCCAGGGCGCTCAGGGTGCCCCCCCAGCAACGCCTCGGTGGCCGTCGCGCTGCAGGGGGGAATCTGGGCGACCTGCAGGGAGCGCAGCAAGGATCCCATCGCCCTCTTCTTCCTTCCTTCGGCGGCGAGCGAGGGAGGGAAATCAGAAGGGGCGGGCCTTCTCAGAAGGCTCGGAAGTCCCCTGGCCTTCTGAGAAGTTTTCTAAGCCTTCCCCGCAGACACAGGGACCTCAGAAGGCGCGAGGGCTTCTGAAAAGTCCCGCCGCCTCTCGAGAGGGCCTGCTCTTCCTCGTTCCCCCCGCCCCGCCCGCCGCCCTCTTCTGGGGGGCCCGATAGGGGGCTCCGAAGGGTCTCACTGCTTCTGAGGGGGCGCCAGCCATGGCGTCCTCCTCCTCCTCCTCCTCCTCCTCCTCCTCCTCCTCCTCCTCCTCCTCCTCCTCCTCCTCCTCCCCTCCGTAGCCATTTTGGCTCAAGATGTATACGGCTAGTCCGCGGCAACGTTCGTTTCGCGCGGCCTGCCCCCTCAGGTTAGGACCTTTGCCTGTGCCAGCGCGCGGGCGGCTCCTGGCGTTGGCGGGCACTGGAGGCGCGGCGGCGAGGGCGACAGCGAGTGCAAGATGGCTGGCGGCGTGCCGCGGGCCAAAGGTGCGGTGCGGCAGGACTGGACGTGCACAAGTCCTGCGTCAGCAAGAGAGGGCGAGCGGTCGTCAATTGGGGGACGGCGCTCAAATGTCAGGGCTGGGGGACGTCGCTCAATTGGGGGAGCGGGGCGAACGTCCCGTTCCCTGCGGCGGCCATGTCGAAGTCGAAGTCGGGCGCGGCGCCTGGCGGCGGCAGCGGCAAGGCCCCTCCCTGGGCTGGGCCGCCGCTCTCGGTGCAGCTGGTCCAGGCGCAGCGCGAGCTGGCGGACCTCAAGAAACAGCTCAGGGCCGGTGGGCCTGCTGGTGCTGGCGCTGGCGGGCCGCTCGGCGGGGCGCTGGCCATTGAGGTCGACGACGGCGAGGGCGCTGGTGTTGGCGACGCGGCTGTGCTCGCCGAGATCCACATGTGCGAGTCGGGCCTGCACGCCATCACGGATCAGACGGCGGGCTGGGCCACGGCGCCGTGGGAGGAGCTGCGCGCCAGGCTGGAGAAGGCCAAGGCGCGGCTCTTCGCCCGCAAGCCGCTTCACGCACGGACGCATGCCATCGCCAACAAGGCCAAGCAGTGCGCCGAGCGTCTGGAGAAGGCGGGGGGGCGCAGGAGGCCTTGCGGCGGGCTGTGGAGGAGGTTGAGCGCGCAGAGAAGGTGCATGCCGACCTCCTGGAGCAGCAGGTGGCGCTGCAGGCCGAGCTGGCGCAGATGCAGCAGCAGGCGCCCCAGGCTCCACCGCCGCGGCCTGCGGGCTAGGCCATGGCGCAGGACGTCATCGGCGGGTTCGGCATCGCGGTGGGCGAGCTGGAGGCCGTCGTGCTGCCGCAGCTCTCGGCCCACCCTGACGAGGAGCAGCCAGTGCCAGCGGAGGCGCAGAAGCGTATGGCAGGCGTGCTGGGCGAGCGCATTGCGGCGCGAGGGGACTCCCGCCGAGGAGCAGGCCAGCGCCAGCCAGGACCTCGCCAGCACCGCTAGAGAGGCGCGTGAGGGCGCAGAGCGGGACGGGCAGTCCCAGCCAGCGCCCGAGGCAGCAGCGCCTGGATGCGGCAGCGGCTCAGCCGTCGTGCTGCGTTGGCAGCCTGAGGAGGAGTCGGTGGAGCAGCTCCAGCAGCGGCTGCGGAAGCATGGCCTGGAGCTCGAAGGCGGCGAGGAGTCAGCCGTGCGCGCCCACTGCGCTGCGCTGGCCAGCGGGGGCTTCCAGCCTTACTGGGATCCTGCTGTTCCTCAGCACGTGGTTTGGCGCCATGGCGAAGGGCAGCGTCTTCGCGGCGAACGTGGCGGCGGGGGGGTCCCTGGCGCCGTGCGTCGAGGGCATCTGCGATCGGGCAGAGGCCGTAGTCCTCTTGGTCCAGGAGCCCCGCGCCAGGGACCACGACAGGCTGGCCGCCTTGCAGCAGGCCATGCTCGACCATGGGCACGCGGGGCCCTGGGCGCCAGCTGTCCAGGGGCCCCGCGGCGAGGCAGGCGCCTCTGGCGGGGTGGCGGTGCTTGCGCGCTCGCACGTCGCAGTCACCAGCCCGCCTTTCCTGGGGAGCCCCGTGCTCGTGGCCGCGCGTCTGGTGGCCGCCCGTGCGCACTGGGGGGTGGCGGGCGGGCTCGTCGCCATCTCTGCGTACTTCCACGACAGTGTGGGGTGGAACGCGGACAACTGGCACGCGTCGGCCGTCCTCGTGAAGTACTTCGCCAAGCTCAGCGCGGCTGGGATCGACTAGGTCGTGGGCGGTGACTTCAACGTGGAGCCCGCGAAGTTTCCCGTGCAGCAGCTCCACGGGGTCCGCGGTCTGTGGGCGGCAGCAGAGGATGCCGCCTGCAGGCCGCGTGCTGGGGCCTGGTCGACGCTGGATGACTTCCTCTTTTCGGCCAACCTCGCTCCGAGGCTTGGCAGGCCCCACGTCGACGAGTACGGCGCGACGAAGCCGCGCCTGCCCGTCGCAATGGAGATGCGCGCGCAGGACCTTGGGATGCAGGTGAGGGTGGTCAGGGGCCCGCGGCCGATCGGCCCTGCGCCGCCCGTGGGCTGCAGCCGCGGCGTCGAGGACTGGCGCAGGCCCCTGGCCAAGGTGCGCGCAGCCGTCAGCCGAGAGCACCTCCCCGAGGCATGGGATGCGGTGGTGGCTACGGCCGAGCAGGAGCTTCTGGGCCGCTACGACGTCGTCGGGCACGACGGGGCCCAGTACCTCGGCAGGTCTGGCGCTCTGGAGACAACTCACGTCGCTGTCAAGTGGCGACCCCCATCGACGCAGGACCGCCCTTGGTCGCCAGGCCGCGGCGTGCCGCGCGGCGTCGAGGTGGGCTCGGCGCCTGGCGGGGGTCGGGGCGTACGTCGCCAGAGCGGTCCGCTAACTCCACGGCCCCAGCCTCCTCTGCCCGCTGTTCGACGCCCAGTTTGACCAGCTGGCGGGGTTTCTGCTGGAGGCGGCGGCGCACCTCGACAAGATCATCGCCGGCCGCGGCACGCTGGCGCTGCTGCCACACTGGGCGCAGGACTTCTTCGGCCAGCGGATGCGGATGTTCGCGCAGGCCGACTTCGTGGGCCAGTCGTCGAGGGTCGCGGAGTACGCAAACGGTCAGTATGAAGCGGCCTTCGCGGCGCAACAGAAGGAGTGGGTCAAGTGGGCCAACGAGTCCTTCTCCCGCGGCGCTGGCCGCGCCCATCGGCGCCCCAAGGTCAGGGACCTGCAGGAAGTGATCGCGGCCTGGCATGGCCGGCAGCAGGACGCGAGTCCGCGCCTGGTGCGCGATCGGGAGATGCAGCCGTGGGCAAAGGTGCGGCGGCGCCATGGGCTGCAGCGGGCGCGCAGGCCTGCGGACATTGAGGAGCGGGATGCGCTGCCCGTACCCACCGTCGACAAGATGAACAGGGCTGCGCTCTCATTTCCCGCGGGCGCGGCGATGGGGCCTGCCAAGGTAGGCATGCGTGCCCTGTCTTTCCTGTCCGAGGACGGCATGTATGCTTGCGCGCAGCTCTTCGTGCGCATGGAGACTTTGGGCGCGTGGCCTGAGGGCCGCCTGTGTGGGAGGTCCCAAGAACAGAGCTCTCATGGGGTGCGGGGCTGGGACCTGGTGGGGGGGCCTGGTTTGTTTTGGGCGAGAAATCGTCGTGTGGGGGGTCTCAAAAACAGAGCTCTCATGGGGTGGGGGTGCCGGCGCCTGGATGAGGGGGCCTGGTCGGTTGTGGACGAGAAATCGTCGCGTGGGGGGTCCCAAGAACAGAGCTCTCATGGGGTGGGGGTGCCGGGACCTGGCGGGAGGACCTGGTCGGGGCGAGAAATCGTCGCGCGGGGGTCCCAAGAACAGAGCTCTCATGTGGTGGGGGTGCCGGGACCTGGTGGGGGGAGCTGGTCGGTTTTGGGTGAGAAATCGGGGCGTGGGGTCCCAAGAACAGAGCTCTCATGGGGTGGGGGTGCCGGGGCCTGGTGGGGGGACCTGGTCGGTTGTGGGCGAGATATCGTCGTGTGGGAATCCTAAGAAGCAGAGCTCTCATGGGGTGGGGGTGCGGGGGCCTGGTGGGGGACCTGGTCGGTTTTGGGAGATATCGCTGTGTGGGGGGGGCCCAAGAACGGCTCTCATGGGACCTGGTGGGAGACTCGAGAAATCGTCGTGTGGGGGTCCCAAGAACAGAGCTCTCATGGGGTGGGGTGCCAGGACCTGGTGGGGACCTGGTCTGTTTTGAGCGTGAAATCGTCGTGTGGGGGTCTCCAAGAACAGAGCTCTCATGGGGTGCGGGTGCCGGGACCTGGTGGGGGGACGTGGTCGGTTTTGGGCGAAAAATCGTCGCGTGGGGGTCTCAAAACAGAGCTCTCATGGGGTGGGGTGCCAGGACCTGGTGGTGGGGGGACCTGGTCGGTTGTGGCGAGATATCGTCGTGTGGGGGGTCTTGAGACAGAGCTCTCATGGGGTGGGGGGCCGGCGCCTGGTGGGAGGACCTGGTCGGTTGTGGGTGAGAAATCGTCGTGTGGGGGGTCCCAAGAACAGAACTCTCATGGGGTGGGGGCTGGGACCAGGGGGGGGCCTGGCTGGTTTTGGGCGGGAAATCGTGGTGTGGGGGGTCTCAAGAACGGAGCTCTCATGGGGTGGGGGTGCCGGGACCTGGTGGGAGAGACTGGTCGGTTTCGAGAGGAAATCGTCGCGTGGGGGGTCCCAAGAACAGAGCTCTCATGGGGTGGGGGTGCTGGGGCCTGGTGCCGGGAGCTGGTCGGTTTATCGTCGTGTGGGGGGGGTCCCAAGAACAGAGCTCTCATGTGGTGGGGGAGCCGGGACCTGGTGGGGGGTGCTAGTCGGTTTTGGGTGAGAAATCGTCGTGTGGGGGGTCCCAAGAACAGAGCTCTCATGGGGTGGGGGTGCCGACACCTGGTGGGGGGGCCTGGTCGGTTGTGGGCGAGATATCGTCGCGTGGGGGGTCCCAAGAACAGAGCTCTCATGGGGTGGGGGTTCCGCGACCTGGTGGGAGGACCTGGTCGGTTTTGGGCGAGAAATCGTCGCGTGGGAGGTCCCAACAACAGATCTTTCATGGGGTGGGGGTGCCAGGACCTGGTGGAGGAACCTGGTCTGTTTCGAGCGAGAAATCGTCGTTTGGGGGTCCTTGTGAACAGAGCTCTCATGGGGTGCGGGTGCCGGGACCTCCTGGTGGGGGGACGTGGTCGGTTTTTGGCGAGAAATCGTCGTGTGGGGAGTCCCAAGAACAGAGCTCTCATGGAATGGGGGTGCCGTGGCCCGGTATGGGGACCTGGTCGGTTTGGGCGAGAAATCGTGGTGTAGGAGGTCACAAGAACAGAGCTCTCATGGGGTGGGGGTGCGGGGACCTGGTGGGGGGACCCTGTCGGTTTTGGGCGAAAAACCGTCGCGTGGGGGGTCCCAAAGCTCGCATGGGGTGGGGGTGCTGGGGCCTGGTCGGTTTGTGGCGAGAAATCGTCGCGTGGGGGTCCCAAGAATTGAGCTCTCATTGGGTGGTGGGTGGGGGTGTTGGGGCCTGGTTGGGGGACCTGGTCGGTTTGTGGGTGGGGGATGCCCGGCCGAGGAGGGGAGCGAGGAGCGCAGAGCGGAGAGGGGGGTCGGTCGTGTTTGGGCGAGGAATCGTGGGGAGGGGGGTCCCAAGAACAGAGCTCTCCCGAAATCGTGGGGGGGAGTCCCGAGAACAGAGCTTTCCCGGGGTGAGGATGCCGGGCCAGGAGGGCGGCATCGGTTGGTTTCGGGCGAGAAATTGTAGGGTGGGGTGGGTGGGGTGGGGCGGGGGGGTGTAGACGCAGGAGCCTGGCGATGTCGCCGCGGGCTTCCAGGATTAAGCGCCGGCTGCGGACCAGATTCGGCTCAGCGATGAACATTCCGGCGTTTTGAAGATGCAGGCTGGCGGTGTCAGGCGAAGTGGACGTCTCTTAAGTTGGAGACATAGGGAGATCTCAACGTCTCCGACGTGGTGTCTCCAGCACGGCCCTTCATCGCACGCGCCTCTGGGGTCGGCGGATCTCGACGCAGTGCCTCGAAGCGGGCCCGACGTGGCCCGGGGTGGTCGAGGGGCCCCCAGCGTTCCGAGGCGCCCCTAGGGGCGCGATTGGTAGCTCCTTTGGAGCCCTTGCGTTTTGGAAACCGACGCCGGCCTAGCAAACTGGGCGATGGCCCGAAGCGTCTGGGGCGCGCCCCCGTCAAAAACGCGCGGCGCCGTGCTCGGCCCGGGGGTCTGCCTTCTCCCCCGCGTCTCTACCGCGACGAGTCGGGCGAGTGAGCCGCCGCGGATTCCTCCGAGGCCCCCTGGCAGCTCACCGCCCGCCGAACTACCCCAACCCAACCCGAAGGCCCAAATTTGCCCTCGATTGCCAGTTGGGGGGGGGGGGGGGGCGGGGAACATCGAAAAACCACATGTGGAACCCGTACTCCCCCAACCCGAAACTTAGGTCTTCGGGTTGGGTTGGGGTGGTCTGGTATAGTCAGGTCCTCCGAGGTTCCACTTGGGAGACCGTCTGAAAGGGGGGCTTTTCCTCTCCAAGAATATCGCCGTCGTTCTCGCATCCGCCCGCTCGAGGGGTTGTGGCTGTGAGCTCCTGTTTCAGATTCGACATTTTGATGCGTGCGCCCGTTTCGTCGACGTCGCCGCGCGCTATAGGTGGATCCCCGTCGGAACTCAATTTGGGCGATGCTGGGGGCCGTGCTCGCTCGGGCGCTGCGTTATAATAGTTAACCGACGTCCTGGATCAACAGTGTGGCATCGTTCTCTGCGCCCCCTGCGCTCCTGCAAGTAGCCATCTGGGCCCCCGCCGTTCTCTGACGCGCCACTCTTCGAACCCCGAAGTCTCGGCTGTGAATGCGGAGCGGCTGCTGCGAAACCCCGGCGGCGGTCCCGGGGTCGGCTGCCGCGAAGCCGTCGCGAGAGCTGCCGAGACCTGGCGCGGCTCTCCCACGGCATCTGGCGCCGCCGACTGGGCGGGCGAGGGCGAGGCCCCCCCAGGCAGCCTGGGCCCCAGGCGATGGCTCGGTTGTTGAGGCCGCGCGTCGGGGTCCGCCCCGACCCACGGCCGCCGCCTTCCCCGGCGGCGCTCGAGGACTTCGCGACCGCGGCCCCCGCCAGCGGCGCCGAGGCGGGCGTCGAGGATGGCGGCGGCTCGAGCGGTCGGACATTATGGTGAACTTCGCGCTGGCAACGCAGTCGCGTTCGCGACGCCCCCATGCCTCGCGGCGCCGGCGGCGGGCGGCCCTCTGTGCCGACATGGCCATGGAGGACGTTGCCAGGGGGCCCGGCGCGGCTGGGGCGCTTTGCTTCTCAGCCGCCCAGATGGGGTCGGTGTAGATGGGGTTGGAGGATCGCCCCGCGTCGCCGATGCATCGGCGATGCGGCTCGATGTCGGGCCCGATTTTCTCCGTGCCGACGTCGCCGTTGCAGCGCCGACGTCGCCGATGCATCGCCGGTGGATCGCCGGCGGATCGCTGATGCATCGCCGATGCATCGCCGATGCGTCGGCGACGCGGCGCGATCTGCCGACCTCATCTACTCCAACCCCATCTGGGAGGCCTCTATTGTTGTGCCCTGCCAGACGCGGGATCGAAACTTCAAGTGCCCCGATCGGTTCCGCTCGCGCGTCGGCCTGAGCGACGGGGAGATGGCGCGGGTCCCGGGCGCGGGGGCGGGTTGCAAGATCTGCGTTTTTCTTCGCCGCGATGAGCTCGCCCGTAAAGCCGCGCAGCCCGGGCGAGCAGACCGCAGCGGCGCTGGGGGTCAGGCGCCCGTCCGGTGGTCGGAGAGGCGGGCGCGGGCTGCCGCTTGCGTGGGCAGCGTTGAATGCTCGGAGGCGCCCGGCGCCCTCGCGCGCCCGTCGGGCCTGGCCGCTGGCCGCGCGGGCCGTCGGTGCGCGGCGGCTGGTGGAGGGGGGGGGCGTGCCGCTGATGGCCCTGCTCATCGCGGTCTGCCTCTCAGTTCTTTCGCGGCCCTCTTCCCTGCTGGCGGCCAGCGGGCGCGATCCGGCGCCGCCGTCGTGCGCGGCGGGGGGCAGCTGGAGTCTCCTCGCGCGCCCGCGGGAGAGGGCCGGCCCGAGCGCGGCATGCCGTTGCGTCGATGGGTGCTTCCTGGGCCCGATTTGGCGGAGAGGGCCAGGGCTGGCGCCCGCGCGCCTCAGGGCCGACGGGGGGGGGTGCGGCGCCGCTGCGGCCGTTCAATTGCCTGGGGCCCGCCGAGGCGGAGGAGCTGGCGGCGGCTGAGTTGGGCGCCGCATAGCTCGCGCTGTATAAGCTGCGCCGCTCGAGTGCCGGCGTCGACGCGAGTGGCGCGCGCGAGCTCGCGAGATGGCCCGCCGCCGTGACTGCTTGGCCCAGGCGGGGGGTGCGCGCGGGCGCGGGCGGAACATGCAGCCGCGCGCTTGGGGAGCGCGAGTGCTTCCCACAAGGCCAGGGACGTCTGCGCGAGGCGCGCGAGATTTGCTTGCTGCGCATTCTGCTCGGACTGGCTCATTTTCCGCGGGCAGCCGGCGTGCGTCGCGTGCTGGAGAGCAGCTCGGGTCAGGTGCGACGCCCGTCAGGGGCGCATCCTGGCCCCGTCGTCTCGGACCTTTTCCATCGCCTGGGATAGACCTGCAGAGATCAGGTCTCGAGAAACAACCTGGGACCTGTCTGGAAGTGCGCTCGGCCAAGGTGAAGGGTAAGGTTTTTCTCGGCAATCAGCTCGCTCGCTCCGCTATGGGCTTGTTTGCACTGTTACATCAGTTGAACATTCCAGCAGTCATGGAGCATCCGCTCACATCTCGGTTGTAGTATGCGCCAGAGATCCAGGCCTTTGCGAATTTGCCTCATGTAAGTGTTGTTGAATTTGACCAGTGCCAACACGAAGCTCAGTGTAAGAAGTCATTTCGTCTGATGTTTTGCCTTGCAGAGATTTGCGACCCTAAGCATCTGCGTCGAAAGTGTCGGCGCCGGCGCGGCATGTGCTCGCTCTCCTGGCGCCCCCGCCTTCAATTCGAGGGGGGCGCCCGTGCATGTCCAGCCGCCGCTTATCCGCCAGAGCTCGCGCGCTGCAGGGTCCGAGCGCTCGCGGCTTCGAGCGTCGCTGAGTTTGGATATAAAAATGTCTCCTTCCCTACCCGTCCCTAGTGAACTCCCGAATTCGGGGAACTCAGGGAGGGGCGACTTTGCGCATCTCATTGTAATCTCTTGTCCTGACGTTCCGAAGTTGTCGCCGAACAACGAGTGGTTATCAGATTTGTTTGAGCGGTTTGAGCTGGGGCCTTGTGAATTCCATGATGCGACAATGTTATTAGCCACCTTCTTAACGATCCGGAAAGGTTTAAACATCGGAATGCTTTCTCTCACATGCACCCTCTGTCCCCTCCATTGCCTGTCTTCGGTTCCCACCCTCCCTCCCTGGGAAGGGGCGAGAGCGCGCGCTCAACTTTGACCTTTTGGCCCTGACGTTTCGAGGCCATCGTCAAAATCATGTCCCTGCTATTCGGGAAGCAATGATTGGCTCTGATCGTGTCGTTCATCGCCATGGGTTGGATGGTCAAGCTGATGGTCGGGTCATACACGTGAATACGAAACGCTCTCGCGAAACGGCGCGTTCATTTCTATGAGGACGTGGGGTACATATGAGAAGGGCAGGGGGATTGAGAAACCCACGACACTGATGACGAGCTCCTCTTTAGATATCTTCCCGATGGCGCGTCACAGTCGAGCGCCCTCGAAAGCAAGGTCTCCCGTGGAGACCAGCAACAGGATTGAAGTAGAAGAGAGCGGGGATATCTGGGCTCGTCTGAGTGGGTTCGGGAGGGAAACGGGGTAAGCCAGCCCGAGCACAAGATGGCTGCAGAAACGACATATGGGCGCTGGGCTGGGGAGACACTGGGGCTGAAGGGAAGGGCGTCTAGGCACTAGACTCAGGAAATTTACAGCTCCCGAAAATCTCTGTTCCCTTCAGCCTCTATTCAAACAGAACGCGCAAACAGGACAGGCTAACGCCGAGGCCACTGCCCGGCAGCACTGCGCTCACGATGTGCCTCCATGGTCACAGTCTCATCAACAATACAAAATGTACCAGTCCTCAGAAACTGAGTCATGAGGTCGAGCTTCGCCTTACGTTTAGTCATTCCATCCACCAGCATAGCCGGATGATCCACCCAACGAATCTCGCAACCCAAGGCATTCATCGCTTGCCTTATGATCTGAATCTGCGTAGCACACTTGCGATCACGCCCGCCTGTAGTCTCCATCTGCAGGTAGTCGTACAATGACTTGGCATCCACGACGCACAAGCCCTTCTTGAGAAACTCCGCTCTGGGTGTCTCCTCATTGCGCCCTGCCAGAGATAATAAACGACGATGCTCACACCAGCGCTCCCACTCGTCCAGCTTGAAACTGGAGAAAGCAAACTCGTGACACAGAGTGACCATCCAACCTAGCTCGGCAACGCCGGTGTTGAGTGACAACGTCTCGGCATGCAACGTAGAGTCCACAACGCGATTCATCCTTGAGCTCCGCCAAGCCAGCAGACTGGCAGGCTGTCGCTTTCCCTCGGAAATCGACCTCGAAGTTGCCAGGATAGCATATGCACCTTGAGATCCGCCTTCACTGCTGTTGTGCAGGCTCGCATCCGAAATGGACATCCAGATAATCTCATTGAGCGGAATCGACCACACGGTGATACCAAGCTCAGCCGTGTCCTTCATATACTTGACCAACTGGTTGATCTCCTTCACGTCCTCGTAAGTAAGCTTACATAAGGCTTGCTGTAGTAGACTGCACCTGCCACTCCCATCAGCTCTGAGTTCACGAGTTAGCCAGTTCAGTGAACCGGGCACTGCGCGGGCTTGACTGCATTCACCTGGACTGCACATCTCATGGGCATTATGACCCTTGGACACCTTGATCGGCGCAAGTCTCTCCTCAATGAACTTCGTCATGGTCACATTAAAATTGTACTGCTCGTCCTGCCGGTAGTGCCTCCCGTTGAACATCGCTCCATCCTTTTCCTTCATCAACGTCTTCACCTTGCCAAAGCGTCTCCGTCCACGTAGTGCCTCCATCTGCCGATGGTGTCGATCGCCTCCGACGTCGAAGATGTCGTCCACCTCCACCACCACGATGCCCTCCACATCCGGGATGGCCTGAACTCCCGGCCCACCTCCACGACGCTCACCTCCTAGATCCGCCAGTCGAACCAGCGGCTGCACAGACACCGTCTCTGGGAACAGCATGAACACAGTGGGGTCCAGGGTGCTCTGTCGGTAGCCCAAGTCCACAAGATCCCTCTTTAGTCCCTTCCTGAAGTGTAGTGTAGCGTCTCCAAGACCATACACGCCAGACACCAGTTCGATAAGTTGGCCAGCAGCGAGACCAGGTAGCCCAGACCTAGGCTGCTCCGCATACAGCTTGCCGTTCTCCCGCACCAGCCGGTCGGACTGCATAAACGCCTTCCAGAGATCCCCAATGGTAGCCACCCACTTGTTGGACGCCGCAATCTGCAACACCATCATCAGGGAACTTGTAGTCACCGTAGGGGCGGAGCGAACTAGTGAGAGCAGGTCTGGAGTCACCTGGCACACACCACCTGCTCTTGTAGCTGGGCCCCACCCCTCGCTCCTCAGAAGGTTTCTTGCGTCGCACCATTCTTGAGGGAATAATTCGGTTCTCCTTGCCCTGCCTCAATAGTGCACTCCTCACCTTCTGACTTTCCTCCACGCTGAGCACCTTCACACCTCCAGTGGATAGCACTCCGTCCCACTTGGTTGCATCAGACTTGTTCCACTCGGGCCACTCTTCTTTCGTAATACTTCTCTCTAGCACCTCATCGCCACCACGCTTCTTCGTAAAATAGACGTCCTCCTCCACTCCTTTGCCGGCCGCCTGAATGAAATAGATGTCCTCCTCGAGCTCCTTCTCCCAGTCGATGGTCATGAGGTCCTCATTCTGGTCGCTCATCCTCTCGTCTGCAGCGGGAGGGCGACGATTCCCAAGATCTAGCTGCTGATTCCTTGCCACCGTCTGAGCGATAGTAGCTTCGATACGGCGCTTGGTGGTACTCGGCCCACCCTGCGGCTCCTCCTCGAGCTTGCGAACCAGACCACGACTCAGCCCACTGATCTCCAGCTCCATGCCCGGCGAGTCGGGCACCTCCTCGATACTCTTGGCAGCTGAGACAGCGGCTCTCTGAAGCATCTCCTCCTCAGACTCGAACTTCTCGGACTTCGGCTTTACGTTCCTCTCGAAGGGCTCGTACGGCTCCTCCTCACGTGCGGCTCGAACTTCCTCAGCGACCGCCTTCGCCATCTCATCCTCCTCGGGGGAAGTCTTCGCCTCCTCCTCGTCTGCTTCCTTGGTTTCCTGGGTCTTCGGCTCGACCACAGGTACTTCAGGAGCAGCAGATTCGGGTAGTCCTTCACTTTCGGCTCGGGTTGGTGCGTCAGCATGTCCACGAGATGGTGGCTGCTCCTGCTCCGGGTTCACCTCGGCAGGCTCGTAGAATTCACGATCTCCATCCCATGCCCATTCAGGTGGAGGCCCTTCAGCAGCCACATCAGCAAAGCCCTGCCTCTTGCCTCGCTTACCCAGCTGCGTCCGCAAATCGTCGTAGTAGGTACTCAGTAACTCAGCCCCTCTACACTCGTCGCTGGTAGCCATCCTTACCTGCTCCAGCCCGCACTGCCACAGCTCGCCCTTGTGATTAACCCACACCGAGCCGTCCTTGACCATCAGCACTACGCACGGGCCAACCCATCGCTCCTTACGGTAGTCCGGGCACCAGCGATCACCAGCATCTTTGGAGAACTTTCTCCACACACGAACCCAATCTCCTGGTTGTACATGCACTCGAGGTCGAGGTCCGCTGGCAAGCACCCTCTTGATTGAGCTGTGAGTATCCACCTCCATCATGGCCCGATGAGCAGCCAAGCGGAATCGATGAGCCCGCTGGAGCTCGGTATTGGGATCCTGAGTCAGAAGTCGCGGATCCATGCAGTCGTCTGACAGGAGACTTCCGGGAAGGCGAGGTAGTTGGCCCAGTACCCGCTGTACTGGTGTAACGCCTGACCTGTTGAGAAACCTATTCTTCGCCGCCTCGCACTGCAGGACGAGAGCCTCTGCCTCCTGCTTGGTCTCGGGGGCTTCCAACTCACAAGCCTTCGCATAGATGGCCTTAAAATGTCCCCCAGCTCGCTCAGTCTTCCCGTTCTTCCACGGAGCTCGAGCATCAATAGTTGAGACCAGGCAGCCTTCCTCTCCAGCTCGGTCCGCGAACGTGCCCATGAATTCTTTGCCCTCATCCACCACAAGAATCTCTGGCGGTCCAAACACCCGTAGCCAACTCCGACAGAATGCAAGCCATACGTTCCATGGTGTCTTCTTGCCCTTTGGGACCTTCTGAAACATTGAGTAGTGTGTGCCCCAGTCAGTAATATTAAGATACGGAACGTTTTCGCGAGTCCCCTCCTTGATGAAGATCAGGTCCACCCCGACCACGTGGTTTATGCGGTACGACTTCGGTATGGCTCCTACCCTCCTGGGCTTTGGACGCACTCTAGCACTGCAGATGTCGCACTTGAACTTGGTCTTGGCCCACTTCACCAGATGAGGCCGTACTCTGCCGAGACGAAGAGCTCGACAGAAGTCCACATTGTTTGGGTGGGCCCACTTCTCATGCAGCTCCCTGATGAGCTTCTTCTCCGCCTCACTGGGCTCACTGTCCTCCAACATGTTCTCCCCCTGCGATTCCTCCTCGGGCGCCTCCTGGGCCTCGTCCTCTGCCTCATCGATGTCCTCCTCATTAAACACCTGACTCTCGGCATTGTCCTCGCGCAGCTGGTGACTAAGACCTCGAGCGATAGCATTGCAGAGTCCCGGAGGATAGCGTTCAGCAAAGTGTGCCTTCCCATGGATTAAGATCTCGTGCTCATGGTTACCCTTGCACTGGCGGTCCAACTCCTTGGCGAGGCAGGGCGAGTTGGTGAGAAAGGTCGTAGGCTTCTTCCAGAACTTCCCAGTCTTGCCCTTGAGCCCAAACCGACATTGATCAGCATGGATGGTGTAGACCCCTTCCAGACTGGCCAGAGCTTGGACCTCCGGCTCTTGAAAACTCCTGCACGTCCGAGGGTGCTCGAACAGAAAATACCGCCCACTTGCATGACGCTCCGCAAGTACACGCACTGCAAACCTGAGATGATTGAGACCAGCGCTGAGATGAGCCCTTGCCTTCTTGGGATCCATGTGGGAGTAGTTCCACTCCATCAAGGAGCTCATTGAACCGCACGGTGGAGTCCCCACTGTAAGATCAGGATCACGAGCTCGAACATCAGCAAGACATGAGGCTCGATCCTGAGCTCGATCAAAGTTCCATCCTGACTTGAGATCATACGACGTTCCAGTACCACAAGGACTCTTCTCCAAGGTTTCAGCGACACGTGGCATTGAGTACACCTCTGCAACCCTGATGTCTTGCACCTTCCGAAGATTCGCGAGCACCTTGTGAGGCACATCCTTCTTGGTCTCATCTAGGAACGTGAAATTGTCCTCGACCTCCCAGTTCAGAAGGATGGTCTCCTCATTCAGCTGGTCCGGCACCTCGTCCTCCCGCTCCTCGTAGACATCGCCGTGCAGCTTCCACCACCTCTTGCCGATCACGTACACCCGGTCGTGCATCAGCTTCTTTGCATTGAGTAGCTGCTTCTCGTTCGTGATCATCACCAGGCCATCGCCCTCCAGATCTTGAGTCTTGGCGCCCCCAAAGTAGCTCCACAGGTGAAGCCGTCCAGGTACAGCGTCGTCAGCCTTCAGAGATCGTCCCTGGACCAGCACCCGCAGTCCTCGTACTCCATCATGCCCTCGTGGCGCTTGCGTACCTTCTTCCGATCCCTCGCTGGCTGCTCGTTCTTGGTTGAACTCCCTCCGCTCTGCCCTGGGCTCGGAACTGGTATCTCCACTGCCGCTCTGGTAGGGCTGAAGCTCGGCGTTTGACTCCTGGCTGTCCTGGGAGGTAGCCTTCTCGATGCTGATGGCCTCTGATACATCTCCCCGAACACCTCCTCCAGTGTTTCGTCCCTCAGGCGTAGTAGCGTGCGGTTCTTCTCCTTGGACAGCATCATGTGGGCCTTGGGCCCCTTCTCCCACCGTCCCCCGCACTGCGCACACTGCATAGCTGAGACCACGCCGCCCATGCCCTTGATCATCTCTAGGGGGTGAGCGCACTCCTCCCGATTCTTTACAGACCTGCCCGCCGTCGTGTGCACAGGGTATCCCAGGATCCACCTCCAGTGAGCCCTGTCCTTCGGTAGTACCTCCCACTCGTGGAACTCGCACTTCCCATCCTTGCACTTGTGGTAGAACATCCCGAACCGATCCGACGAGGGCTCCGTCACTACGCACCTCTGCGCCCTCTGGATGTTCTGACCCTCCTTGCACTTGCAGTAGACTGGCCTCCACTCTGGGTAGTAGTAGACTCCGTTCACGTTGGTCTCCTTCTCCCCCTGAGTTGGCCGCAGTCCCAGACGCCTGCGAGAGCTCTGTGAGAGTGGAGTCACGATGTTCACCTCCCCCTCGTCCTCCGTGCTGTCCCAGCCGTACCGGATGCCTCCACGAAGGCTCGAGAAGATGCCCACTAGCGGCCGCACAGACGCCCAGAGCACCAAGCTGCACGCGAGACGGACCCATGACTGCCTCGCTGGAGTGTGAGCTCGGATAAGAGAGGCTTTCACCTCCCTGAGATATGGAATTGCTGGATACATAACTTGCCGCTGTGGCGGACTCGTTGCCGTCTTGACTCAAATGGCTATCGCATCGAAAATCGTCCATGGTGTGTCCATGAGCTCTTTCTGGAACTGTCCAGCCCTCTGCTCTGAACTCCACGACCGAAACTGCAACATGGCCTGTGTTAACTTCTCTCATACGAACCTCCGAGCCTGCCCGCCTCAAGATAAGTTTCATCTCATCTAAGTCCACAAGAGCTCTGAACTTCTTAAGAGTCTTGACTGGCAACAGCATGGGAACATTACCCTCAACAACCGTGAGCTCCAACAGACCATGAGCACCTCCAATCCCGAAAGGCGTAACGATAACTCCTACCGTACGAGCCTTACCTCCTACTCCTTGGGCCCGGGCTGGCTTATTGACCCATGTGAAACGTAGACCCCGTTGCTTTAGTGCTGAGGCCAACTGCTGTAAAGCCTCTGTCCCAATAAGGCCCGACTGAGCCGCAGTGTCCACCAGTGCCTCTCCATCCCCAAGAGATAGCCCACACCACGGTACCTCGCCAGCCTCAGATCTCCCAGATTCTCGAACACGTCCAGAACGCTCCCCAAGCAGTTCTTGAACTCTTAGAAGACACCCAAGATCAACTCCGCCTCGAGCTTCACTCCCAGGAACTCCAGACACGTACACCCGCAGAACTTGATCTCCAAGACGCTCCCCAGGTAGAAGGGCCTGATGTGGATCTCCAGAGACTTCAGGGGCCTGATCACGATGATGCTTGTACTTGGACTCGCACTCCAAGTATTCGCCCTCTCCCTCGGGGCGGGCAGCCGGTCCGTCCGCCGTTGCGCCCACGAAGAAGCCCGCCTTGGGCCTCGCAGCTGCTGCAGCCGCTCCGCGAGCATCAGGTGGATTGTGGCACTCCCTGGCCCAATGGCCGACTTGGCCGCACCGAGCGCACTTGGTCCGCAGCTTGATCACATCGATGTGTACCCTCACCTTGCGGCCCTGGTTGTCCCTGTACTTCGCGCTGCTGCCGAACCTCGCCACCGGTGCTGGCGGCGCCTGTCCAGTGCCCTTGTCCTTGCCCTTGCCCTTGCCGCCCTTTTGGAAGCCCCTGCGATTCTTGTCCTGGCGAATCGACTCCCGCACGGCCTGGTAAGACGCCAACGCCGTGGTCACGTCCGCCTCCTCGTGCACCTCCCACAGGTCGTCTTCGAAGACGTAGATGTGCTCGTCGTCGTCCTCCTCCTCCGGATACTCGGCGCTTTCCACGGGGAAGCTCTGCTCGCCGTCCTCATCCAGAGATCCGTCGCCAAAGAACTGTCGATCACCCTTGTCTGTCGTGACCTTGTCCAGTCGGCGCAGTGCCTTGATCACCTCAGGATCCTTGAAGCTCCCAGCCGTCCAGGTCTTGATCATGTCCTCGCCTTTGTCTCCGAGCTTAGCGTGCCTCATCATGATATATCCGCGAGCCTCTTCAGGTAGGTCCACTCCCTCACGCTTGAGCTCACTGAACCTGCTGACCGTCGCCAGTGTGTAGTCCAGCATGGACTGGCCCTTCTCCCTGAACGACGTGTAGACCGCCTTCTCGAACGCTCGTGGCATCGTCTGCTCCAGATACGGCGCGAAGGCCTCGTCCAAGATCGCCATGATGTTGTCCATGCCGTCCTCTGCCGTGATGCGCTCGACCTCCATGTCC
>CAUYUJ010001698.1:90000-98019 GCA_963575745.1 Prorocentrum cordatum
CGGCGGGGGCCCAGGCGTCGCGGTCGGTTCGGAAGTGGAGGGGGGGAACGTAGAGGGGGTGAGCTTCGACGGGGTGCCCGAGTCACTCGCTGTGCTGAGGACGGGCAGCGGGCGCCTGGCGCGGCTCGCGCGCCCTGAGGCGGGCGCGGCGCCCGTTCGGGTGACGCAGGAGGCTGCCGTGCGGCGAGGCTTGGACGGGCATGCCGAGCGCGCCCAGTCCGAGAGCCGGGGCCGCCTGGGATCCCTCGCGGCGCCAGAGCCGACGTCGTTCGCCGAGGTGGTGGATGACACGGCCACGCCTGGGCCGAGGCTGCCAGGCGGCGCGCCAGGCGATGGTGCTGAGGAGGTTCGAGAGGACGCCCGCATCCTGTGGGTCGACAGCGACGAGCAGGGGGAGCAGCGCATGCGTCGGCGCGACGTGGTTCGAGAATCCCACCAGGAACGCTACCCGGACGCGCCGATAGAAGGCCCGCCTGGAACCCTCCACAGGTGCAAGCGTATGGAGCGGAATGGAGGTGACCCCCGCCTCTGGCTGCAGCTCGTCGTCCGTATGAAAGGGCTCTGCGCCACTGGTCGTGTGGCCCACGAACTGAAAGTGATCGTGGAGGCAATCTACCAGGGCGGGGTCTGCGAACATGAGGATTCGTTGAGGGTGTTATCAGCGAGACGCGGGATGTCTAGGGCGAAGCGCTCGCTCTGCAGCATCTGGTGATGATACCTCGAGCGAGGTCTTCGCCTGCAGTGAAAGGTTCCTTCTGCAGGATGTGTTGAAGATGTCTCTCGCGAGGCGCTGGTTTTCCCATGTTTGAGGAGGTGTCGAGCTGGGGCCTTGTCGTCGTCTCGGTGTTTTTCGTTTCGGTTCGGATTCGCCCCTTGATCGCTTCGTCCCACTTCGGAACTGGATCGGATCGTGAGTTCGAGCTGGTTGAACGCCCCGCATGTTTCTCCCCCGCCTGTCGTGGTCGCGCTCGGTTCGCTCCGGTGCGGAATTGAAAGTTTCGGGCGATGGCTTCGGAATTGAATTGGACCTTGAGCTCGAGCTGGTCGAGCGCCCGGCGCGTCTCGACCACAACTGGCCCGAGCTATGCGTTCCCGCAGTTCGAACTTAAGATCCAAATCGTGTCGGCCACGATTCTGACGCCAAGGACGGCTTGATCCACAATGCAGTAGGGCTCGGCAGACACGTTGAATTAAGCGCGGCACAGCACGGCGCAGTATAGCACAGCCCTTGGCACGGTACATCACGGTTTTTGATTTGAGCAGTGTTACTGCCCGTCGCCCAGCTTTGATGTCCTGGGAACGATACCGCGCGTCACATTTCTACATCATTTTCTGGTCTATGTTTTGACGTACGGAGCAACCTCCAGCAAACTCCATGGCCAGCCGTAGACTTAGGTCGGGCCGTTCCCCTTTACAAGGGGATTTTCGACGACAGATAAAACATGCCCCCAAACATGCCCCAACATGGCCAAATAACATTCGAAACATAGTTTCCACACAATGTTTCTAGCATTTTTGTTTTTGAGGGTATTCTTAATTTTTCGTCGACAACCCCCTTCTAGGGGGACAGGCCCGACTTAACCGTAGACGTAGGCCCACGTGGAGAGGAAGGAGCCTCTACCAAACCTCCAGCAAATCCAGCCAACTCGAGCTACCTCCAGCAAGCTCCGGGGCCAGCCGTAGACGTCGGCTCACGTGGAGACGGGCGGGCCTCTACCAAACCTCCAGCAAACTCCAGCAAACTCCAGCAAACCTCCAGCAACCTCCAGCAAACCCCAGGGCCACCCGTAGACGTCGGCCCGCGTGGAGAGGAGCCTCTACCAAACCTCAAAAGGGGCCCGCCGCACCACGTATTCTCACGCGCCGCTCGGCTTGCAGCGCGCTCCACGGGCCACCGAGGCCGCGCGCGCACGCGTCTTGCAAGCCCAGGGGCCGCCGCAAGCTAGTGTTAACTCGGGCGTGTCCCCCTTACAGGGGGATTTTCGATGAAAAATAAAAGGTATCCCAAACAATGCCTCCAAAAGGTCAACAAATACTTAAACAAATCTCCCCAGACGATTTCCAGACTATTTTTTGATTATTTTGTTTTTTTGTTCGTCGAAAATCCCCGTGTAAACGGGGACAGACCCGACTTAAAGCTAGTGGATCCTCCCAGGGGGGGTGGGGGTGGGGGATCTCCCACGCCATCCCCAGCGCCCCCATCTGGAGGGCGTGGCAGGTCCCCCACCGGAGAGTTCCACCAGAGAGGCGGCGGAACCCCAAGCGACGGCTGTGTCTGGCGTGCTCCAGCAAGTGCCTTCGCCCTCGAGGACCGGAGGGGCCGGCGTCCCTTCCTCGGCGGAAGCTGGCGGAAAGCCAGCGGAGACTGGCGGCAGTACAGTGGTAGCAGGTCCGCCAGCAAAAGTTCGGCGGAAGCCCGCGCTGCCCTCCCAGGGACTGATTGTTTTTGGGATGCTTCAGGAGTCCGCAACTTGTCATCGGGGATGACAAACCCTGACCCAATACGATGAAGACGTGGCCTCACAAAAGGTCCCCTTTCTCGCACTAGGGCTAATCAGTATGGGCGGCTTGGTTCGATACATCTGCAGGAAAGACACCCTATCCCTAATGTTCCTGGCTCTCCTCACTCAGGTGCCGTCCCAAAGGGTTAGGGGTCTATTGCTAAGGCCTTACGGCCGGTGCCGCCGACCCTGGAGGCCTCGGCCCTCGACGGAAATGGGAGGGAGAGGGCGGGCCATGGGCCCCGGGAGGGTGGTATTCTGACCTGGGACCCCCCCTGGGACCCCCTTCCGGGAACCGACGTTGCTCAGAGTGGCTTCCCCTCCGCGTCGCGGCCGCTCCCCTCTCCCGAAGGAAGCCGCCCAGGTGCACCCCCCCCCTGGGTATCCGGGTGGGACCCCCCCCTCGGGGGGAAGGGATAAAAGGGAAGGGGCTTCCCATCGAGTAAGCTACGACGTTGCTCAGATTGGCTTTCCCTCCGTGTCGCGGCCGCTCCCCTCCGCGTCGCGGCCGTTTCCCTCACCCGAAGGGAGCTGCCCGGGTTCCCCCCCCCCCCCCCAGCGGGTATCCGGGTGTGACCCCCCCCCCCCCCCCCCAGGGGGGAAGGGGTAAAAGGGAAGGGGCTTCCCTTCGAATAAGCTACGACATTGCTCAGATTGGCTTCCCCCCCGTGTCGCGGCCACTCCCGTCAGAGGGTTGGTTCGATACATCTGCAGAAACGACTCCCTATCCCTAATGTTCCTGGCCCTCCTCACTCAGGTGCCCTCCCAAAGGGTTAGGGGTCTATCTTTAATTTCTCAACTTGCGGAGCCTCATCGCACACCTTCCAGGGCCGTTCGGAGGGCGCAGAAAGGCGAGTTCACCCTCGCCCGCCCCGTCGTGCGTCTGGCGTTCCGCCGAGCGCTCCGGCAAACGGTCGTTCTCGCCTGAAGTTGGTGGGGTGTTGCGTCCGCTCCCGGCCAGGATGGGGGGGAGGAGAAGGAGGAGGAGGTGGAGGAGGAGGAGGAGGAAGAGGAGGAGGAGGAGGAGGAGGAGGAAGAAGAAGAAGAGGAAGAGGGGGGAGGAGGAGAGAGGCAGAGGAGGGCGAGGAGGAAGGAGGAAGGAGGAGGAGGAAGAGCCTGCCACTTGGGCTTGCTGGGAGTGCCCGCATCGGCAGCCGGCTCTCAGGTCGAGTTGCCCATGTTGATCGTTCACGCCACCCTGACGCACAGGGGGGAGCAGATCTTCGTTAAGTATAGCGACGACGAACACATGGTCGAAGTGAGGTCTGGTTTGCCCATGCAGCTCCAGGTTCTCAGCGCCACGTCTCTCTGAGGACGTGGAAGAGGATGGAAGGAGAGGACGATGAAGAGCAGCAGGAGCAGGGGGAGGAAGCAGGATAAGTAAATATTCAAGTAAGATCAGGCGGATGAGGCAGATGAGTAGATGGGGAGGAGGAGTGCGAAGAGGAGGAGAAGGAGGAGGATGAGGAGGAGGAGGATCAGGAGGAGGAGGAGTGAGGAGTGATGAGTGAGGAGTGAGGAGTGAGGAGTTAGGAGTGAGGAGGGTTATGTGAGGAGGAGAAGGAGGAAAAGGAGGAGGAGGATGAGGGCCAGAGCAAACCCAGGATGCATCATTAATGCTGCAATGCACCCTCGCGTCCCAAGTCCCCTTGCAAGTTCCTACAGCCGAATCATCAGTATCTATCTTTCAACTGCGGGACTCCCCCTTTGACTGCCCCATGGGCTTGCCATTCAGGCGAGAGTCTGTTTTTGGAAAGGAGGCACCTCCATCCCTCCAGGTATTCGATGTGACTCGCAGGATTATGCAGTTCAGGGACGTGTCCAGCGAGAGTCCTGTTTTGAAAAGGATCCGCCCTCCATCCGTATAGCCGTCGCACAATCTAAAGGCTGTTGGCAATCTCATTCAAATTGGTCTCAAGCCAGAGCCCGATCTGAAACAGAGCCGCCATCCATCCGTGTGGCAATAAACTATGAGGTGGTCTCAGGCCTGACCCCAATCTGAAAGTAAGGCGTCGTCCACGTGTGGCTGTTACGCACACGCACACACACACACACGTAAGCACGCACGCCGCACGCACGCACGCACGCACGCACGCACGCATGCACGCACGAACGTTCGCACGCACGCACGCACGCACGCACGCACACACACACACGCACACACACACACACACACACACACACACACGCACGCACGCACGAACGCACGCACGCACGCACGCACTCACGCGCGCACGCAATCACGCACACACACACACATACGCACACGCACGCGCACGCGCATGCACACGCACACGCACACGCACACGCACACGCACACGCACACGCACACGCACACGCACACGCACACGCACACGCACACAACGCACACGCACACACAAGCACGCACACACGCACACACGCACACACGCACACACGCACACACAGCACACACGCACACACGCACTCACTGCACCACGCGCACACAGACACACGCACACACCGCACACACGGCACAACGCACACACGCACACACGGCACACACGCCACACGCCACACGCACACGACGCGCAACACACGCACACACGCACACACGCACGCACGCACGCACGCACGCACACACGCACAAAACACGCACGCACGCACACGCGCACGCGCACGCGCACGCAGCACGCGCATCGCGCACGCGCACGCGCAACGCGCGACACGGCACACTCACGAGCACACGCACGCGCACACGCACACGCTGCACACGCACACGCACACGCACATCAGCGCGCACGCGCAACGCGCAACGCGCACAGCGCCGCGCACGCGCACGCGCACGCGCACGCACACGCGCACGCGCACGCGCACGAGCACACGCACGCGCACGCGCACACGCGCGCACGCGCACACGCGCACACACGCACACGCGCACACGCGCACACGCGCACACGCGCACACGCGCACACGCGCACACGCGCACTGCACACACACACACACCACCCACCCACATCCACCCACCCACCGACCCCACACACACAGCACGCACACAGCACACCGCACACGCATCACGACACGCACACGCACACGCCACACGCACACGCACACGCACACGCACACGCACACGCGCCCTGCAACCAGACGGCCCACGCACTACGCACACGCACATACGACCGCCACGCACCCGGCAAGACGCACACGCACACGCACACTCTGGGGCACACCCACACCCACACCCCCACCCACACCCACACCCACACCCACACCCACACCCACACCCACACCCACACCCACACCCACACCCACACCCACACCCACACCTACACCCACACCCACAACTTTGTTCCTTATTAGAATATACCCTTACCTACGTCGCATTCCGGCCGATAGCGACCCAATCCGGGACCTCCCATCCTGATTATAATCAATACAAAGTGGCCGTTTTTCGTCCTAACATCGTCTTTCTTGTCGTCGACGATGCGAAAAGCGTGGCAGGAATGGGACGCGGCGCACATCGCGCGCGGCAATCAATCTGGGCCCGCCCATCCTGACTGTAAAAAATCAATACGAAGTCTTCGTTTTTTCCTCTCAGCATGGCCTGCCATGTCGCCGACGGTGCGAAATATGTGGCAGCAGTGGGACGCGGCGCACATATGGGACGCGGCGCACACCGCGCGCGGCCGTCAATCCGGGCCCGCCCATCCTGACTGTAAAAAATCAATACGAAGTTTCCCTTTGTTCCTCTCAGCATGGCCTGCCTTGTCGCCGGCGGTGCGAAATATGTGGCAGGAGTGGGACGCGGCGCGCATCGCGCGCGGACGTCCATGCGGGCTGCGGGCCCTCCCATCCTGCTTGTAAAAAACAATACAGAGTTGCCGTTTTGCTTTCATCATGGCCTGTCTTGTCGTCGACGATGCGAAATGCGTGGCAGGAATGGGGCGCGGCGCACATCGCGCGCGGACTTCTGGGGCAATCCCAAGGCGGGAGGGGCCACCTTACTTGTCAGAAGCAATGCCATGCTGATTTTCGCTTGCCCACATAGCTGTTCTTGTCGTCCACTCCGCAAAAGTGCATGGCAAGAATTGGGCGCGGCACCCCCCCCCGCTCGAAGTGAATGAAATGAGCTTCCCGCTTGGGCGCCGAGCGAAATTTTCTCAAAGTTGCGCTCCCGCTTTGGCTCGGCGCGCGTTTCTAGCTCGCCAATTCATTGGGCGCCGGGGCGTTCCAGGAGGCCCTGGGGTGACGAATGCTTGTGAGGTTTTTGCTTGTTCAGGCTCTTGGAGGGCCTCCTGAGTCTCCCCGCGGTTTCTTGGCGCTACGGCCGTCTGGAGGCCATCTTGGGCGTCTGAGTCCGATCTTTCGGCGACTCAGGGCTACTACTACTACTACTACTACTACTACTACTACTACTACTACTACTACTACTACTACTACTACTACTACTACTACTACTACTACTACTAATACTACTACCTACTACTACTACTACTACTACTACTACTACTACTACTACTACTACTACTACTACTACTACTACTACTACTACTACTACTACTACTACTACTACTACTACTACTACTACTACTACTACTACTACTACTACTACTACTACTACTACATCTACTACTACTACTACTACTACTACTACTACTACTACTACTACTACTACTACTATTACTACTACTACTACTACTACTACTACTACTACTACTACTACTACTACTACTACTACTATCAATACTACGCCTACTACTACGACTACGACCACGACCACAACTACGACAATACGTATTATTATTACTACTACTACTACTACTAATACTAACTACTACTACTACTACTACTACTTCTACTACTACTACTGCAACTACTACTACTGCAACTACTACTACTACTACTACTACTACTACTACTACTACTACTAGTACTAGTACTAGTACTACTACTAGTACTACTACTACTACTACTACTACTACTACTACTACTACTACTACTCCTGCTGCTGCTGCTGCTGCTGCTGCTGCTGCTGCTACTACTACTACTACTACTACTACTACTACTACTACTACTGCTGCTGCTGCTGCTGCTGCTGCTACTACTACTACGACTACGATTACTACTACTACTACTACTACTACTACTACTACTACTACTACTACTACTACTACTACTACTACTACTACTACTACTACTACCACTACTACTACCACTACGCGCCAGCACCCAGTTGCGCCAGTATTTTTTATGTTGTGGGAGGGCGGAACGTGCCCGTTGTTCCTTTCAACATGGCCAGTCTTGTCGTCGACGTTGCGGAATTCGTGGCGGGAATGGGGCGCGGCGCACATCCCGCGCGGACGTCAATGCGGTGTCCTGGGGTATCCTCCACTCGCACTGAAATGCCCGCGCAACCCCCAGTTGTGCCATAACTGTTTCTTATGCTGTGGGAGGGCGGGTGGGAATGGGCATGCCATGCTTGACTCGCTCGAGCTGGCTAGCTTGACCCACACCCACACCCACACCCACCCACACACACGCACACACCCACACCCACACC
>CAUYUJ010001699.1:0-7500 GCA_963575745.1 Prorocentrum cordatum
CCAAAAAGGCCCCTCCTCTAGAAGATCCCGGCACTCCGTTTCGGAAGGCTTCCTGGGCGCATCTGGGAAGGGGGCATCGTGGGGCTCCCTCGAGCCTTTTTGGAACTGCCCCGAAGCTTTCCTGGGGGCCCGTTCCCTCGCACGCGCGATGGGACCCCACGGCTGGATCCGTCCATCGAGACCGAGCACCGCGACGGCGACCAGCAGGAGGACGAGGAGGAGGAGTCCCGCCTCCCCTGGCGGTGGGCGAGCCGGCCCTCCCGCGCGAGGCCTGCAGGCGCCAGCGCCGGCCCTCTCGGGGATTCGGGCCCCGGCTGGGCAGCGTCCCCGTCGGGCCCCCCGTCCGTCCGCCGCTGTGGCTGCATGGCCCCTGCTGGCCAGGCCCGCGCATTCCTGGAGCCCCGCTTTCCGCACCGACACCTGCTCCCACGATGCAGCCGTGCCCCGCTCCATGCACTGCACGCCCTCGTGAAGCTGCTGCCGCTCCAGCAGCCTGGGGCAACGTCCTCCTCTCCTCGTGCTCTTCCTCTGCTCCCCCTTTTTCATCCCATTGCCCCTGCTTCTCCGATGTTCCCCCTTCCTCCTGCTCCTGGTCCTGCTCCTGCTCCTGTTCCTGCTCCTCCTCCTCCTCCTCCTCCTCCTCCTCCTCGTCCTCATCATCATCATCATCATCATCATCATCATCATCATCATCATCATCATCATCAGCATCATCATCATCATCAACATCATCAGCATCATCAGCATCATCAACATCATCAGCATAATCATCAGCATCATCATCAGCATCATCATCAGCATCATCATCATTACCATCCATCATCATCATCATCATCATCATCATCATCATCATCATCATCATCATCATCATCATCATCATCATCATCATCATCATCATCATCATCATCATCATCATCATCCTCATCATCCTCGTCCTCATCCTCATCCTCATCCTCCCCCTCCCCGTCCACGTACTCGGCACGTGCGAAAATGGACCATAAAGCAAACGACGCCACCCCACCTACGGCCACGCATGGCTTGGCGTATACCAGGAAATCTGGCGTGGGTTTTGCGTGGTGTACGCTACGGCCCACTATAGGCGGGCCGTAGCGCAACATGGAGGGCCGCAGGTGGAGTGGTGCTTCTTGTTGTTGGTCGAGAAAACCCCTTCCCCACCACCCGCGGCGCGGCGAGATGCCTGCCACCGCGCAGTCCAGGAAGGCGCGAGGGCCAGAGTTCAGCTTCACCCAGCCGGCGCCTCCGGGCGCGACCTGCACGCCGTCGCGCGGGTCTGGAGCGTGTGTGCCAGCGCGCGTGGACGCTCGCAGGCGTGCGTGCCTGTGCATGGGACGCAGAAGGACATACGAGTACGATGTGTCCTCCTCGGAAGCGTGTGTGTGTCCGACCCGAACATACAGTGCAAGCATCTTGTAGTACCTCGTTCCCGAGCTGTACGGCCTGAAAGCGCCCGACACGGAGCTTATGCTATAACAGACTTCGGCGCGCGCGTCGCCCGTGGAAGGGCGACGCACACAGAGTAAGAAGATGTTAGGGTGACGCCGAGCGCATGCGCCGTACACGTGCGCGAGCGGATCCATGCTGGTGTGCGTGTGCGCGTACCTTGGTGTACGTGTGGCGCGCTGGTCCAAGCTTGTATGCGTGTGCGCGTGCCTTCGTGCTCGTGGGCGCATGGCCCATTCAATTCATCTGAAGCATCAAAACGGTCGTCTTGGGACGATCCTTGAACCAAGTGGCCCTGCCGCAAGCAGAGAAGCGGACGCACGCCAGGTGTTCCAAGACGTCGGCATGTACTCTCTGACTCGCGGGCAACGCTCGGCGCTTCATCTGGTCAGAACGGCTGCCCCCTGGCTCTACGTAGCACCCCGCAGTGGCGGATAAGAGTGAGGAGGCGGCTGGGATGTCGGCTGCCTGCGAAACTTTGAAGAAGCCCGCCGCAAGCGCCTAATTTTCACAAATTGTACAACGAGCTGGCCGCAGGCGCCGATCTTTCGTTTAAGCAATGTGTGTGGGTCGCGGGCTGGGTCGCGGGTGGGTCGCGGGTGGGCCGCGGGTGGGTCGCGGGTGGGTCGCGGGTGGGCCGCGGGGTGGGTCGCGGGTGGGTCGCGGGTGGGTCGCCAATGGGTCGCTGGTGGGTCGCGGGTGGGTCGCGGGCCAGGTCGCAGGGGGGACGACGACAACAAACAAGAACAAGAACAACAACAACAACAACAACAACAAACAAACAAACAAACAAACAAACAAACACAAACAAACAAACAAACAAACAAACAACAACAGCACAAACAACAATAACAACAACAATAACAATCATTATAAGACTGTTCGCTCTTACTTGCCCGCGTGTCATTCAAAACGGGTTCCCGACACCCTCGATACCCGTCCTTTTTGTCTTCGAACAAACCCCCTTTGCGGGGATTATTTCTCGTTGCGGGGTTCGGCAGGCTTTGACAGGCGGGCAAACCTGAACGGGCGGACAATCCTTCGTGGGCGTACATGTGCCCGCCATTGGAATTGGTGTGGGCCGTGCAAAAACAGGAGGGGGAGAAGGAAGGGAGGGGGCGGGACGAAGGAAGAGGGAAAACGCCAGGAGAGAAGGAGCGAAGAAGGGGGCGGTTGATTGGAGGCAGAGAGTGGAAGAAGAAAAAACAAAAATGAGAGAGGTAGAGAAAGAGAGAGAGAGAGATGGGAGAGAGAGAGAGAGAGAAAGAAAGAAAGAAAGAAAGAGGGAGGGAGGAGGCAGGAGAGGGGAGGGAGAAGGGAGGAGGGAGAGGAGGGAGAGGGGAGAGGGCAGAGAGGCATAAGGATGAGGGAAGAGAGGAGGGAGAGAGAAGGGAGGAGAGGAGGGAGGAGGGAGGAGGGAGAGGGAGGAGGAGCAGGAAGGTAAGAGCGTGAACGTTCGAAGAAGTCCTAGGCGAAAGCGCCGTTCTTGAAGGAAGTCTCGGGCGGGAGCCCACGACGGGCGAGCGATCCCCTGACGGGCGGGTCGGGCGGGTGGGACATTCAAGCGGGAAAGTAAATTGTAACGGCGTCCTTGGCACAGCTTGTTTCCTGAGCGTCGAAAGCGCGATGTCTGAATAAATCGCATGGAAGTCACAGGCGAGAGCGCAATTCCTGAATAAAATGTGAAGGGTTCTCTGGCGGGAGCGGGAATCTTGATTAAATTGCGAGGAAGTCTTGATTCAATTGCGAGGAAGTCTCAAGCGGGAGCGCCGTTCCTGAGTAACTGATGAGGAAGTCTCAGATGGGAGCGGGGGTCCTGACTAAATTGCGAGGAAGTCACAGGCGGGAGCACCGATCCTGAGTAAATTGTGAGGAAGTCTCAGGAGCGGGGGTCCTGAGTAAATTTGGAAGAAATCTCAGGCGGGAGCCGTTGTTGTTGTAATCCCGGGGGCCAGGGGCACAGTTTGACCACCAAGACTTCCCCTGACAAAAAACAGGGTGCGAGCGTCGAGGGGCAAACTTTGATTTAGAAAAACAGTATGCACCGGTGAGGGGGGATCCAAAATAAATATTATTCAGAAATGAAAGTTCAACCGCAGTAGCAGCAACAACAACAACCACAACCACAACCACAACACCAACCAGAACAACAACAGCTACAACCACAACAACAACGACAATCACAACAACCACGACGACAACAACAACAACAACAACAACAACAACAACAACAACAACCACGGCAACAACAATGCGCACCGCAGACCATCACTTCAGCCAGGCGCCCAGGGACAGTAAATGACCATTTGGCTCCCTCGATATGGTATGTGTGGTCTTGTTTGTGGTTATTGTGTCTCGCCCTCTCTCTCTCGCTCTCTCTCTCTCTCTCTCTCTCTGTCAGTCTATATCTATTCATATCCCTCTCCCTCTCCCTCTCTCGCTCTCTCTCTCTCTTAATGGCACGAGGACAGCAAGAGGGGAGGAAGGAAAGCATGTTAGGGCAGCGGGGTCGAACACCCACACCCTCAGTGCGTCTGGGGTCGCGCAGGCAGAGTTGACCCAGCGGGGAGGCACACGGGGTCTCCTCCGCGTGCCGGCAGGGCCCAGGACAGACCAGAGGGCACGCGCAGAGGGCGGCAGCCCGGAGGCCATTTCAAAGTCGTGAGGACGACACACAAATAAATACACGCAAATGAAGGGATTCCCTATATAAACCATATTTTCTCGGTTTCTGTCTCCCCCCAACTTCCGGTATTTTCCCATATTTTCCTGGGGGTGGAGGATTAATTGTGTCTGTGTATTTTTGTCCCCTCCTGAGAGTCCTCCGTCCATTTGTTCCCCTCTTGAGGGCGTTATGGTCTGTCAGTGCTGCAGCCGAGTGCAGGCACAAAGGAAGAGGCGAAACAGGAAGCAACGGGGGGGAGGCAGGCAAAGCACCTCATTGTTCCAAACCCTGCTTTGGTTAGGGCTGCGTTGTGATAGGAGCACTGATCATTCACCCTGCTCCTTCTCGCACCCTTCCTCCTTCCCCGTTTTCCTCGTTGCTCCGGTCCTGTTCCTCACATTCCTCCTCACGCCTCATCACCTCATCCCTCCTACCCGCCTCGTGCCTCCTGCCTCCTGCCTCGCCTCCCTGTGCGCCGCCCTGTGCGCAACTGTCGCCGTGCTCGTGAGGCAGCGCGGCGCAGCCCAGCTCTGAGCAATCCATCGCCGATCCCTGGTTGGCGCCACGCGCGCACGTGAAGCCGTTCTCGTGGACTCGCGGGAAGTCCGGCGGAACGCGGTGCTGCCCAGACCTGCGCGGGACCTGCACGCGAACCCGCGAGAGAACCACCGGCTCTGCTGCCAGCGCTCAAGCAGTCATAGTCCTCTGCGCTTGCAACGCCAGCCCACTGGCGCGGGCGGTGCTACCCAGATCCTAACGGGACCTCGAACTCACCAAGTCCTGCTAGCCGCTGCGGGATCCGCTGCGGCGGCGGGCTGCCGGTGGCAACCGCGGGCGGCAGAGCTGGGGGGCGTCGCCGCCGGAGGACCGGCAGGGGCAGCCTGGAGGGGCTGGAACTCGCCGTTGGTGGGCTCCAGCAGCCGCACGCCCCGACCACTGCCGACCTGCAGCTGGGGCAGTCGCGAGAACGGCCTTCAGATTGTTCGAAGACTCCAGGCGGAGGGCGCCAGGCTCACGCACTAAGCAATCCAATGGCTACCTCCACTGCATCTACGCAGCTCGGGGCAAGAGGGGGGGAGGAAGACAAATATGACGACAGCAACGAGCTCCGGCGGGCGGCACCTGCGGATTACCCTGCAGGATCAACGCAACAACAACAAAAAACGATCGAAAAACAGGCCGCCGGAAGGCGGCCAGAAAGGGCGGGCTAAGGAAGAGGGAGGAGAAAAGAAAAGAGAAGGGAAGAACAGGGGAGGCCAAGAAACGGAAATCGGGTCGAAACTATCCACCAAGCGCAGCCGCAGCACCCGACGACAGCGAACGAAGCGGGCCTCTCCCATGCAAGGAGTACGGGGAGGGTTAAGCACCGAGGGCCGCCCACGCAGCCTACGAAAAGAGAGGAGGGGGAGGAGGAGGAAACGAGGAGGAAGAGGAGGAGGAAAGGAAAAGGAGGAGGAGGGGGAACAGACGAAAAATCAACACCTGGCCACTGCAACATATATAACTACTAAGATTGGCGTCGAAACTTGTGCACCGCAGAGACGAATGTGGCCGATGGCCCATGGCCCTGCGCACCCTCGCGCAGGAAGCCGCGGAAGAGCTCTGTGCTGCGCATCTCCCTCCGGCATGAAGGGTGCCGCGTAGCATTGTGCGTGCGGTAGAAAGCATAAAAACACTGGGAGCTCTCAAACCGGCAGTGCCGCCCCGCCCTCCTGAGGGCCATCCACAAACAAGTGCCAAGGAGAGATAAGGAGGAAGTCACTAAAAGGCGCCGCGGCCTCCGGGCGCTCCAGGCGCAGATGTTGCCAACAGAGATCGTGGTGCACCGGACACTGGCAATAGTGTTCCAGCGAGTCGCCGGCTCGACTGCACCCGAGCCTGCGGCGCCCGATCGTCTGCCACCTCCGGGCCGTCATCCGAGTGTGCATGCTCGAGCGGAGGACTGCTGCGAGCACCCGCGGAGGAACCTGGGGCCTGATGCTCAGCATGCTGGTCAGAAGCCTGTGGCACCGGCGGCCCGGGCGCACGTCCAGCCGCCAGGTGGTCCAGGCGACGGCGCGGCGCGGGCTCTCCATCGCCGCAGTGCTGGGCCGGGGCGGGGCACCGTCAGGGCGCGAGCCTGCCAGCCCTCGCGGCGACCGACCTCGGTGGGCGAGTCGAGGGGAGCGCCCGCGCGACCTCCCCTCTGGCCTGGAAACTCTGCAAGGCGGACTCCGAGGAGAAGAGGAAGAAGGAATGGGCGCCCCGAAGAGCCGCAGCACGCGGCAGAACACGAACACCTCCGACCCGATGCGCCTCGTGGACCGACACCCTGACCTTGGCGATACCAGCGATGGCCGCGACGTCGTGGAAGTCACGAGGGAACCCAAAAGAACGCAAAGACTTGACGATGTCACCGTCGAGCCAATCCTGGCGCCCACGGAAAGCTTTCGCGGAACCTGCTGTTCAACCGGCGAGAGCATCTGGGAAGGGGGTCCAACTGTGCCACGAACGTGACGACGGAGGTGGGGAAGACCCGGTAGGCCTCGATGGCGTGCATGATGCCTGCCCCGACGTGCCCCCAAACAGACGCCCGTTCTCTCATCTTCTAAAAGCGTTGCCCCGTGATTCGAAGCCTCTCTCGGGACCCATATAAGATCCTAAGCACTTGGCCAATCCATCGATCTCGAGGGCCCCTCACACAGGAACGACCTCGCGAAGATGGACGCGAGTCGCCGAGCCACTGAACGCACCGAAAAGGGCCAAGACTGTCTTGCTGACGTTGAGCTCCAGGCCAAACACCAACGCGCACTCCGTGAAGGTGCGCTCGAGCAGGGCCAAGTGTCGCAGCAACAGCGGGTCGACCAAAGCCGCGTCGTCGGCGTAGGCGCGAAGAGCGATGAAGAGAGATCCCGGCGGAGGCGTCTGAGCAGCAGGTCCGCGGCGACAGCGAAGAGCAAAGAGAACAAAAAAAAAACAGCCTCGACGGATGCCGCGGTGCACAGCAAAGCCGCTGCAAGGGGCGCCGTCCATCGCGACGCCGCAGAAGCTCCATGGGCTCAGAACACCGAGAAATATGCCCCACCCGCCGGCCAACTGACTGGCTCGAAACACGCGTGAGAAAGGAGTGTTCGATGGAGGGGAACGCCGCTGGAATCCAAAGAACATGGCGCCAGCCTCGTCCGAAGAGCAAGCAGCAAGGGCCGACGCTCCCTCTGCGTCGACCAGGCTGGACAGCATGGACCGCCCACTGACGAAGCCCCCCTCTGGACATCTGCGGCCCTGGGCCCGCCCACTGGCTCGATCAGCAGCCGCACCGCACTTGCCAGCAAGCGGTTGTCCGTGTTGGTGACGTTGAAGGCCGCACAAAGCAGCTTTTAATACATAGGGTTAAA
>CAUYUJ010001699.1:12500-98019 GCA_963575745.1 Prorocentrum cordatum
GCGGCGCATGGCTCCTCGACTCGTCCCCCCGCGCGGTCGCTGAGCGATCCGGCGCCCCAGGGCCGATCCCCGATCCAGGCCCCGTCCAGAGCGGACGGCGGCGGGGCGAGTCTCGGCCGATCCCAGAACTGGGCCCGTTCATGGGATGCGCAAAGACGTACTAGTACTATATGTCATCCTTGGACGCGCGCGTCCGACCCGAACATATAGTATACCCATCTTGTAGTATATCGTTTCCCGAGCGGTGTGGCCAGAATGCGCCCGCCACAACGCATATACTATAAGATTCCTCGGTGCGCGCGTCGCCCCTGGGAGGGCGACGCACATATAGTATAAGTATGTTGGGGTGTTGCCGAGTTCAGGCCGGTCCGCGAGCCAAATCCGGGGTCCACGGCAGGTTCGCGGCCCGCCCCACGGATCGAGGCTGACGACTCAGCGTCGATGCAGCGTCGGTTGCGGTCAGCCCGCATCAGGAGGATGCGCGGTGAGGACACAGAAGGGGCCTCGGAAGGCCGTGTCGACACCTTGCGAGCGGGGCGCGGCCCGCGAAGGCGGCCACGGATGGGCCGGAGGGGAGTGTTGATGACGGATTGCATCACGGAGAACGTGCTCGAGGTGAAATACCCCAGTTCAGCGCCCCCCCCTGCAGGGGTAACTTTGGAAAGTTGCTCATCCTTACTATGCAGGTTGGCTGTACAGGGCAGTTTTTGATACATGGCATGGAAAAAACATCGGATGTTTAATAAATGACGAATGTATGACTAAACTGATGCATGAACTCCTCGTTGCTTTTAATACTACATCCCTGCATGTTTAATACATGATCCGCACGCGGAGCATGTATTAAAAACGGCACTGCAGCGTCGACTCAGCGTCGATCAGCGTCGATGCAGCGCCGAAGTAGCCCCGCTTCCCGGCCACTCGTCTCCCCCTGTGTCCGCCACGGCCCCCGAAGCGCACAGCCCCGCCCCGTCCGTGGCAACTCACCAGACCCTCACCGTGGCGCCTGCAAGTCGGCGCTACATCGAAGCTGAGCCGACACTGAATCGACGCCAAGTCGACGCTAAGTCGACGCTGACCGACGCCAAATCAGCGCTCTCTCTCTCTCTCTCTCTATCTCTCTCTCTCTCTCTCGCCTATTACCAGAGGCTAATCGATGCAAGTGCGCCCCAAAGATGAAGCTACCAGAGGTGGCTCCCGCGATCTGCCACCGAAGCCTCCCCTCGTGTCTGCCACGGCCCTCCAAGCACGCACCCCGCCCCCTGCTCCCTCTGCCCCCCCCGCCCCGCGGGCTGCCCCGCCCTCCCCCCCCCCCTCGCCCCTGGAGAAGAGAAGGGTACAGAGCAAGCAACCAGTCGACCATCGAACGCCTGTCGGGCGGGTGCTGATAGGGGGGCGACCTGATACTTGGGGAGTGGAGAGAAGGACCCTAAAGCGAGCCGTTTGAGGGCCCCTGTTGGGCCCCTGCTGGCTCTCCAAAAGAGGCACGGAGGGGCCCTATGAGGGCCCCTTCCTTCACCCAACTTGGGCCACTCCCATGACCACCCGCCCAAGCCTGAGGGCGAGGAGGTTTCTGTCGACAACGGTCGGTGCGATCGAAAAAACACCTCCCGGGGCTAACACTTTTGATCTGCGGGGCGAGAGCGAACCTCTTCCGCTAAAAGCTAGGCGGGCTATGCACAGCTTTTAATCAGGGAGACAGGGCACAGCTCCCGGGGCTAACACTCGAAAACAGACTGCCCCGGGTCGGTCCAGACCTTGGCCAGTCCGGCGTTGCAGGATCCTGCAAAATCCCGCAGGATCCTGCAGGATCCTGCACCCAAACCCGGGTCAAGCAACCCTGGCAGGCCGATCGGTGCCCTGCTCGGCCGCCTCGGGCTCCCCTGGAGGCTTCCCTGTGATGTCATTAGGGGAACGAACAAATGGCATAAGCATAAAAAATCGGAGGTCCGCGCGGAGTTCTCGGATCGGCGCTGGACCCCCATCTCCTGGCGCGCGGAGCGCGCCAGGGGCGGCGCCGGAGGCGCCGCCGGGGGGGCCCAGCGCCGATCCGAGAAATCCGCGCGGACCTCCGAGTTTTTATGTTTATGTCACTTTTTGTTCCCCTAGTCATAGGCCGATGTCGGACGTTTCACTGCTGGGCCTGCACTCGTCGCGCGCCCTGGCCCCATCTGCCGCGCCTGCCCTCGCCACGCGGGCTGCTCGGCCTGCGCGGGCGAGGGGCGCGCGCCTTCAGTCGAAGCGGACAGCAGGGATGCGCAAGGAGGATACCAGCCCCTTGGACGCCCCTGTCGACGCATTTCGAACGGGGCTGGCCATCGAGTGGTTAAGGCTGGGCCGAGGAGGCATAGATGCAAGGGCACCCTTGGGAAGGGTGCCCATCCTTCGGGAGCGGCCAAGAGGGGGGTGTCCAAGAGGGGGGGTGCAAATCATGACCGGCGGCATGTGCGCGGCCCAGCGGGGGGCCCAGGGACGTAACGAAATGAGAAGAGGCGCCATGAAATCTGGGGAAATATCATGGCCCACGCCATGATATCCACCCCCCCTAGCCATCACCCCCCTCTCTGCCGCCCCCGAAGCCTTCTCATCGGTTTCGACTGCAGCGCGCTGGCACGCCGGGAGGGGGGGGAAGGGTGCGGCCTCCCTCGAGGCTGGGGCCGCGGGCCTGCCCCCAGGGCCCGCGAGAGGCCTGATCCGTCGAGGCCGCTGGGCCGATGGTCGATCCCGGACGCTGCTGCCGAACGGAAGGGCAAAACCATGCGCGAAAAACGCGACTGCAAAGCCTGGTGCGCCGTCGGCGAGTCAACGACGGCGAATAGAGTGCCTGATCCGTCGAGGCCGCTGGGTCGATGGTCGATCCAGGACGCTGATGCCGTTCGGAAGGGCAAAACGATGCGCGAAAAACGCGACTGCAAAGCCTGGTGTGCCGTCGGCGAGTCAACGACGGCGAACAGAGAGTGCGCAGTCGGCAACGCAACGGCGCGGCAGCAACGCAACAGCCGACCGAACCGAACCGACCGAATCCGCCGACCCTTTCGCATGTGAAAGACGCTGTCGTCGTCGTCGTGGGTCCCAAAGAAATTGAGGCACAAGGAAAAGGAACGTCGTAATTAAGTCGATTCCCTTCCCTTCATCCCTTCCCTGCCGGGGAGAGGGGGGGGGGCGGGTCATAATATCGCCCACACACCCCTGGGATTCCAGCCGGTCCTGGGAGGGGTCGCCAGCGGGGGTCCTTGGGGGAGGTCGCGCTTTCAGGATCTGCGGCACCGGCCGTGAGGTCTTCGCAATACACCCGACTGCGACGCATCCGAACTGGCTGAATCGCGAGCACCCTGCCCGCCCCACCTCTCGCGTTGCGGTCGCTCTCAAATCACCTGACGACCGCAAACGACACCGACACATCAAGGGTGCGGCGTACTGTCCTCAACAAAAAACGGCGCGCCTTTCCTATACCCCTGGCTGACTGAAGTTCTGGTGTACTCCTTCAGAGCTCTCGCTGGAAGCTTGGACGGGCGAGGTGAAGTCGCCCCTCCGTGGGCCAAGCAGGCAGGAACTTCGCTTGACAACGACGTGTCGGGGCCGGCAGCGGCACTGGCGCTCGAAGGCCTGCTGGAAGGTGTCCATGGCTGGGGAGGGGCTGGAGGCAGCGGGTGGCGGCCACCTCGGATCCCCCCCCTGGCCGGGCGCAACCTCTCATCCAGGCTGGGCTTCCGAGTCAACACGTCTAGCAGGCTCCACCAGATCTAACATGCGACCGACGGAGGCAGCATGAGTTGAAGGTGGACGAAGCTAAAAAGGAGGACACCGAGGGCAGAAGCAACAACCAGCAAGAAGAGCTGAGCTGAACTGATGCTCCACGGCCACCCCGCCGTGCTCTTCCAGCTCCCGATGCCGGTGCTTCACCCGCTACCGTTCACGCAGGCATCGAAACCTGCCTTCGTGAGTCTATAGAGGCCCCCTGGGTGGGGTCCGAATACATGGGGTCGGAGGATCGCGCCGCATCGGCGACGTCGACGTGGAGAGACTCGGGCTTCACATCGAGCCACATCGCCGATGCATCGGCGATGTGGCGAGATCCTCCGACTCCATCTGCTCCGACCCCACTTGGAAGGCCTGGATACCGCTCACGCAAGCATGGAGCCTGCCTTCATTCGTCTACTTGGCTGCGAGCGAGGGGGGAGAAACGAGAAGGAGAAGGCCTTCTCAGAAGGCGGCGGCACTTCTCAGAAGTCCCCTCGCCTTCCAAGAAGCCTTGTCCGTCTCCGGGGAAGGCTCGGAAGACTTCCTGGAGGGCCGGGGGGGCTGCCGAGCCCTCCGAGCAGGCCTTCCTCCCTCCTTCTCCCCTCCCCCCCTCGCTCCTTCCTTCTGCCCCCCTCGCTCCTTCTCCCCTCGCTCCTTCTCCCCCTCCCCCCCTCGCTCCTTCTCCTTCTCCCCTCCCCCCCCTCTTCTCCATCTCCTTCTCCTTCTCCCCTCCCTCCCTGCCGCGGGAGAGCCCGCCTCCCCGCCTTCCTGCGCGGAGGCCGCGCGGACGCGCACGAGCGAGCGAGAGCGAGCGCGCGCGCGGCGGCCTCGGCTGCGGCGGCGGCGCCGGCGGCGCCGGCTCCCTGCCGGCGGCGCCCGCGCCGCGGGGGGGCGGCACGGGCGCGCGCTCGGCCTCGGGCGTGTGCAGAAGGATGCCGCCGGGGGAGGGTGCGATGGGGCAACGGTTCGGGGATGGACAGACCCCCCTTTAGCAAAACGTGGTTTAGTGAAAACGACCTGAGGCCCAAACCTGGCGGGCGCAAGCCTGGAAAATAACGGCCACGGCGCCCTCTCGAGAACCGAAAACGGACAATTCACTAATCGACGTGTCACTGTTGGGGGTTCCGTCCACCCCCGAACGATCTCGGGGGGGAGGCTGGCTCGAGGGGGGGAAATCTCGCTCCGGAGGGGAACGGCGATGCGTTCGGCCACACGCAAGGGTGACCCTGGGTTAGAGCGACCTTTGGTGCGCGGCTTTGGGGGGGCCGCGGGGGGGACCAAACTCAGGCGCGCAAGACGCTACTATCGCATCGCAATGGGTGATCGGGGGACCCCATTGTGCCCGCACCAAAAGTCACTCCGGCGAAAGGTCACTCTTACGGGTAGCCGATACGTCGCCGATCCAGTCGGCCCGTATCATAAGGATGCCCAGTAAGGATACAAGGGCCTTGGACGCCCAGTTCGAAGCGTCTCGGGCGGGGCGCGGCCAAAGGAAGTGGTCAAGGATGGACCGAGGAGGCAAAGATGCAAGGGTACCATTGGGAAACTTGACCATCCTTACTATGCGGGCTGACTGCACATCGGCGGTATACCCCCGATAGCGAATCTGCACGTTACTGGGCCCAGCGGGCTATCGGGCCCCTGTCGGCGATGAATTGGCGATTAGGGCTCGATGCATCCCCCCCTGGGCCCCATGAGCCTATCAGAAAAGGACCTCCTGAATAAGGAACCATAAGGAAGGAATAAAAACCGAAGCAATCGTGAGTAGGGGATCATTAGTGAGGGTACCTTAACTGAAGAATCATTCAAAAAGAAACCTTACCAAGGAATCCTTCATGAGTAATCCTCCGTAAAGAATCTTGGGTAAGGAATCCACAATCAGGAACCCTCAGTGAAGGCTCCATTCAGTAAGGAACTCTTCATCAGGAGTCCTTACTAAGGAATCCTCCTTGTAAGGCACCCTCACTCAGGAGTCCTTCAAAGAACTTCTGAAGGGGGACTTTTTGGGGGAGGAATCCGTACTGCGGTACTAAGGATTCCTGGGTGGGGAATCAATAGTACGGAATATTTGATAAGGAATCCAGACTAAGGAATCCTTAAGAGGACGTCCCCATCAAAGAAGGGGTAATAAAGAATCTGGAACAAAGATTCCTCACACAAGGCTCCGGAATGAGAAGTCCTTAGTAAGGAATCCTGCGTAGGGAATCATGCATAAGGGATCAGCAATAAAGACTCCTCAATAAGGAACTGGTAATACAGAAATCCTTCGTAGGGAAGCCTTGATAAAGAATCCAAACAAAAGAACCACTAGTAAGGAGACCTGAAGGAGAAAACCTTAGTAAGGAATATGTGAACAAATCATAACCCTTTGCAATTATTCCTGAATAAGAACTCGTTCGTTAGGAACCGTGAATAGGAAGTCATGAGGAAGGAATCAGTACTACGGAGTCCTTAGTAAGGAATCCTTACTCGGGGATCCTCTGTAAGGAATCCTTCGTAAGGGATCCTTAGAAAGGAATCCTCAGTAAAACGCCCCTAAATACAGGCCTCGGAACAAATTAGCGAACACTCATGCCACATTCACCCGTCAACGCCTCCTCCCCCCCCCAATGTTCAAAATTGGCGGTGGGTCTGATGAGATGCACTTCGACCGCAGTGTCCCCCGCGCGTGCCAACATTGAGTTTGGGGGGAAGAGGAGTGTTCAGTAACTGTTTCCCTCTACCGTCAGGACTCCTTTAAATCACTACGCACGGAATCGTTAATAAAGTATCCTGCATGAGGAATATTACTGTGAAATTACTCGCATGGAAGCCTTAGCAACAGTTCCTCAATAAGGAATCCGTATTAAGGAACCAAGATCCAGAAATCTGCAGTAAAGCATCATTCGAAAGCAATCCTTAATAAGGAATCCTGAATGGGAAACCCTTTGTAAGGAATGTGTGTTACGGCATCCTCAGTAAGTAATTCAGAAAAAGGATCCCTTTGTAAGGACCTCTCTGAATAAGGAATCCTTAGTCGCGAGTATTTGAGAAGGGATCCATCCTTTTGGCAAGGAGTACGAATCAGGAGCACGTACCGAGGAACCCTTCCTGGGGCTTCCTTCGTGAAGAATCCTCGATGAAGTACGCAGTAAGGATTCTCCTGGGTGTGAAGAACCCCTGGTAAGGAACCCTGCGAAAGGAATCGTTAGTGAGGAATCCTTGGTAAGGAGTCCGCCGCAAGGGAACCAGGGGCCGTGGGCCAACACCCACACGGCCACCACAGCGTTCTCTCCCGGGACGGGGCCCCGCGCTCGCGGAACAAAGCGTGACAGGGGCGCCTCGCCTGCTCCCTTCTCCCCCCGCCCTCCTCCTCCTGCTCCCTCGCCTCCCTCCTCCTGCTCCCTCCTCCCGCCCTCCCTCCTCCTCTCTCCCTCCTCCTCCCCCCCCTCCTCCCCCTCCCCCTCCTCCTCCTCCTCCTCCTCCTCCTCCTCCTCCTCCTCCTCCTCCTCCTCCCCCTCCTCCTCCTCCTCCTCCTCCTCTCCTCCTCCTCCTCCCTCCTCCTCCTCCTCCTCTCCTCCTCCTCCTCCTCCTCTCCTCCTCCTCCTCCTCCTCCTCTCCTCCTCCTCTCCTCCTCCTCCTCCTCCTCCTCCTCCTCCTTCCTCCCTCCCTCCTCCTCCTCCTCCTCCTCCTCCCTCCACCCCTCCTCCTCACTCCTCCTCCTCCTCCTCCCTCTCCTCCTCCTCCTCCTCCTCCCCCCTCCTGCTCCTCGCCCTCCCTCCTCCTCCCTCCCTCCTCCTCTCTCCCTCCTCCTGCTGCGCATCGCGGACTGGTGATCGTGCAATCCGTGAGTACGATGGGGGCCGTGGGCCACAGCGCACACGCACCACCACCACCACCACCACTGCATCTTCCAGGCCTGGGTTCAACGGCTGTGGAAGGTACAAATCGTGACGGAAGTGCGGGCAAACATTGACACACATCTATTCGGGAGCGGCCAAGAAGGGGGTGTCCAAGAGGGGTGGGGTGCAAATCATGGCCGGCGGCATGTGCGCGGCCCAGCGGGGGGGGCCAGGGACGTAAAGAAATAAGAAGAGGCGCCATGAAATCTGGGGAAATATCGTGGCCCACGCGATGATATCCCCCCCCTGGTCATCGCCCCCCTCTTTTCCGCCCCCGATCTATCGTGCATGTATCTTCCAGGCCGGTGCTCGATGGCCGCGGAAGACAACGCTGCGACGGGGGCCGCAGGCCGACACGCACACGGTCCACGCGCGCACTTCCCATGCCAGTTCTGCGCCCTCCTGGTGTGGTGTATGTTTATGAAGGGGCCCTGGGACACACAAATAAATACACACAAATAAAATGATTCCCCATATTTTCCCATAGTTTCTTGGTTTTTGTCTTCGCCCCCACTTCCCATATTTTCCAATATTTTCCTCGGAATCGGCGATTAATTGTGTCTGTGTGTTTTTGTCCCCTCCTGAGTTTAAGGCTCTACGGACCCCCCCGCAGATGCCCCGATGCGCATGCACTTGGCATGCCTCGCGGCGGCTGTTCCAGGCTTCACCTCGCGAGACAACAGTCGTAGAGCACAAGGAGTCTGCTCTGGGTCCGCTGGCGACCGCGCGCGCCACCATCAGAGGTTTACATTCCACGCCAGGGTTCATCTCGGGGATGGACAGACCTCCCTTTAGTAAAACGTGGTTTAGTGAAAGCGACCCGAGGCCCAAGCCTGGCGGGCGCAAGCCTGGAAAATAACGGCCGCGGCGCCCTCTCGAGAACCGAAAACGGACAATTCATGAATCGACGTGTCACTGTTGGGGGTTCTGTCCGCCCCCGATCATCTATTTTGGACGACGAAAATAAGATGGGGGCTCGGGCCCCCGCACACGCGCCCCAAATCATAATCGCATCCTCCAAACCCGAGCTCGGCGACCGCAGAAAAAATAAAATCATGACAGACGAGGCAGGGCCAGAGATCGCGGAGGGTAAAAACACGACGGGGGGAGTGGGCCACCGCGCACGCACGCAGTCATCACATGGTCCATCTTTCGAGCTGGAACTCAGCGACAACGGAAGATAAGATTGTGATGATACCGTGGGCCAACGCGCGCACAGCCATTGCGTATCGGAGTCATCTTGGGGTTCCATTCGGCCCTCGTGGAGCCCCAAGCAAGTCCCAACACGACTCGTTTGAAATCTTCGAAACTCGGATTCCCAAGGAATCACAAACATTCCGCAAACCTTTGCGATACCCAGGGGATCACACAAAGATTCAAAGATTCCCAGCGCGGCTCTTCGCTGCAATCTTTGTGACGGCCCCGCTTGTGGTCACAAGGAATGCCCCAAAAAGCCCCGCTCGGAATAGTTGAATCTGTGTGGCCCCCTGGGAACCACAAAAAAAATCGCAAATTTGTGCGATACCCTGGGAAACACAAAGATCCAAATATTCCCAGCGCGGTTGTTCGTGGCAATCGTTGTGACGGCCCCGTGTGTGATCACAAAGATTGTCGCGAAAAGCCGCGCTGGGAGTCTTTGAATGTTTGTGATCCCCAGGGCATCAGGGAATCACGAAGACTCGCAAAATATTTGTGACCCCCTGAGAATCACAAAGATTCGAAGATCCCACTGCCACCTTTGTGATCGCAAGCTGGGCCGTCGCAAAGATGACCGCGAAGAGCCGCGATGGGAGCGCTCGAATGTTTGTGTGTTCTCTTGTCGCCCCGACGCTTCTGCAATCTGCGTAGTTCACAGGGGGAGCTTGCAAGCCGATCGTTTGCAAGAAACTAATTAGAAGCCCACAGGTCCTCAGTGTCCTTGTCGCCGACAACAGCAACGACGAAGACAACGACACACAAAGACAACGACAACGACAACGACAACAACAACAACAACAACAGCAACAACAACAACAACAACCATAACAACAACAACAACAACAACAACAACAACAACAACAACAACAACAACAACAACAACAACAATTACTAGCACGTGGGGACACTCCGTTCTCACCAGTGCCAGGGTTTTCATAGGAGGCGGGCAATACCCCCACTTTGTGGGGGGGCCGGTTCAAGCTCTACCAAATTTCCAAACGACTCTTCGCCACCACCCACACCCAGCTTCCCGCCCTATGACGTTCGGACACTTCACTTCGTGGCATGCGGACGACCGTGGCTACTATTCAGGGCCCCGCGGCCGACGACGACGGCGTGCGCGCGCGAAGAAAAAACGAATGTGTCCCGCATGGTATTATTTGACAGGGATGATGGCCCTGGCAGGTGCGCAACCGTTGTTGCAGAAGTTCGAAAAAGTTGCTCGCAAAAGCCCGTTTGACAGAAATGTTTTTTTTTCTTTTTTTTTTCAAAAAAAAAAATATTATTATATATATATATATATATATATATATATATATTTATATAAAAAAAAAAAAAAAAAAAAAAAAAAAAAAAAAAAAAAAAAAAAAAAAAAAAAAAAAAAAAAAAAAAAAAAAAAATGTTGGGTTTCCTACAAATCCGCAAGAGCGCGCGGGATGAAATTTGGACATTTTTTAAAAACAAAAAATGGTTTTTTGATATTTGTATGTTAAAATCGTTACGAAAATTAAGGTTTTTGAAGGATTTCGTCTTGCGCGCGCGAATGTCCACTTTACCTTATTTTTTGCAAGGGATTCTTGAAGTTTGGTTATGTTAGAACAAGAAATGTCCACTTGAGCTAATTTCTTGCAAGGGAAAGCGGGGAGGAACAAAACAACCGGATCCGGACCAACCCGTTTTGCCTGAGACTTCCTCACGAAAATGATGAAAATGTGGCCGCGGCCTAGGCGCGGCGGGGGGGCCGTGCACCAGGGGTCCCAACAATAATGATTCTTTAGAAGTAATAATGTTCAACAACAACAACAACAACAACAACAACAACAACAACAACAATCATTTTACCCGAACGCGTGGTGTTCTCCCCAGTGCCAGGGTTTTCATACGACACCAGGCAATACCCCCACTTCGTGGGGGGGCATTACAAGCTCTACCAAATATCCAAACGACTCTTCGCGACCACCCAAACCCAGCTTCCCGCCCTATGACGTTGGGACACTTCACTTCGTGGCGTGCGGACGACCGTGGCTACTACACTGGCGTGGGGTACACACCCACAGAACTTGGTCACTTATTCGGGGCGCGCATGTGCCCAGCATGGTGCAATTGTGCCATGCTGGGCACATGCGCGGATGGTATTATTTGACAGGGATGATGGCCCTGGCAGGTGCGCAACCGTTGTCGCAGAAGTTCGAAAAAGTTGCTCGCAAAAGCCCGTTTGACAGAAATGTTTAAAAAGTGTTGGGTTTCCTACGAATCCGCAAGAGCGCGCGGGATGAGATTTTGACATTTTTTTTGTTGAAAAACCATTGGTTTTTTGATGTTTTTATGTTAAAATCGCTCCGAACACTAAGCTTTTGGAAGGATTTCGTCTTGCGCGCGCGAATGTCCACTTTACCTTATTTTTTGCAAGGGATTCTTGAAATTTGATTATATTAGAACAAGAAATGTCATTTTATAGTGTTTTTTGCAAGGGAAAGCGGGGGGGAACAAAACAACCGGATCTGGACCCCATCGTTTTACCTGAGGCTTCCTCACGAAAATGATGAAAATGTAGCTGCGGCCTAGGCGCGGCGGGGGGGGCGTGCACCAGGGGGCCCAACAATAATTATTCTTTAGAATTAATAATGTTCAACTACTAGCACGTGGGGACACTCCGTTCTCACCAGTGCCAGGGTTTTCATAGGAGGCGGGCAATACCCCCACTTTGTGGGGGGGCCGGTTCAAGCTCTACCAAATTTCCAAACGACTCTTCGCCACCACCCACACCCAGCTTCCCGCCCTATGACGTTCGGACACTTCACTTCGTGGCCTGCGGACGACCTTGGCTACTACACTGGCGCATGGTTACAGTGACTTGTTGTGGTAACAGTGCTAACAACAACCCGATACTTGCCCCACCAAGTCTTGCACGCCTGGTGACTGACCTGGATACCCTTTGCAACGAGCGCCTGATGCAAATAATACGGGCTCCGCAGTCGGCCAAGGGAGGCCGCGACAGCTCTGGGCCATACTGGTCGTCAAGGGCTTTCGCCGACAAAGCCATGACCCATCCAAGAACACAGGCGATACCTTGATCCGAGATGGCTACGGATGTGACAGTGATCAGTGATTTTGTTCGATGACGTGGTGACGCACGGACTTGTTGTGGTAACATGCCGACGACGACGACGACGACGACGACGCGACGACGCGCGCATGTGTCCCGCATGGTATTTTTGCAAGGGATTGTGGCCCCTGGCAGGCGCGCGAACGCCGTTGAAAGAGCGTGCGAAAGTAGCTCGCGCGAGCTCATGTAACATAAATGTTGAAAAACCATTTGTTTTTAAGGATTCGGACAGCGCGCGCGGGTAGAAATTTGGAAAATCCGTGCACGTGTTTTTCGAGGACCTACGGTGCGATTCGTGCGATTTTATGATACGCGGTGCTGAAATTCTTAAGAAACCCAATGGTGTTTGAAGATTTCGGCGTGCGCGCGCGAAGAAAAAACGAATGTGTCCCATATGGTATTATTTGACAGGGATGATGGCCCTGGCATGCGCGCAACCGTTGTTGCAGAAGTTCGAAGCACGTGAAAAAGTTGCTCGCAAGAGCCCGTTTGACAGAAATGTTGAAAAAGTATTGGGTTTCCTAAGAAATCCGCAAGAGCGCGCGGGATGAATGTTTGAAACTTTTTTTTTGAAAAACCATTGGGTTTTTCATGTTTTTATGTTAAAATCGCTACGAAAACTAAGGTTTTGGAAGGATTTCATCTTGCGCGCGCGAGTGTGCACTTCGTGTCATTTTTTGCAAAGGATTCTTGAAGTTTGGTTATGTTAGAACAAGACATGTCATTTTATATTGTTTTTTGACAGGGAAAGCGGGCGTCAACAAAACAACCGGATCCGGACTCCCCCGTTTTGCCTGAGACTTCCTCACGAAAATAATGAAAATGTGGCTGCGGCCTAGGCGCGGCGAGGGGGGCGTGCACCAGGGGGCCCAACAATAATTATTCTTTAGAAGTAATAATATTCAACAACAACAACAACAACAACAACAACAACAACAACAAGAATAATAATAATAAAAATAATAATAACAGCAACAACAACGAATGTAATACTGATCACTCTTTTCTGTTCGCGGGCCATTCAACACGCATATCCCAAACCATCGGTACCCGCACTCTTCGTCTCCGACTGTACCTCCCTGAAGGGTATATCTTCCCTGCCTGTCGCATGTAGTTGGCGAAGCCCCTCAACTAAACAGGGGAAAGGAGGGAAGGAGTGAAGAGGCAAGCAGGAAGGAGAAGGATGGAGCACGAGAGAGATTTGCAGGAGGGCTGGGAGCAGGAGAAGCACGAGCGGCAGAGCCAGACGGGCGTGTCGGGCGGGCGGACCCGAACGGGCAGGTCGGGCGGGCGGGCCCGGACGGCCAGCTCGAGCGGGCGGGCCACTGAAGCGTCAACCCCTTGTGCAGGAGATCTTGAACGATAGCGCGATTCCCAAGCAGATCGCTCAGAAATCCAGAGCGACGGCGTGATTCGTGGGTCTGGGGGCCACGGCGCCGCAGTGCGTTGTGAGCAGCGACCGCGCGAGAGCGCGACTCCTGCACGAAAAACTGTGAGGAGACCCCGCGCGAGCGAGCGAGTCTCACACAAACTGTGAGGACGTATCAGGCGGGAACCACTGCTGTTGTAAACCAGGGGCCAACGGCGCACTGCATGATTGAAGGGGCCCTGGGACACACACACACACACACACACACACACACACACACATAAATACACACGAATACATAACAGGATTCCCCATATTTTCCCATACTTTCTGTCTTACCGCCCGCTTCCCATATTCTCCCATATGTTCCGGGGAATCGTCGATCGATTGCGTCTGTGTGTTTTTGTCCCCTCCCGAACGTGGGAGGTCCGAGAACCGGCCTGGGGCCGCGCCCTGACCTCCCAGAGGCGTGCACGCGGCAGCGCCAGCGGACGCGGGCGCGAGGCCCGGGGCAGGGCGGGGCGCGCCGGGCGAGGGGCGCGCGGCGCGAGGGGAGAGAGGCGGAGAGCGGCCGCGGAGGGAGGCGAGGCGAGGCGAGGCGAGGCGAGGCGAGGCGAGCGCGCGGCCCCGCCGGGAGCGGGGCCCTTTGGGGCCTGCGCAGGGGGGGGCCGGGGCCCTCGGTGCTTGCAGTCCTGGTTTGCCGAGGTCGGGGTGCTCCGTCATGAGCTGGTGGACGCTGGAGGCGAGGTGGTGCGGGCGGGGGTGGAGAGTCGGAAGCCGGGCCCGAGGAGGGAGGGAGGGAGGAGCCCCGACCGCCGAAAGTCAACGGGCGAGAGCCAGCTTCCAAAGGCACGAGAAGAAGTTCGAGGCCTCCTGGATGGGGTCGGAGCAGGTGGGGTCGGAGACTAGCGGCTAGCGCCGCATCGAGCCGCATCGGCAATGCATCGCCGATGCATCGCCGATGCGGCACGATCCTCCGACCCCATCTACTCCGACGCCATCCAGGAGGCTGACGTTCTGAGACACCCCCTTCGTTGGAGGAAAAAAACAGCCATAAACATAAGCTTTTGGCGCTCCGCGCGGATTTTTGAAATCTGCGCTGGACCCCCTCCCTGGCGCGCGGAGCGCGCCAGGATCGGCGACGCAGGCGCCGCCGGGGGGACCCTGCGCGGCTCCAGGAATTCCGCGCGAAGCGCCAAAAGTTTCTACGTATGCACTTATTTCGTTTTCGAGTTCTGCTCCACCTCCTCCTCCTCCTCCTCCTCCTCCTCCTCCTCCTCCTCCTCCTCCGCCTCCGCCTCTCAGACGCCCCCGCGCCTCGGGCGTCCCCGGCGGGGGCCGCGGGGGCAGCGACGGCACCAGCAGCCTCGCGCGCTCCGCTCCCGCGGGGCCGCGCGCCTCCCGCGGCGGCGGCGGGCCCGCGGGCGCCGCCAGCCTGCACGGGGCTTGAAGCATCCGCTCAGCGAGGCGCTCCTCCCTCCTCCCTCCTGCCTCCTCCCTCCTTCCCCCTCCCTCCTCCCTCCTGCCCTCCTCCTCTCCTCCCTCCCTCCTCCTCCTCCTCCTCCTCCTTCTCCTCCTCCTTCTCCTCCTCCTTCTCTTTCTCCTTCTCCTTCTCCTTCTCCCTCCCCTCCTCCTTCTGCTCCTCCCCACTCGGCGAGGCGTTCCTCCGCCGCCCTCCCGGCAGTGGCGACGTGGGCCCCCCGGGAGGCCCAAAGGGCGAAAACCAGGGGAACGAAGAATGACATACACATGAAAACTCGGAGGTCCGCGCGGGTTTCTCGGATCGGCGCTGGACCCGGGCGGCGCCGGAGGCGCCGCCAGGGGGGTCCAGCGCCGATCCGAGAACTCCGCGCGGACCTCCGAGTTTTCATGTGTATCATTTGTCGTTCTCCTAAAAAACAAAAGAACGGCAATGGCATCTGAATCGAAGGGGAGGGGGGGGGAAGAACACCCCGCTGCATGGACTTCCTCACCCTGGGCGGGCCTCGGCGCGGAAGACGCGCCCGAGCCATAGCCGTCCAGTCGCAGCCGGGTGTAGGCGCTGGCACGCGTGGTCGCTGCCTGGGCTGCGGGGAGGAGAGGGTGCGGGGAGTGCGAGGTGGACGAGGACGAGGGGGACAACAGAGAAATCCGCCGACCCTGTCGGCCTGTGACAGGGGCTGTTCCGTCGCCATCGCCGTCGCTGCCGCCGTCGCGCCGCCGTCGCGCCGCCGCCGCCATCACGTCCCCTCCTTCCCCTGAGTCCGTCGCCGCTCCCCCCCCTTGCCTTGGGCCCTCGTCCTCACGCTCGCCAACCAAAGCGAAAGAATTACACCAGCCCGTCCACAGCGAAATCAGGCAACGTTGTCCCTGGGTCGAGGGGAAGCCCCTTCCCTTTGATCCCTTCCCCGCGGAGGGGGGGGGTCCCGGGGGGGGGGGTCCTGGGGGGGGGTCCCAGGGGATGGTCCCGGGGGGTGGTCCCGGGTCAAAATGCCACCCTCCCGGGGCCCATGGCCCGCCCCCTCCCTCCCATGCCATGTCCGTCGAGGGCCGAGGCCTCCAGAGTCGGCGGCGCCGGCCGTGCAAGGCCAATTGGCAATGAGACACTTTACAGGCATATAAACTTCTGGGGATCTGCGCGGATCTCGGAAAGTTCATGCTTAAGGCACACTGGGGACGATGCAAGGGTCTGGATCGGACTCGCGGACTTCGGGGGTCGCCTCGATGCTATCGCAGTCGCCGCCAGAACGGTGGGCTAAGAACTCCAAGCGGCGAAATGCTGGCAACCACGACGACGACGACGACCACCACCACCACGACCACGACCACGGCCACGACCACGACCACGATCACGACCAACACCATGACCACGACTACGACCACGACCATGACCACGACCACGACCACGACCACGACCACAACCAAGACCACGACCAAGACCACGACCAAGACCAAGACCACGACCAAGAACACGACGGCCACGACGACCACGAAGAGGACGGGGCGGGAGACGAGGTGAAGGAGGAGCAGCGTGGGGAGCAGCAGGAGCAGGAGGTAAACTTCTCCTCCCCAAAGTACTCCAAGCGCTGCAATCAGGCGCCGATCTGGGCCGCTCAGAATTGATTCTTCGCCCGCTATCTTTTCGCGACTGCCTCCTGTTTGTACTACGATCACCCGCCCCCGCTCTCCGGCGTTCTCCCGCCGGTCCGCCAAATCCAAAGGCAGGAGCGCAAAAACAGATGACGCAAAAGGCCGACCCGTCATACCCCACGAGATGCACGACAATCGCCGAAGTGCCCGTCCGCATGGTGTCCAACCCTCGCAACGGCAGGTTCGTAATTACCAGGACGACGATCTGGGCATTGGTCCTTGACACCGCGCGGATCGCTCAACCTTGAACGATCGCGGCATTGTGATAGCACTGCTCGTTCGATACCGGCCGATTCTGGGAAACTGGCGGCGCCACAGGGTCGAAGCCACGTCGACGCGGCGCCAACCTGCCGCACGCACAATAGATTATCCCTCGCAGAGCCGCGGGAACCCTCTCCAGCGCGCTATCCGACAGGCCAGGGACCTCCCGCGCGCGCTGGAAGCGCGAACGGACTTCCCCCCCCCCGCGCGGCGACCGGCCCGCCCTGCCCGCCGCCCCCGCCGCGCCAGGACCTGACCAGAGCGCCCAGACCGAGGGGCAACGACAGGGGGGGACTGGCATACCGTCAAAAACCCTAATAAGGACGCGCGTCCTTATCAGGGTTTTTGACTGTAGGGGGGGGGGCATCGGCCTCGAATCGGCGATGCACACCGCCGACACATCGGCGATGGGGCCCCCGAAAGGGAGCCCACGCCTCCCTGGGGCCAGCCCGGGCCACTCGGGCCCCCCACCGGCGCTCCATGAGCGATAGGGGGGGGGGCCGATGCGCCCCCCCTGCGCCTGCAGGGCAGTTTTTAATACAATAGGATCTTTAAAAATATAGGATTCTTGATACATGCTTAAGGTATGAATAAGTGTATGCATGAACTCATCGTTGTTTTACTACCAAATCCCGGCATTTCTAATACCTGATCCGCACGCGGAGCATGTATTGAAAACGGCACTGCACATCCCCCCTTCTCGCTGCCCCCGACAGCCTCCGACCCCGGACTGGCCCCGCCCGCGCCCACGGTCGCCGCCCCCCGGGGCCGCGCGCCTGGGGCCTGCCCGGCGCGGGCGCCGGCGGCAGCGGGGGCTGCCAGGCCGCGGGGTCGGGCCTCTCCTCCTCTGGAGGTCAAAAAAAGCCACCACCCTAAAATAACCGCCCCGACGCGCGGAGTCGTTCAGGAAGCGCGCCCAAGGAAGGAATCGATCAGGGCAAGGCTGTTCAGTGACCGCCCAGGGCCGTTTCTAGGGGGCCAGACGCGAACCCTGCCCCTGCCCCCCACGAATCCTGAGGGGGAGGGTGGGGTTCCCTTCGCTCTGGGAGCTCCCAGAGCGAAGTGAAGCCCACCCTGCCCCTCAGAAATCGTGGGGGGGCAGGGGTGGGGTTCGCGTCTGGCTCCCTGGTTTAGTCGTCGGGGATGGACAGACCTCCCTTTAGTAAAACGTGGTTTAGTGAAAACGACCTCGGGCCGAAACCTGGCGGGCGCAAGCCTGGAAAATAACGGCCGCGGCGCCCTCTCGAGAACCGAAAACGGACAATTCACTAATCGACGTGTTACTGTTGGGGGGTTCTGTCCACCCCCGAAGTACACGCCAGCTGTCCGGTCCGGGTGGGTTTTCTCCTCCCCCGATCCTCGTCCTCGGGCTCGTCGGGGCGCCAAGGGTCCTGGGAGGGCGTCGGGGGGCGCAGCGCGGCGGCGGAGGGAGGGCGTCGGGGGCAGGCGAGGAGCGAGGCGGGAAGGCGGGGCAAAAGGCGGGCCGCGTGCGGCGGGGCGGGCGGGAGGGGGGACGCTCCAGGGTTTCGACGGGGGGATCGACTACGGAATCGATCTACCCCAGAATTGATTTTTCACGTCGACGCTTCAACAGAAATGCGTCAACCACTCGTAGGCCTGCGAGAGTTCTGCGAATGACCCGTGGATTCGACAAGAAAATCAAGTCTGGGGCAAACCGATTCTGTAGTCGATCTCCTACTCGAGGACTGCGCACGCGTCGACCGGCTGGCGGTCGCGCAGAGGCGGCGCGGCAGCGAGCAGAGCGCTTCCGAGTGCCCTCTGCACGGGCACCAGGTGAGCAGGCTCGGGGCAGTCAGTCCCATCCCAACGAAGGGGCCCTGGGACACACAAAGAGAGAGACACACACACACACACAGAAAAGGATTCCCCATATTTACCCATATTTTTTGAATTTTGTCTTCCCTCCCACTTCCCATATTTTCCCAGATTCTCCTGGGAGTGGACGATTACTTGTGTCTGTGTGTTTTTTCCCCTCCTGACCCAACCCAAGTCGACCTCCACGGGAGAAGGGGGGGGGAGGGAGGCAGGCAGGCAGCGAGGGAGGAGAAGAGGAGGAAAGGAGAGAGCAACGGAGAGGGAGGATTCTCTGTTGAATGCACGACCGCTGCGCTGCGTGCTCACAGCACGCCGGGAGTCGCACATGCCCCAGAAGTGCAATCAACATGAAAGGCCGTGGCGAACAGCGCCGCAGTGAAATTGGCCAGAACCCAGATGAACAAAGCGACGTACGAGGCTCCACGAACAAATTAGTACGCCTGGCGAAGACATCCCTGAAGAAACTGCCAGCGAATCGCCAACAGCAATGGTATTGGAATAATGCACAACCCCAAAAAGTGGAGGCGGTTTGATCTTCGCCAAGAGCGTTCCAAGATGGCCCACGCTGGTCCCAAGACGGCCCACGAGACGCCCAAGATGCTCCAGGAGGGTTCCAAGAGGACTTCGACAAGCCCCGAAGACGCAAAAATCATTGATTCCACTTGGGTGTTCGGACGATTTCGGCACTGCCGCCTTTTCGAGCTGCCGGCCGCCCTGGACGGGCCAAGAGGCCCCACGATCGCTCCAGGACGGCCCAAAAAGCCTCCAAGAGGGCCCCCAAATTGCCCAAGATGGCCCTAAAACTGCGCAAGGGGCCTCCAAGACGGCCCCAGGATGGCCCCAAGAAGGGGCCCAGAGGGGGCACCCGAACAGACACTTCGAGCTCTCGGCCCCAAGAGGCGCCCAGGAAGCCCCCCAGAGCCTCCCAAGAGCCCACTAATAGAGGCCCCAAGAGGTCCCCAAGAGGCCCCAAAAGAGGCTCCCCAGAGGCCTCAAAAGTTGTCCACGGAGGCCCCCGAGAGCCCTCTGAAAGACCCCAAGAACCATCCACGAGGACTCTGACCCACGACCCAGGTACGTCTGGAAACTCTGCTGGAGCTCCCTTGAGCTGGCGCACTCTGGGGCAGTCGATCGGCTCTCTTCGAGCCAGATCTCCAAAAATCTCCTCGAGGACACTCTTGCCTGCCCTACCGCTCTCCATGGGCACAAGCACATCACTTTGCAGCCGCCATAATGCGGAATGGGCCGGCGGAATGAGCGAAGCGATCCGCCGCCCCACCGGGTACGGCGTGCGAGACGCCCAGGCAAGATCTCCAAGAATTCTCTCCCATGAATCACCTGCCCACGCATGCCTCGTATCCCTGCCCTTCCTCAGAGCACTCGCAACCCCTCCTGGGGCCTCCCCGCGGCCTGCTCATTCCGCCGGCCCAGGGGCCCTGGCTGCGGAACGGACTCTTTCTGGCCACCACTTCCGTCCCAAAACCGCCTCTTTTTCACGTGCTACGCTTCCGGGCGCCGCCGCGTCCTATCAGAGACCTCTCCTGGAGCCCACCGGGCTGGCTTTTGGAGCCTCCTGGGGCCCTCCTAGGCTGATCTTCACCGTCTTTCAGGCCACTTTCGGCCGTTCCAGACGCCTTCCCACCTCTATTCCAGTCACATACTCCAGAAAACTCGAACAAGCTATAAACATCGTAAAACACTTAGGATTATGACGATTATGACATTCTCGGGGTTCTCCTTGTGCCTCTCTCGGAGCTCCCGTGCACCTCTGCGGGCTCTTTCGGTCATCTTGGAAGCTACGGATGCTCCCTCTGGCCGTCCTGACAGACTCTCGGACCCATCTAAGGCCGTCTGGCCGCATTTTTGGCGCCCTCTTGAGCCGTCTCGGGCGTGCTCAGGGGGCCCTGGACAGCTTTCTGAGGCCCCAAAACTAAGTCGGACCGCTTTGTTTACCTCTCCGTATCCCTCTTCCATTTCGGCCGCCGTTTTCGACAATTTAGGGTGCCCTTTTGGGCTGATTTCGGAGCCTCTTGGAGCCCTCTACGGCTGTTTTTCGATTCTTTTTGGGCTCTCTGGCGCCGACTGGTTCGCCTCAAAAATCACTGGACAGCACATCTCGCTTCCGTTTACTTGCATCGTCCGCTGGCCTCCCCGCGCGAGAAGTCCAGAAACGTGCGAGGCACACGGGAATACATTTCCCCGTCTGTGGGCCCAACAGTGGCTTATGTGTGCTTAATTCTGCGCGTGCGCATGCCATGCCACCGCAGTGTCGCCCCCAGACTTCGACACGCGTGGTGCAATGTCATGCCGTCTTCAGAGCCTCTTGCCGCCCTCGTTGCGCCGCCCTCCAAGCCTTTTTCGACCCTCTGGGATCGCCATCGACACCCCCGCAGAGAAACTCCGGTTCCAAAAAAAGTGGGGCGGCGGTGTCTGCCCCCTCAGGGGCGTTCAATTACATAATCTTCAACAGAAGCCCCGAGAGAGGAAAAAGAAATGCCAAAGACGCACTGCAATGTCATAGCTGAAGCACACAACCCAGAACACTGAAACCCACAATGAGGCAGAATATGCAAGAACACCCACCTGCATGAGACGCACCCATGCGGAGTATGGCCCAGCCGAACCTCAACGAAAGTGCAGAAAACAGCTGCCCCTCACCTAGATCAGGAGGCAGATGAACGGGAACCAGCCAACATCCACACGACCCTGATCTGAAGGGGCACTGGGACACACAAACAAGTACACACAAATAAAAAGGATCCCCCATATTTTCCCACATCTTCTGGGTTTCTGTCTTCCCCCCCACTGCCCATATTTTCCCATCCTTTCTGGGAGATCGACGATGAATTGTGTCTTGTGTGTTTTTTCCCCTCCTGATGACCACCATCCTCGTCGAGGAGGTGCTCCCGATCACGGGACTCTGGGGCCGCAGCCTCGGACCCCACGCCCAAGCACGGCACCGCACGAGACCGGCCCGGCGGCGGCGCGCGAGGCAGGCCTTCGGCGCAGGGCGGAGCGCCGATGGGCCTGCCCGGCAGCCGCCACCGGCGGCACCCGCCGAGGCCTCCCCGGGCGGCAGCCGCACCCCGGGCGCCTGGGGGCCGAGGGCTGCCGCTCGCCCGTGCACTCCTAGGAGTGCCACGTGCGAACCCTGCCCCCACCCCCCACGACTTCCGAGGGGGAGAGGGTGGGGCTCACGTCGCTCGGGGGCTCCCGAGCGACGTCAGCCCCACCCCCTCCCCCTCGGAAGTCGTGGGGGGTAGGGGGGCAGGGTTCGCACGTGGCCCCCTGACTCCTCACGGGCAGGGGGGGAGGTCCGAGCTCGAGCACGAGGAGCGCCGATGCCACCGGGAGCCGCCGCGCGCGGCCCGCCGCCAGGGGCCCCCGCGGGCGCGGGCCGGCAGCCGCCCCGCGGCGACCTCGCCGTCGGAGGCGCCGGCCCGAGGCCGCACGGCGGAGCCTCGGCCGCGCGCCTGTCCGGAGGGCTGGGCGGGAGGCACGCCCCCCGATGCTGCCATGAGCCTCGGAGGAGTGCGGCCCACGATCCCTGCGGCACCGCGCCTCCCGACTGCCTACCAGACCACCCCAGCCCAACCCGAAGGCCCGGATTTCGGGTGGGGAGGGGGGTAAGGGCTCCACGCGCGCCTTTTTTCCATGTTCCCCGAGCCCCCCCCCGCCCCCACTGGAAATCGACGGTCAGTTTGAGCCTTCGGGTTGGGTTTGGGTGGTTTGGTGGGTGGTGAGGAGGGGTATGGCCCACGAGCCTCGCGGCACCGCGCCTCCAGCGCCGCGAGACGCCTGCGGCGGGCCGCACGGCGCGCTGCCGTGGGCCCGAGGGTGCTGATCCCGTGCTCCCGCACGGCCCTGGGCCGCCAGGCAGCGGGCAGCCCCCCGCAGCCACCGCCGCCACCCCGCGCCGCCATCGACCGGAAAAGGCGATGGCGAAAGCGGGGAGAAAACAGTTTGAGCCAAAATGGCTACGGAACAAGAGAGGGAGGAAAGAAAGGAAGGGAGGGAGGAAGGGATGAAGATATGAAAGGGAGGAAGAGTCAGTGAGGAAGGGAAGCGGACAGAGGATGAAGCAAAAGACAAGACGAAAGGGCGCGTCAATTGGAAAGAAGAAGGGACGATGAAGGGGATGTGGAAAAGGGGAGAGAAGAGAACGTGGACCAGGCAAAAGGGAAAGGAAGAGGGAAAGAGAAGAAAAGGGCAGGGGGCCATCAAGGATAACAAACCAATGATGGCGAACGAGGACAAGGGCACGGGAGAAGTGAGGACGGCGAAAATGGCATTGGAAGCAGAAGCTGCAGGGGGGAATGGGGAAGGTGTGAAGGGAAGCGCAGGTGGACCTTCTACCTTAGCACATGCTTCCATCGCGGCCACGACCGCGCCCAAGACCACTACATCGGCCGCCGCCTTCGTAGAGGAAGCAGGTCTCTGGAATAATTGCCAAATAGCTGCGAATTGTAGCCAAACAACACGTTACGCAGACCCCTGGGCAGCACAAATTGGTGCCTCTGCAGAGCCATAACCCTCGTTAAACCTCGTCGTGCTTCTCGTCACCGTGGCGATCGTACACATCGTCGTCGTCGTTATCATCCCAGCACTTGTCGTCAAAAGAGATTCCATCACCCTTGCCAGACGCCAGCGCGACCAATGTCGAAGGCGATGACGTTGGAGGCACCGGGCGCGGTGAACCGAAGGCTCCGCGAATCATCGGCTGGCTGATGATCCAAAACCTCGATCTCGTCACTGTCCCGAAATAGTGCTCGCCATGGTACCAGATACGGGACAGATAAGCCCGGCGATGCACAGCGGCGGGCATGATTGCCTGGAAACTAGATCCATTGCCCCTTCTGCTGTGGCTCGAGGCACCCTTGCCAAACATGCTGGATCGAGAACGACAGCGTGCAGCAGCGCAGGCACCAGCGAGAGCGAGTGGCGCTCGTCGCACCGTCAGAAGGGGGGGAGGGGATAGGGATAGGGGGAGGGGGGGAGGGGGAGCGACAGAGACAGATCTAGGACGAAGGGGGCAGGAGCTGAGAGGCAACGATAAGGTGGCGACGAGGTGAGACTACGATGCTGCCGCGAGGGAGCTGCTGGACTGCACGACCCCGCGCCCTCTGCTCGACACAATTTGCTGGCAGACCCGTTTTCATATATTTATATATATAAATAGAGATAATGTTTTTTTGATTATATATATGTTTTTTTTTTTTAAAAAAAAAAAAAAAAAAAAAAAAAAAAAAAAAAAAAAAAAAAAAAAAAAAAAAAAAAAAAAAAAAAAAAAAAAAAAAAAAAAAAAAAAAAAAATCGGGGCTCTGCCGGTAATCCCCTGCACTTTAGACGCCCGAAATGGTACGGAACAGATGCGCACGATGCCCAGCAGGAAACATGTTCCAAGAGCGACAGCGGTCATTGATGGGCAGGCGGCCTTCCGTCTCAAAACGAACCCGCCCGCGACGGCACCGACGGCGACTCCTGCTCAAGAGGGACGGGATCTGCTGCCAGTCTTCGCACCCGCCCATCACTTCGGTACCCATAGGGGAACAAAGAGTGACATGAACATAAAAACTCGGAGGTCCGCGCGGGTTTCTCGGATCCGCGCTGGACCCCCCTCCCTGGCGCGCGGAGCGCGCCAGGCGCGGCGCTGGAGGCGCCGGCCCCACCCCGATCGCACCCACCCATGACTTCGGTACCCACTCCGATCGCCCCGGTGCACGGCCGAGGCCCCGATGCATTGGCCCTGCGGCCTCCCAGCCAGAGGCCGAAATTGGCCCAAAACCTCTAGTCCTGATTTTTGTTGTTGTTTTTGTTCACGCCGCGATCGTGTCTGGGGACGGTGCCGCCGCCGGGAGCTCTGGCTCCCGGCCCGTGGCTCTGGCTCCCGAACCCTGGGAAGGCCGGCGCTTCACGGCTCGGCGATCCTCAGAGCGCGCGCCGGCGCCAGCAGGCGCTTGCCCATCGAAGCCAGTCAATACGGTGCAGGCGATGTTGTAACGACCTGCCGGCGGAGCTGAAGGGGTGCGTCAGGTTCGTCTCGTGCCGGCTTCGGCGCTGGCCTCTGAAACCGCGGGGACCGCCCAAGCCTGAACGATCGGCCGTTCCCGCAACGCCCAACTCGTTCCACATCGACCGACTCCGGGTCGCCCGCGGCGTTCCACGCTGGACGCCGCTGGCGGTGTCGCCGCCGGTCGACACGGCACGAACCGACTGTAAGCTTATGTCGGGCGTGTCCCCCCCGACCGTAAGCTTATGTGGACTAGTTTTGATGACTTTTGAAATATTTTTCATTTTCCTTCGAGAATCCCCCTGTAGGGGGACACGCCCGACTTGACCGTAAGCCAACGCACGTCCTGAGGATCCTCGCGCGGCCTGCGGCGGACCCTCGGCGCTCCTGTGACCTGCGCCTGGGGCGCGGCACTGCCAGGGGGCCCCTCTTCCTGGTCCTTGGACGAACGAACAACACACACCCATACCCATAGGGAGGTCGGAGGGAGAAGGACTGGCTATGGGTATGGGTGTGCGGGTTGTCGGACCCCTGAAGGGGCTCCCGTTCGAGCGGGGACCCCTATCCGACAACACGCACCCATAGCTCATTCCGTCTCCCCTATGGGTATAGGTGCGTGTTGATCGTTCGTCATCCTTGGGGGCTCCGGCTCCCAGCTCTCGCCGGCGCAAAGTGCGCGTCGGCCGCAGCTCAGAAGAGGCCGGAGTCGAATCGAGAAGTCGGATCGGCGATCGAACTGAATCGGGTCGGCGGCAATCGGCAGCCGAATCGGGAGAAGTCGCATTGGCGGAAGTCGGCAGGCTGGTAGGCCTCCTTTGACGAATCGGAGCCCAGATCGGAATCCCAAGCCGGATCGAATCGGGAGCGGAAGCCATCGAAATCGAACCGAATCGAATCGTAGGAGTCGAAACGAGCCCCGACCCCGTGGCCGAAACTCCGCCTCTGCTCGCGGCGGGCCGCTCCGAGGCAAAGTCCCGCGGGTTGACCACCAGCTCGGGGCGATCCCGCCCCGAGGGCAGGGCCTCCAGCCCCGGGTCCTGGCGCAAAGGGGAGGGCACGGGGAGCACCGAGAGCATGTCGGACAGCGTCTCCCTTCCCATCTGCCCCTCGCCCTTTCTACTTCCTTGTCGCTGTTGCGTTCCATCTCTCTGCACTTATCTTCATGTGTCTCTCTCTCTCTCTCTCCCTCTCTTTCTCTCTGTTTCTGTCTCTCTCTCTCTCTTTCTCTCTCTCTCTCTCTCTCTCTTTCTCTTTCTCTCTCTCTCTCTCTTTCTCTCTCTCTCTGTCTCTCCCTCTCTCTCTCTCTCTAGATCGTTCTGCCTCCAAACCACGTTGTGTGCTCTGTCCGTATCTTTGTCATTAAAACCTGCCTCCTCGCCCTGGTGAAATTACGGACAGCATGCCCACGCTCACAGATCCGCTGGCCCCCTTGTGGGGCCACCAGGCTGTAGGCCGGAGGTTCGCAGGTTCCTGTACCAGTTGCAGCTTCCAGTTTCCACTGTTACAGTTATGCTTCTTGCTGCTTACTGTTCCTTGTTGACTTATTGCTGCTTACTGTTCCTTGTTGATGGACCGCGCGAGGGGGGGAGGCCCAAAACAAGCATTTTTACCACGGAGAAATCGTATTGTCTGGATTGCTGGGGTGGGTAAAAATTGACACCCCTCACGCAGATCGGCGGGGTCAGGGTCCAAAAACACAACGGATTTGCCACATTTCTGAAATTCGGTGGCACCCCTCACGCAGATCGGCGGGGTTAGGGTTCAAAAACACAGAGGAATTGCCACATTTCTGAAATCCGGTGGCACCCCTCACGCAGATCGGCGGGGTCAGGATCCAAAAACTCATGGGATTTGCAACATTTTTGACATTCGGTGGCACCCCTCACGCAGATCGGCGGGGCAGAATCCTACTCGAGCTGCGTCCAGCTCTCATAGAATCCCACCAAGGCTGCGTCCAGCTCTAATAAAATCCTACTCGAGCTGCGTCCAGCTCGAATAAAATCCTACTACAGGTGCGTCCAGCCCTACTAGAATCCTTTTTAGAACTGCGTCCAGCTTTGTTAGAATCCGAGTAGAGCTGCGTTCAGCTCTGATAGAATCCTACTCGAGCTGCGTCCAGCTCGAATAGAATCCTACTCGAGCTGCGTCCAGCTCGAATAGAATCCTACTAGAGCTGCGTCCAGCTCTAATCGAATCCTACTAGAGCTGCGTCCAGCTCTGATGGAATCCTACTAGAGCTGCGTCCAGCTCAGATAGAATCCTAAAAGAGCTGCGCCCAGCTTTGATAGAATCCGACTAGAGCTGCGTCCAGCTCTGGATCGAATTGAATCCGACTAGAGCAGCGTCCAGCTCTACTAGAATCCTACTAGAGCTGCGCAAAGCTCGAATTGAGTCCTACTAAAACTGCGTCCAGCTCTCATAGAATCCTACGGGAGATGCGTCCAGCTCTGATAGAATCCTACTCCTGCGTCCAATAGAAACCGACTAGAACTGCGCCCAACTCTGATAGAAACCTACTAAAGCTGCGTCCAGCTCTACTAGAATCCTGTTAGAGCTGCGTCCGGCTCTAACAGAATCCTACTGGAGATGTGTCCAGTTTTAGTAGAACCCTACTAGGAGGTGCGTCCAGCTTTGTTAGAATCCTACTCGAGCTGTGTCCAGCTCTGATAGAATCCTACTCGAGCTGCGTCCAGCTCGAATGATCCTACTCGAGCTGCGTCCAGCTCGAAGAGAGTCCTACTAGAGCTGCGTCCAGCTCGAATAGAATCCTACTCGAGCTGCGTCCTCATCATCATCATCATCATCATCATCAACATCATCAGCAGCAGCAGCAGCAGCAGCAGCATCATCATCATCATCATCATCATCATCAGCATCATCATCATCGTCATAACCTCCATCAGCATCATCATCATCATCATCATCATCATCATCATCATCATCATCATCATCATCAACATCATCAGCATCATCATCGTTATCGCCATCGTCATCATCATCGTCATCAGCATCGTCATCGTCATCATCATCCTCATTATCGTCATCGTCATCATCATCGTCACCGTCGCCATCAGCATCGACATCGTCATCGTCATCGACATCGTCATCGTCATCAGCATCGACATCGTCATCGTCATCATCATCGACATCAGTATCATCATCGTCATCGTCATCGTCATCAGCATCAGCATCGTCATCAGCATCGTCATTGGCATCGTCATCATCATCATCATCATCATCATCATCATCATCATCAGCATGGTCATCGTCATCGTCATGACCCTCGGCATCCTCATTACGGCCCCCCCAAGTCTTGAGATCAAATGTGTCCCATGAGATGGCATTCCACAATAAGCGTCCCGACCCTCCTCCGTCGCCCAAACGTCCTCCTCGTCTTGATCACCGTCATCACGTCCACCACGACTACCATCGTAGCAACGAACATCCCCCCACCCGCATTACTTTAACCGCAACCATCACAACCATGATCAGCATCAGCACCACAACCATCAACTCAACCATCAACTCAACCATCACCAACATCCCCATCGCCATCCGTACCAATACCACCATCATCATCATCATCATCATCAGCATCATCAGCATCATCAGCATCAACACCATACGCATTGTCATATGTAATATCCCTATCATCAACACCAGCCTCATGATCAGCGGCATCATCATTACTATTGCCCCATCCATCATAGAAACGATTCAGCATCCTCATCCCAACTCTTCCAACCCTGCAAGCACGAGGTCCCACACGTGAGGGTCATCCTTTGCCTCCTTCTCCTCCTCCTCCTCTTCCTCCTCGTCATCCTCTTCCTCCTCCTCCTCCTCCTCCTCCTTTTGCTCCACCTCGTCCGCCTCGTCGTCATCCGCCTCGTCGTCATCGGCCTCGTCGTCACCAGCCCCCAGAACGCTTGCAGGGAGCGTGCCCAGTGCGCTTCCAAGGGTAGAATGGCATGCGCCTTCCCCTCCCCCTGTTGCGCCATCCCTCCACGCCCAATTGCGCCGTTGGTTGCGGTTCCCTCCGCCCTGTTGCGCCCTCCCCCCCCCCCAGCGCTCCCCCTCGAGCGTTGCGCGGCTGCAGTTGCGACCGCCCCCCCCTCCCCGCAACTCCTCCCGGGGTACCAGAATCACGTCCTCGTCAACAACAACAACAACAACAACAACAACAACAACAACAACAACAACAACAACAACAACAACAGCAACAACAACAACAACAACAACAACAACCATAATAATAATAATGTTAAGACTTTTCGCCCTTATATGCTCGAGTGTCCAATAACGCGTATTTCCCAAACCCTCGATACCCGCCCTCTTCGTCTTCGATCGAACCCCTTTTGGGGGGTATACCTTTCTTCCCTGCAGGCCGGGCCCCGGCAAGCGGCGGGGCGGCCGCGGACCGTCGGCCTGGCCAGTGGCAGCGCTGATCGGCGGGGCGGCCGCGGACCGTCGACCCGACCCCAAGAGGGACGGACAGGGGACCGACCACGACGACGACGACGACGACGACAAGACGACGACGACGACGACGACGACGTCGAAGACGAATGCGACGACGACGGCGACGACGAGCGAAAGCGAGAGCGAGAGAGAACGACAGCAGGGCCACGAAGGGCACGAAGTAGGCCACGAGGGGCGACAGCGGGGACACAAAGGGAATACGTATGGGGCCACAAAGAGCGCGAACGAGCGGGGGCCACGAAGTGCAGATAATGCGGGGCCACAGAAGGTAACTATGGGGCCACTGAGGGTAGCAACTGGGCCACGTAGGACAGTGAGGGGGACACAAATGGCGACAGCGGGGCCACGAAGGGCATGCACATGGGGCCACAACGGGCGCGACTCCTGGGTGCCTGGGTGTCGGGAGCGCCGCGCTTGGGCAAATTGCAAGAAATTCCAACGCAAGGCCATTCTTCAGTAAGTTGCAAGCAAATCTCCAGCGAGAGCGCGACTCCAGAGCGCCGGGAGAGCGATTCCTCAATAAATTGTAAGGAAGTCCCAGGCGAGAGCGCGATTCCTGACTAAAATGCGAGGAAGTCTCGGGCGGGAGCGGGGGTCCTGGCTAAATTGTGAAGAAATCTCAGGCGGGAGCCGTTGTTGTTGTAACCCGGAAGCCAGGGGGCCAGTTTGAGCAGGAAGACTTTCCCTGTCAAAAAAAAAGGGTGCGAGCGTCGAGGGGCACACTTTGAGTGAGAAAAAACAGTATGCACCGGTGGGGGGCATCAACAATAAATATTCTTCAGAAATGAGAATTCAACAACAACAACAACAACAACAACAACAACAACAGCAGCAACATCCAGCCCGCAGAACGCACCCTCACTCTGACAGTAGTTGAGGAACTGATTCAACAAGCACGCTCAAAGCGCCCTGCAAAGCAATCCACTCGGATAAGCAGTCATGCGGCAAGCTGTAATGTTCCTGTCTCTCCCCTTCCCCTTCCACCCCCCCTCACCCGCGTCGCCCTCGCTGAGGCTGACGAGCGAAGCAGCGAGGCCACGGTCCCATTCGTTCACTCGCTCTTCGCCATTGTCTGGCGGCGCGTTGATCTCCACCCACATGGCATGGATCGACACTGCAGAGGAGTTGAAGACCTCCCCCTCTACTGCTCAGCAAAGTTTGGCTCACATCACTCCCTTTCGTTAACCCAAATGCTGGCCTCTTCGAGGACACCATCATCATCCTGTTCTGGGGATACGTTGCAACAAAGTGCCGCCGTGAGCGCTCAAATCGTGAGACTCATCGACCAGGGCATCAATCCAATGTTTGCATGCCATGCCTTCGGACAAGAGGACAAGTTGCACAGTGAACGGATGAATATGTTGCCGTTCAAGAAGTCCCCAAACAGTGCTTACACTTCGGGGCTCTGTGGTGCTACCTGAGGGATTGGATGGGTGTACAGGGCAGTTTTTTATACATAGGATTTTAAACTTTTCGGATTTTCATTACATGAACAATGTATGAATACATTGATGCATGAACTCATCGTTGTTTTTAATACTAAACCCTGCATGTTTAATACATGATCCGCACGTGGAGCATGTATTAAAAATGGCACTGTACCGAGGTTTCGCCAAGTTGCCACCCCTTCCCGCCCGTGGGTGCCTCGTGGGCGCTGCATGCGAAGGACATTCTTGCCGAGGCTCTGCCACTCCTCCCGGGCACCTCGCGTGCCGAGAAGGTGTGCCGAAGCTTCGCTACGCTGCCGCCCGTGGCTCGTCGCGGGCGCAGGCCATCCCAGGCGCAGACCTTACGCCACATCGGCACCATGCAGCTTGCGCGAAACAGCTGGCTCCACGTATCTTATCCCGCCGTCCTTACACCAGACAGCGCCCATCACACCGTTTGCATAAAGTAGATTGCATCGCAGAGCTTGCGCAAACATCGCTTAATGCTTAAAGACTATCACCAGAAACAATATGGGGGAACAGTTTGTATACATATATTAAACCATATCAAAAAACAAAACAAAAAAAAAAAGCGGGGCAAACCGGACCGCCGGGGACGTCCCCGCGATCGCCCTGGCGCTTCGCGCTCATGCATGCATATCTTTTTATAGATATATATATATGTATATATACATATACCGAAATAGCGTGTTCTACCGCTGCTGGCGGAAAACCGGGGGGGGGTCACTACTGGTTCGAACCCCTCCCCCCCCCCCTCCGGAAAACCGGGGGGGGTCACTACCGGTTCGAACCCCTCCCCCCCCCCCCCCCAGTTCATTATGAAAAGGGGGGGGGGTCACTACCGGTTCGAACCCCCCCCCCTCGAAAACCGGGGGGGGTCACTACCGGTTCGAACCCTCCCCCCCCCCTCGAAAACCGAGGGGGGGTGCGGACAGTGGTGGGGACGGTGGTGGTGGGGACAGTGGTGAGGGGACAGCGGGACAGTGGTGGGGACAGTGGGACAGTGGTGGGGACGGTAGTGGTGGGGACAGTGGTGAGGACAATGGTGGGAACAGTGGGGACAGTGGACAGTGGTGGGGACGGTGGTGGTGGGGATAGTGGTGTGGGGACAGTGGGAATGAGGTGGAAACAGTGGGACAGTGGAGGGTACAGTGGTGATGGGGACAGTGGTGAAGGCGGTGGCGAGGACGGCGGTGGGACAATGGGACAGAGGTACAGTGGGGACAGTGGTGGGGACAGTGGGGACAGTGGTGGGAACAGTGGAACAGTTCAGTGGGACAGCGGAGGAGTCAGTGGGACAGTGGGGACAGTGGGGATAGTCGGGCAGTGGTTGGGGGTGTGGAGAAAGTGGGGAGAGTGGAACCGTGGTGGGAACAGTGGTGGGGACAGTGGGGACAGTGCGACAGTGGTGGGGGCACTGGTGGGGACAATAGGGACGGTGGTGGAACCAGTGGGGACAGTGGTGGTGAGGACAGTGGTGCTGGGAACAACAGTGGGGGATGTGGTGCGGACGGTGGTAGGGACCGGGAGTCGTTTGCTGGCGGTGAGTGGGGGGGGTGGAGGGGTTCGAACCGGTAGTGACCCCCCCCCCATTCGGTTTTCGAAAGGGGGGTGGGTTCGAACCGGTAGTGACCCCCCCCGGTTTCGAGGGGGGGGGGGGGAGGGGTTAGGGAAGGGGGGGGGGTTTGCCGGGGAAGGGGAGGGGGGGGGGGGGCAGGGGGTTCCAGCAAGGGGGGGGGGATTTTCGGAGGGGGGGGGGATCCCCGGGTTCCGGAGGAAAAGGGCGGCAATTTTCCACAGTAAAGCGGCGGTGGATCACGCTCTCTCTCTCTCTCTATCTCTCTCTCTCTCTCTCTCATATATATATATATATGTGTATGCAAGTTGTTCGGTTACTCTATCTTGCCATGTCGGGTATTGTCGTTACAATCGTGCTATTGATTTTCCGTCCCCCATGCTTCCTCTTCCTCTTCCTCATTATCGCCCGACCCTGAGAACATGTCCCCCTCCTCCTTAGCTCTTTTTGCGGAGGCTCCTCCTTGGAGAGCCTCTTGGGTGCCTCACGAAAGTGTTTAAGGGCTACTTGGAGCCTTCTGGAGGCCTCGTGGGTTCTTCCTGGGGGCCTCTGGGGGCTTCCTCGGGCCACCACTGGGTCACAATTTGGAATGCTTCGGGGGGCGTCTTGGGGCCATCTTTTTTTTTGTCGGGGGGGGGCCACCAAGCTACGCGGATGAAATTCCAGCAACTTTTGAACATTCCAGCAACAGATCCAATACCAGGCCGACCAGGACGACCAGGCCGACACCCGGCAGGCCGCTGACGCAGCATTGGATAAGCAATGTTGTGACTGTCGTGCTGGGAACCCGCATGTACGTGCAAAGCGTAGACTCATGCAGTGTTCCCCGCCCCATTTCACCACTCCACGGATGCAACGTACTCGCATGATAGTTGCTCCACCTTCTTCAATACTGAATCGAGCGCAATGGACCAATCCTGCTTGTGGCGTCCTCCACTAACAGAAACACTATACCCGCGTGCCCATATTTCACTTCGAACGCCAATGGAAGACAGGACGAAATTTCCGCCATGCCGATAAAGGAATATACCATGTGGGGTGTATATACAAAGCACGAGATCATCGAACGAGGCAGGCTTGATGTTGCGAAACGTGACACTCCAGACACGTTTACGTGGATCCCAAACAAGTTGAGAACTCTTGCATTCAATTCGTCGGCCGTCCCGGCTCCAATCATATTCTGCCTGTCGAAGACTCCGACGAGCCCCGTTAGAACGAGCACCCACGACTGGATCCATCACAAGCGACCCCATATTCAAAATAGTGTCGACCAGTCGAGCAATGGCTTGTATCCGTTCGCCTCGCACTGCACCAGCCAGACTTGCAAGAGGCACGTCGTGATATGCTTCGTCCATTCGCACGGCATAAGGAGTTTGCCTAAAATTAGATAAGGCCCGGACCACGCTCGCGTGGTGGAGTGAGAATCGTGCCACTTGTCTGCATTGGTTACTCGGAGCATCCAGTCTACCAAGGACAGATTTTAGCGCGACGCGCCAGTCGCCCACTCCCCCAGGACCGTAAAAGCAAATGTGGCATCCCTCTGTCTCGGTGCGTGCGCCAGATGAGGAAATTCCCAAGCTAAGGTCGTGCTGGTACACGATCAGCTCCAAAGGCGTGTACAGCACTAGGAGTAGAATGTCAAAGGAACGAAACTTGACGGATTGAAATCGAAAACTCCATCTTCTTGCACCTCCGACCCAAGTGAACATTGAACTTTTACATTCAACCCTTCGCCCATTACAAAGCCAATCATACTCAGCTGTGCTCGCCGCTCGTCGCCTCCCGTCGCAACGCATGCCAGGCTCCGCATCAGTTACGTGTGCACCCTTCTCCCCAATTAACTCAGACGTGCGCACAATGCCGGTGAACAGATCGCCACGCAGCTTCGCATTCATGTTCGCGAAAGGTGCACCCTCGTAAACATCAGCGCGCCCTGCACTACCATTCACAATGCCATCAAAACGCGATGCAGGCAGAACTAGCGATCGTATGTTGAAACACGGCGCATGCCTGCAACCAACAACGATATGCCTCCGCAATGACATAGAATCTTAAGACGACTCTCGGAATTGCATGATTCAACGCAGCTAGAATACAAGTCACACTGACTCGGGAAGATGGTGTCGCCCTGAATGGCTTCAGCCAGATGTGCTTAAGAGCTGCGGCAATTTGAGCCAAGGACGATTGGAACAATAGCAAAGCTTGAACCAAAATGGCTTGAGCCAAAATGGCTTGAGCCAACATGGCTACGGAGGGGGCGTCTTGGGGCCATCTTGGGCTGTCATGAGGCTCTCTTCGGGCCATCTTGGGGCCCAGTTGGGCCGTCTTGGGGCTCTCTTGGACTGCCTGGAAGCCATTTTGGGTAGCTTGGGGGCGACGTTCTGGCCTCCTGGGCGGTCTCGGACGCCCAGCAGACCGAAGAACAGAGCAGACTCAAAATCTCACAAAAACCGTGGGAAAGCAATGTCCTCTTGCGCTTCGAATGCCTCTCAGGAAGCCTTCTTTGAATCGTCTTCGCCCGACTGGCGGGTGTCTGGGGCTTAGTGGGCCCTGGAAACGACAGGGCCGTTCTTTTACCGGTTCCGTTTTGCCGTTTTTGTTGAAGGTTCCGACGCCGTTTTTTTACCGGTTCCGTCGCCGTTTCTTGACCGGTTCCGGCTCCGGTTCCACTCCTGGAGCCGTTTTTTTGCCGTTTCCGGTCGCCGTTTTTTTGCCGTTCCCATTTTCAAAGGGACATTTTTTGGGAAACGGTGAAAAAACGGCCCTGCCGTTTCTGGGGCCCACAGAGGTCTGGGGCCTCCTGGGGCTCTCGCGGGGCCGCGGGGCCGGTCGGCCGCCGCCCTCCGGGAATCCAGTGGGGTCCAGCGCCTGGGCCCAGCAGGAGCCTCCCAGGAGCCCCGGACAGCCCGGGGGGGGCCTGCTGCAGGGGCGTCCCAGGGGGCCCCCCCGGGCCACAGATCCGGGGGTCCCGTTTTTTGAAGGAAGAAAAAACGACCCTCTGGTTCACAAGTGCGCGGTCTGTAAACCCCCTGGGAACCCCCAAAGCCTAGAGCCGCCAGGACGCGGCACATCACGCAGGGTTTGCCCTGTCAGCCCACAGGAGTGTCAGCGCACAGCGCCTCGTAAACCAGGGTAGGGGCGTTTTTCCTGCCCTTGAGTTTTGGGACGAACGAACTTACAAACGAACGAACGCCAGAGACGTGCGTGCTCCGCTGGGGAGCTCGCCCGTGCCCATCAGGGCATGGCGTGGAGGCCGCGGCCTCGACCGGAAGATCAGCGAGTCAAACTTGTGAAACGTGCGCCCGCTCAGATGATGCCCACCACTCTGTGCACACAGCGGCCTGGATCCATCGTAGGTTGTTCGTGTTGTTGTGCTCGTAATGTCTAAGTTGGGTGGCCAGCCCGGCGACTGGCGGCAGCCCGCGACGAGCAGCTCCTGGCCGACTGGCTGGCTCGCCGCCCGCCGCAGCCGCAGGCCAGCGAGGCCGCCCCCGCGGCCGACCGCATGGCCGCCTTGCGGGCCCGGATTGCCGCGAAGGAGAGGCGCGCCGAAGCGGCGGCAGTCTCACCAGGGTGCCACACCTGAGCCGTGTGGCGTGCTCGTGAATCCAGGCCACGGCAGCGCCCTCGGTGGGGCCGCAGCGCGCGCTGTCTGTTGCGCCCTTGACCAAAAAAGGTGGCTGCCCGTTTTGGGGGGGGGAGGGGGGGGTTTTCCCAACCCCCTGGATTGCATAAACAGTTCCAAAAAAAAAGAGGAGCACGCCACCGCGCCGCGAGGCGGGACGTCGAGTTGTCTCTTGGTCCTCATGTGTCCTCTGTTCTCTGCACCCAGGATTGTAATATTCTAAGGGCTGGGGCCCGAAATTCTCAGATTTCCTGGGCGTTCCCGCGCGATTTTGGGCTGCCTCGCATGACTTTTCCAGAAGCCAGAGGACCCCAAGTCGGGCCAAGAGAACCCCAGAAAGCGCTCTAGAGGGTCCAAGAGGCCTCCAAGACAGCACAAGAGCGCTCGAAGACGCCCAAGATTGCCCCAAGACGGCCCAAGAGGCCCCAAAGAAGCCCCAAGAGCGCTCCAAGAGGACCCCCGAGAGGGCCAAAAGAGGCAAAAAGCAGTGATTGTCCTTGTGTTATTCGATGCGTTTCGCGTTCTCGCGTTTTCGGGCTTCCGACGCTCCAAGATGGCCCCAGAGGCCCCCAAGACCGCCCCAAGACGGCCGAAGAGGCTCCGAAGAGGGCCCCAAGACGGTCCAAGAGGACCAAGAGTTGCCCAAGATCACCGAAGAGGGGCCAAAAACGAACCCAAAAGGGGCCCAAGAGGGGGAACAAGAACCGACAATTCGAGCTTTCAGCCCCATGAGGCCCCCAGGAGGCCGCAAGAGGCCCCCAAGAGAGCCCCAGAGGCCCCCTAGAGGCCCCACGAAACCCCCAAGAGGCCCAAAAAGAGGACCCAAAAGGCCCCCCAAACGGCCCCCAAGAGGTCTCGAAACTGCCTCCAAGAGGCCCCCGAGAGGCAGGCATCCCACGATATCCGAACGAACATCCCAAAGGCCTCCAACCCACAACCCAGGCACGGTGGCGGGATGGGCCGAAGGCCACTGGACACACATATTACCTATACGACCACCCTGCGGGTGATAAGGAGGTGAGGGGGGAGGGGGAACCAACGTCTCACTCAATCGATCTCGCTATCGATCTCACAATCGATCTCACAGTCGATCTCACTATCGATATCACTATCGATCTCGCTATCGATCTCACTATCGATCTCACAATCGATCTCACAATCGATCTCACATTCGGTCTCACATTCGGTCTCACTGTCGATCTTACTATCGATCTCACAATCGATCTCACAGTCGATCTCACATTCGGTCTCAAATTCGGTCTCACTATCGATCTCACGATCGATCTCACAATCGATCTCACAATCGATCTCACATTCGGTTTCACATTCGGTCTCACTATCGATCTCACAATCGATCTCATTATCGATTTTCACTCGGCAATTTTCACTCGGCACCATCATCATCATAATCATCATTACCATTATCATCTCACAATCGATCTGACTATCGATCTCACAATCGATTTCACCATCGATCTCACAATCGATCTCAAATTCGGTCTCACTATGGATGTCACAATCGATCTCACAATCGACGTCATCATCATCATCATCAGCATCATCAACAACACCAACATCATCATCATCATCATCATCATCATCATCATCATCATCATCATCATCATCATCATCATCATCATCATCATCATCATCATCGCCATCATCACCATCATCATCATCATCATCATCACCATCATCATCATAATCATCCACATCATCATCGGGACACCGACGGGACTCCGACGGGACACCAGCGGGACACCGGCGGGACACCGCGCGCCACCGGCCACCCGGAAGAGACACATTTGGTCCGGCCGCGCCTCAGCCACAGGGACACCGACGGGACACTGGCGGGACACCGGCGGGACACCGCGCGCCACCGGCCGCCCGCAGGAGACACATTTGGTCCGGCCGCGCCTCAGCCACAAGGACACCGACGGGACACCAGCGGGACACCGGCGGGACACCGCGCGCCACCGGCCGCCCGGAAGAGACACATTTGGTCCGGCCGCGCCTCAGCCACAGGAGACTTTCCTCTCACCCGCCCACGCAGCTTCGCCTCGCCCGCGCGCACGGCACGCACGAACACGAAACCGAAATCGATTTCCCGGTAGGGGGGCTCTCCGTTCCATTTCGATCTCAACCCCTCACCTCCGATACCTCGCATCGTTCGGCCTCTGTGGAAAATATGTTCCAGGGGGGACGGCTACCAAAATATTACCTGGCGACGAATTAATGATAGTCAGGATCTGGGGGAAGAGGGGGAGGGGGTCATCACGCTTTAACAGGTCTTGAACATTACGTACACCACACATACTGCACCACATGCTTTGCGCCACATACCTTACACCACACAGATTCCCACTCAGAGCCTGCACCACATAGCTTACACCACATAGCGTGCGCCCCGAAGCGTACGCCACGTAGCTTGCACCGCATCGAGTGCACACCCACAATTGAAGGGGCCTTGGGACACACAAATGAATACACACAAATAAAAGGACTCCCCATATTTTCCCATACTTTCCATATTTTCTAGGTTTTTGTCTTCCCCACCACTTCCCATAGTTTCCCATATTTTCCTGGGGTTCGAAGATTAATTGTGTCTGTGTGTGTTTTCCCCTCCTGAACAATACAGCACAACAGCTTGCTGCTTGGGGCCCACGCCGGCACGGACGCTGCACATATATTGTAGAGCAGCGTGCGACCGCCGGCCCGGCTGCGGCACAACAGCTGCCAGAGGGCGGGGGGCTGGAGGAGGAGGAGGAGGAGGAGGAGGAGGAGGAGGAGCGAGGAGGAGAAGGAGCGAGGAGCGAGGAGGAGGAGGAGGAACAGGAGGAGGGGGAGGAGGAGGAGAAGGGGGAGGGGGAGGAGGAGGAGGAGGATGCGCAGCCACGCGCGGGGAAAGGGGGCACCGCGTGCAGGGCGGGGATGGGGCGGTCCCCCGCCCCGGGGGAGGGAGCGCCCCTCCGCGGGAGAAGCCTTCGGCTCCAGAGCGTCGGCGTCGTCGTCGTGGTCGTCGTCGTCGCCGTCCCCCCTTCGGGATCGGCGGCAGCGGCCATGGGGCCTTCGCAGTATATAAGCGTGGGGGGGATCGCGTGCAGGGCAGGGGTGGGGCGGTCCTGCGCGGGCAAAGGGGGCGTTAGATCGCACGGGACGCGGCTTCGACGCGCACGATGAAGGGGGGGAACAGAACGGAATGTCGGGCGGGGCGGCATGCAGGGGCTCCAGAGCTCGGCGTTTCGTGCGTCGTCGTCGCCGTCCCCCCTTCGGGATCGGCGGCAGCGGCCATGGGGCCTTCGCAGTATATAAGCGTGGGGGGGATCGCGTGCAGGGCAGGGGTGGGGCGGTCCTGCGCGGGCAAAGGGGGCGTTAGATCGCACGGGACGCGGCTTCGACGCGCACGATGAAGGGGGGGAACAGAACGGAATGTCGGGCGGGGCGGCATGCAGGGGTGCTCGTTTGTGCACTGTTGTTTCATGTTCGACATGCCCGCGCGGACAATGTTAGATGTTCGACTGCTCCGAGCATGGTTGATCTGGGAGGGGCAGCACATTTAGTCAATATCAATGTCACTGATCATCATCATCATCATCAGCAGCAGCATCATCATCATCATCATCATCAGCATCATCATCATCATCAGCATCATCATCAGCATTATCATCATCATCATTATCAGCAGCAGCATCATCATCATCATCATCAGCATCAGCATCAACATTAGCATCAGCAGCATCTTCACCATCATCATCATCATCACTTGCAGCAGCAGCAACCTACTCACCATCAGCATCAGCATCATCATATCATCATAATCACCATCATCAACAACAGCAGCATCATCGTCGTCATCATCGTCGTCGTCACCACCGCCACCACCATCACCCTCATCCTCATTATCATCCTCCACGTCAACGTCATCCTCGTTGTCATCATCATCATCATCATCATCATCACCATCATCAGCAGCAGCATAAGCATCAGCATCAGCATCATCATCATCAGCATCAGCATCAGCATCAGCAGCATATTCACCATCATCACCACCACCACCATCACCACCACCACCATCATCATCATCATCAGCAGCATCATCGTCATCATCAGCATCATCATCGTCATCAGCATCACCAGAATCACCATCATCAGCATCATCAGCATGAGCATCATCATCATCAGCAGCAGCACCATCATCAGTATCAGTTTCATAACAACCATCAGCATCATCATCATCAGCATCATCATCAGCGTCGTCATCATCATCAGCATCGGCATCAGCATTAGCGGCATCATCATCATCAGCATCAGCAGCATCCTTATCAGAGTCGTCATCACCATCGTCATCGTCACCATCACCATCATCATCAGCAGCATCGTCATCGTCAGCATCATCATCACCATCATCATCATCATCATCATCATCATCATCATCAGCATCATCATAAGCAGCATCAGCATCATCATCATCATCATCATCATCATCATCATCATCAGCACCATCATCATCATCATCATCATCATCATCATCATCATCATCATCATCATCATCATCATCATCATCTTCATCTTCATCTTCATCAGCAACATGCCGTCATCATCATCATCATCATCATCATCATCATCGTCATCGTCATCGTCATCGTCGCCGTCGTTATCGTCATCATCCGCATCATCATTCTCATAATCGTCAGCATCATCAGCATCATCGTCATCATCCTCGTCATCAACATCATTATCATCATCAGCAACATCATCATCAACACCGTCATCATCGTCATCGTCAGCATCATCAGCAGCATCATCAGCATCATCATATTCGTTATCGTCACTATGATAATCAACACAGCCACCGCCACTTTCATCACCATTACCATTATCATCATCAGCATCATCAGCATCATCAGTATCGTCGTCATCACCACCACCATCATCATCAGCATCATCAGCATCACCATCATCATCAGCACCATCATCAGCATCATCAGCATCACCAATGTCATAACCGTCATCACAATCGTCATCATCACTATCACCATTATCAGCATCATCATCATCATCATCATCATCATCATCATCATCATCATCATCATCATCATCATCATCATCATCATCATCATCATTACCACCACCACCATCATCATCGTAATTAGCATCATAAACATCATAAGCATCGTCATCATCAGCATCAGCATCAGCATCAGCCTCAGCAGCATCGTCGCCAAGATCAACATCAGCATCATCAGCATGACCAGTTCCATCATCAACATCGTCATCATCATCAGCATCGTGATCATCATCATCATCAGCACCATCATCATCATCAGCATTACCATCGTCGTCATCATCAGCAGCAACATCACCGTCATCATCATCGTAACAACCATCACAAGCGCCATCATCATCAGCATCATGATAGTCATCATCACCTTCATCATCGTCGTCGTCATCGTCATCGTCATCGTCATCATCGTCATCATCATCATCATCATCATCATCATCATCGTCATCATCAGCATCATCAGCAGCATCATATTCGTCGTCATGATCATCATCATCATCGACAGCACCAGCATCATGATCAGCGACATCATCGTTGTCGTCGTCACCATCAATGCCATCATTCTCAGTTCGCCTCAATCGTGCATACAATACCTGACGTGTTGCAAACTGCAGAACTGCTAGCTGCATGTGCAGATCAGAGTGAGGAGGCCGAACGGATACTCACTGTCCCTGGGTGCGTGGCTGAAATGGGTTCCGCGGTGCAAATTGTTGTTGCGTTGTTGATATGTGTTGTTGTTGCCGTCCCACCGGCGACTCGGCCCGCGACCCACTCGCGACCCACCCGCGACCCACCCGCGACCCACTCGCGACCCACCTGCGACCCACCCGCGACCCACCCTCGACCCACCCGCAACCCACCCGCGACCCGCCACACGACCCCCCCCCGCGCCAGCCCCCCACTCTTATCCGCAACTGGACTCTTATCCGCGAGAAGCGATGACCAAAGTCGCTTCACTGGAGGACGTGAATCATGCAAGTTTGCACCCTGATCCCGTCCCCTGCGAACCCACTGGACGCCCCCACGCTGCCGTTGCCTCTTTCGCCTTTCAGGATCCACGCGGAGCTCGAAGAGCACCCGGTGGTAGGCGCCGTCGCCTGCGAGGCAGTAGCGCGCTGCTCCGTGCTGCCGCTGCTGCCAGCGCTGACGCTGCCGCTGCAGCCGCTGCCAACTGAATGCAGGGCGCACGGTCGACGTGGCCGAACGATCATCACTGCATACAGCCCTCTAGGCGCGCGCGGACGAGTCGCGGCCTCGCCTGAGGGCGGCCAGACAAGCACAGCCGAAGAATCACGGCATGGCCAGATGAGATGGCCGTGCGCGTCTCCGACTGCGTGCGGCGTGCACTTCCCTGACGTGCTGGAACCCCCACCCTGGCGTCTCGGCTTCCGCCGGATGATTCGGCCGTGCAGCGGGCTGGCGCGAGCGACCCCGGCCTGCGCCCTGGCAGGCTCGAACCGCCCGACGCCCCACGTCCCGAGCGCTGTCCGGCCGTGGCCTCCCCCGCCTCGGAGAGCCTCCGCCGGCCGCCGACGGGCAGGCACGAAGAAACGGCTGCATGCAGAAGCGATAGTCCTTCTGCAAACTGAACCAGACTCGCGCCCACGAGGACACAATCCCTTAAAAATGACACAGGAACCGCGCTCCCCAAGGCACAGTCCCGTGCAAATGACGCCAGACGCGATCCCCAAGCCAGAACCACTCGCAAATGATGCGAGAATCGCCCTCCCCAGTGCACAACCCCTTACAGTGCTCAAAAGGCCAACGCTCCCCAAGCCACAACCACTCGTACATTGCACAGCTTCGCGCTCCCGAAACCAATCCCCTGGCCACTTACACAAGACTCGCGCTTCCCTGGCCACAATCCTTGGCAACGTACGCCAAAGATTGGACTCGGGCTGCCCAAGCCACACGTTTAAGTTACACCAGACTCGCGGACTCGCGCCCACGAGGTCACACACTCCCTTCACTGCGACTCCTGACGAGAACTCTCCCGAGTGGATTACAGGATGCTCGCGCTCCCCTCGCCACACTCCCTTGAGAATTGAACCAAATTCGTGCTCCTGAAACCACAATACCACAATACCTGATAAGCTCAGGGCCCTACCCCCCACGATTTCTGAGGGGGAGGGTGGGGTTCACTTCGCTCGAGCGACGACTTCAACGACGTCCTCCTCCTCTGGGCATCTTTCAGGAAAGATGAAGGAAGCACAAGTGGAAGAGCGAGGGAGCAGTGGACCACCAAAGGAGAGAAGACTGTGAGCAAATCTGAGCGTGAATGATCTGAGTGTGAGTGAGCCTGAGTGTGAGTAAAACCCGGTATGTTTGAGTTGAGTACGAGCGAGTCGAGGTATGACAGAGTCCGAGTAAAAATGGGTGTCTGAGTATGCGTAAGTCTGAGCATGAGTGAGTCTGGATGAGTGTGAGTCACAGTGTGATTAAGTCTGAGTGCGAGTGGGTCTGAGAATGAATTGACGAGTATGAGTCTGAAACTGATTGAGGAAGTGATGTGGTTGAGTCTGCGTGCTGAAGAGTGGCTCTGAGTAAGCGTGAGTCCGAGTATGAGTGAGTCAGAGCTGAGTGAGCCTGAATATAAGCGAGTCTGAGTATGAGTGAGTCTGAGTGTGAGTGAGTCTGAGTGCAAGCGAGACTGAGTGCGAGTGAGTCTGAGTTTGATGAGTGAATGTGAGCGTGAGTGTGAGGAAGAGGAGAATGCGGCAGGTTGGGGACCAGGAGGAGGAGGGAGGAAGAGTCGACGCGGTCTGAGTAATAACAATAATCCCATATCATGTTGATATGGAGAAAAAGAACCACGTCTTAGGAAATGGACAAGAGTTGCCTGCATTGGGGTATGTGTTCGGACGACGCGTTTCGGCCCCCTCGTCATTTCCTGGGAATTCGGCTCAGGGCTCGAGGCCACGAATGCTCCTGAATAGCTAGGGGTCCGCGCTCCCGAAGCCTCGAAACCTAGACGTCCGCAACCAGCCAGCCAGCAAACGGCCCAGATCAATAGCCAAGTATCCACCTAGACAACAAGCCAACAAGGCGAGTTGCCAGCCAGCCAACCGACAAGAAAACCAACCGACCTACAAACCAAGCGTGGCCACGCAAGCAATATGAGGGGGGCCGGCGGCAGCCGGCGAAACCCTTCACACAGAACGCGATTGAGTCGAAAAACGATGGTCGGACAAAAACAGCATTTGAAAACTCGTGATGCTTCATCTCAGCGCTTTTTGTTATTACCACCGCTTCTGTATGACCACTGGCTGGCATTACAAACGTGTCGTAATGCTCTCGCTTCTCCCCCCTCCGACCAAGCGGCACCGTAAAGCTCTGGGGAAACCAAAAGATACCGATACCACTACTCCCTGGACCTCTCCCGGGGTGCGTTCTGACCAGAATTTCGAGGCTGATCCAGCGGTGATGACGAGGGCCTCCCAGGAGGCCCAAGAAGGGGAGAACGAGGGAAGTGCAGCTGTATGGGTACCTTTTCCCCCTCTGAAGCTCGGGGCCATCGCCGCGGGGCGGCTAGGCGCCCCGCCAAAGAGCACATGGGGCCGCGCATACCACCGCGCCGTCTCCAGGACCGGCGTGCAGTAGACCTTCCAGGGCCGTGCGGCGGAGGAGCTCAGTGCGGCGCCCCGCCTCCCGAGTCCCGCGTGCACGCATGAGACTCTCATCATCAGTAGCAACAGTACCAGCATCATTATCAACAACATCATCATCAAACTCATCATCATAATCAGCATCAGCATCCGCATCATCCGCATTGTCAGCATCATCACACCCATCATCCTCATACCCATCACCACTATCATCATCATCACCATCATCCTCATCACCATCGTCATCATCATCATCATCATCATCATCAGCATCAGCATCAGCATCACCGCCATCATCGTCATCATCAGCTTCCACTTCTTCTTCTTCATCACCGCCATCAGCATCATCACCATCGTCCGCATCTGCATCATCATCATCCTCCTCAACCCCATCCCCATCCTCCTCATCACCATCATCACCATCATCACCATCATCATCCACATCATCATCATCATCATCATCATCATCATCATCATCATCATCATCATCATCATCCGCATCCGCATCCGCATCATCATCCTCATCCCCATCCCAATCCTCATCAGCAGCATCATCAACAGGACGGGTGACAGGCCTTGGGCGGCTTGCGGCGGCTTTGCGAGGAGCGCGTCGTCCGCAGGAGAGGGATCATCAGCATCATGAGCAGCATCATCAGAATCCACATCCTCCTCCTCCTCCTCCTCTTCCTCCTCATCATCCTCATCATCGTCATCATCAGCATCATCATTATCAGCAGCAAGTTCGGAATCATCAGCATGATCATCATCATCATCATCATCATCATCATCAGCAGCAGCAGCAGCCGCATCATCATCACCATCAACATCATCAGCAGCTCCTTCTTCATCATCCAAAGCATCATCCTCAGCAGCATCATCATCCTAATCATCAGCAGCATCACCATGATCATCAGCATCATCATCATCATCATCATCATCAGCATCATCATCAGAATCAGCATCAGAATCATCACTATCATTACCAGTATGGTCACCACTACCATCACCATCATCAGCATCATCAGAAGAATCATCATCATCACCAGCATCATCAACATCATCATCCGCATCAGCATCACCCCATCATCAGCATCACCCCCCTCCACCTAATCATCATCATCAGCAGACGCATCTTCAGCATCAGCATCCCCATCATCACCAGCATCCTCATCATCCTGGCCATCGCTCGGACGTCCATTCCCTGTATTTTTGTTCGTTTTCGTGCGTGGTTTTTTTCGCCAAATGATCAAGGATGCGCCCCGATGGTCCTCGCCGAAGGAAAAATGCACACGTCCGAGGGATGCCAAGCATCATCAGCAGCAGCATGAACAAGAGCATCAGCATGTTCATCACAAGTATCATGTCAACAACATCACCAGCATCATCATCATCATCATCATCATCATCATCATCATCATCATCAGCAGCATCATCATCATCATCATCATCATCATCATCATCATCATCATGATCATCATCATCATCATCATCATCATCATCATCAGCATCATCAGCATCATCATCATCATCATAAATAGCATCAGCATCATCATCATCAGCATCCTCATCATCACCATCCTTAACATCATCATCATCATCATCATCATCATCATCATCATCATCATCATCATCACCATCACCATCACCATCACCATCACCATCACCATCAGCATCATCATCCGCATCATCAGCATCAGCATCATCATCAGCACCATCAGCGTCATCGTCAGCATCATTGTCATCAGCATCGTCCCCAGCATCATCGTAATCAGCATCATCATCATCATCATCATCATCATGAGGATCAGAATCGCCATAATTGTTAGCATCATCAGCATCGTTATCATCAACATTATCAGTATCATCATCATCATCATCATCATCATCATCATCATCATCAGCCTCATCATCGTCATCAGCAACGTTATCATCATAACCATCGTAACCATTATCAGAACCAGCATCACAGTCATCGTCGGCATCATCATCAGCATGATCACCACCATCATCAACATCATCATCATCATCATCGTCATCGCCATCAGCATCATCATCATCATCAGCATCAGCATCATCAGCATCATCATCAGCATCAGCATTATGATCAGCATCATCATCATCATCATCATCATCATCATCATCATCATCATCATCATAAATATCATCCTGCTCCTCCTCCTCATCCTCCTCCGTCCTCCTCCGTCCTCCTCCATCCGCCATGTTGTTTCCTGCCCCTCCTCCTCCCCCGTTCTCCTCCATCCGCCCTCCTGCCCGTCTCCTCCCTCCCCCTTCCTCCCTCGCCTTCATTCCTGTGAACTCGTCGCTCCTCCCAGCTCCTTTCTCTCACATCCTCCTCCTCTTCGTCCTGCTCCTCATCCTCCTCCTCATCCTCCTCTTCCTCCTCCTCGTCGTCATCATCATCACCATCATCATCATCATCATCATCATCATCATCAGCAGCAGCAGCAGCAGCATCATCAGCATCATCATCAGCATCAGCATCATCATCATCATCATCATCATCATCATCATCATCATCATCATCAGCATCATCATCTTCGTCCTCGTCTTCCTCATCCTCATTCTCCTCTTTCTTCTCCTTGTCCTCCTCCCCCTGCTCCTCCTCATCATCTGCATCAGCATCACTACCGACACCGCCACCTCATCATCGTGATCATCCTCAACAGCAGCATCATCAGCATCATCATAATCATAATCATGATTATCATCATCATCATCATCATCATCATCATCATCATCATCATCATCATCATCATGAGCAGCTTCGTCATCAGTATCATCATCAGCATCATTATCAGCATAATCATCATCAGCTGCTCCTTCTTCATCATCAGCAGCATCATCACCATCATCATCGTCCTCGCCCTCCGCCTCCTCATCATCCTCATCATGATCACCATCACCATCACCATCACCATCACCATCATCATCATCATCAGCATCACCACCATCATCATCATCATCATCATCGTCATCATGAACATCATCATCGTCATCATCATCATCCTCAGCCTCAGCCTCATCCTCATCCTCCTGATCATCATCAGCATTGTCAACTATATCCTCCACACCAATTTTATGTTAATCCTAATAACTGTCCCGTTACTCCTCCTTGTCATCCTCGTCCTCCTCCTCCTTCTCTTCCTCCTCCTCCTCCTCCTCCTCCTCCTCCTCCTCCCCCTCATCCTCCCACATGTTTCCTCCAGTGGTCTCGTCCTTCCTCCCAGTGAAGCCAAGGTTTCAACAACACTTGAATATGTATTGAGTTGACCAGACTAGCGACTCAAGACTCAAGACTCAAGACCGCGAAACAATTGAATATCGATGTACTTGTGTTGGCGGTCGGGTTCAATCGCGCAGCCAAACTGCTTCCTGAAACAAGACATTCGAAACCAAAGTGCGTGATATGTGATCCCAGTCGAGGGTTCATAGCCCTCCACGATGGGATGGGCCCCAGGGTTCCAAAGCCCCCCACCCAAGGTGGGATTGTGGGGGGGAACGACGATGACGACGACAACGACGACGACACAAATGCCGGCGCCGGCGCCGACGCCGACGCCAACGCTGACGGAAGACGACGACGACGACGACGACGACAACGACGACGACGACGACAAACCACAACACACCCACAGAAGGAGGGGGGAGCATCAGAGCCCTCCACCACGCCACGCTCACAGGGCTGCGACCACTTGGGGGGGTTGGCATCGATCTCATTCGCGAGGCCTTCGCAAGGCTCACGGGCATACCCATCCAGCGAGAGGGGTGGGGCTCGTTTCCGTACGCATTGGGGGGCCACCCTGGGCCACTTTCATCTATATATATATATATATATATACACACACACTCGAATCCGAGATCAGGCAATCACCAGGCGGAGGACTATAGAATGAGCAAGAAAAACAATAGTGGCACACGTCCCTGACACCAGGGACCCGGCCTCAGGTTACACCGACGCCCACGGAGAAAGTCAAATACTGATCAGAATCGAAGCCCGAAGAAAGCACTCTTAGCATAGCTGTTCTGATACGCGTTCCCGTCTAGGCACGGCGGAAACGTGTCGTTTGCCCAATCGTCAGAAGCGGGGCAACGCGCGAAATAGCGAACTGGCGTTCCCGCCCAAGCGCGCCGCTGATTACGTCTGAAATTGGGGACGGCAAACGATTATTGCTCGCAGAAACGTCAAACGCGGGGCCGCGCCCGCCAGAGCGAAGTGTCGTTTACGCCCAAGCGCTGCGCGGACTTCAATTGAGAGCTGCGTTCCCGCTCGTGCGCGGCGCATGGCTTGCCGTCGCCAATCCGTTCGTAAACACGGCTGCGCACTGAAGAACTGAATAGTGTTGTCGTCGAAGCTTCGCGCAAAGACTTTGGAAGCCTGCCCTGTACTTTCCCTCGCTGGCACTGTGACAACCTCAGTCTCTGGTCTGCAGACTGCTCCAGCCCCTATCGGCACCCAGCCCAGCGACGGTTTGCGCGGGCAGGGGGGCGCGACCCCAGGCTCCCAGAAGTCGTGGCCGGATGCTTTGTCGTTGGACCTGGAGGGGGGGCAACGGAAAATGGCACGGCGTTGCCAAGAGTGCCGAAAGTGTCCCGGGATTTCCCGGGACCCCCCCACGGCCTCCAGCACAATCTACGAGGCCAAAGTGGGCCCAGAGGTTCCAAAATGGTGCGAAAAGCTGGGAACACCTTTGGCAAGAGACACGTTTGGCAACCCCCGGAGATGGAAGGATGAGAGAAGCGAAGGACGGGAAGCGAGGGGAAGGAAGGGAAGATGAGAGAAGAGGGGACCATAATGGCGGGAGGCGGAAGGGAACAGGAGGGAAGGGAGGAGCGGAGCGGACAGGGGGCGTGACCAGTGAGGGATTCAATGGAAGAGAAAGCGTCGAGGAGGATCGACGACGCGAGGAAGAAGGCCACGCGGGAGAGGGGAAGCGAGGTGAGAGGGTCACCGATCGGAATGGGGGGGCGACGATAAACACACGCATGCGCATCCTCAACGAGACCTAATAGCGGCGCGATTACCATGAAAAGGGAAGAATGAAGCGACGGCGATCCCCCTTTCCATGGGCAGCGGTGCCGGAGGCCCTGCACGCAGGGCACCTGCCACTCCCAGGAACTTGACTTGACCCCCCTCTCTGCGATGGGGGCGGGTCATCAGCAACGCCGAAGGAAGCGAGATAGGAGGCCTGGAGGCGAGAGGGGGCGCTGGGACCCCCACCCTGGACACTGCGAGCGCTGGGGGCCAGACCGCTGCTCACCCCGCTCCTTCCCCCCTCTCGCTTGCCACGCCGCCGCCTCTGCGCGCCGCTCGAACGCGCGCAGAGGCCGAGGGGCGCGGCCTCGAAGCCCCACCCAGCCTCCACGGGGCCCGGGCCCCCACCCCCGCCCGCGGCGGAACGGCGAGGGCCCCCGAACGGAGGGGGGCGCACCGGCCGCCGCTCGGAAACTCCCCCTGCGCAGGGGCCGCCGCCGAGCCCCACCCAGCTCGCGACCCAGGGCGCCCGGTCGACATCCCCTCGGCCGGGATCTATCCCAAGCGGCCACGCGCGACAACACCGCGGCGCGCGGAGGGCGCCGCCTGCTGAACCGCTCGCGGGCCGCCGCCTCCTCGCCGGCATCTTCTCCCGCCAGGGGGGCGTTGCCGCGACCGCGCCGGCTCCGCCCCCGCGATCTCGCCCTCGGCGCGCTGAGCGGGGCTGCCCTATGAGACGGCCGCCCTCTCCTCGGCGGTCGACTCGCGGCGCCCCTTGGCGGCCAACGTCGCCGCGTCGAGCACGCGCCCCCCGCGGGTCCGCGGCCGCCACGCGGAGCCCGAGATACTCGCCGAAGTTCGCCTTCTCCACGCTGCCGGGGTCGCCCGCCCCCCGGCCCGCCTCGCGCGGCAGCAACCCTGGGCCCCGCCCCGCCATGAACGGGCCCCGACCGCCGAGAGCTCGGCCAGGAGAACCGCCACCGTCCGCTCGTTGGGCTCGTTCCTGGGCACTGCACTGGCGCCCCCCAGGCCATCTGCTGGACCCGCCCTGTCGAAGGCCGCCCTCGGGCGGAAATCTCCGGGCCTCGGGGGCGGCCCCATGCCGGGGAACGCGCCGAAGAGCGACCGCCAGGCCTCTCGCGCCGTCTGCCCTGCCCGCGCACGAGCAGAGGAGGGAAGGAGGGGGGGGGCATCTCCCCAGCTGCCCGCGCGCGCCGGCGAGCTCTTCGCACGCCGCCGCCCAGCGGCGGCCCCCGGCCACCTAGCCCCACGAGCGGCCCCTCCAGACCAAGACCATTCCTCGGGGATCGGGCTCGGGGCACCCCCATGCCGCCCGCGCCCCCGAGCGATCCGCGACGCGAATGGCGCAGTCAACGCGGAGGCCGAGCCCGCCCGTCTCGGGGCAGCACCGCGCCTTGGCCCTTTGCGCCGGGAAGCCGAAGGGCGCCGAGACAGGGCGGCATCACAACGCAGAGGGCGCGTGTCCCGATGCACCGCGAGCTCGATCGAACTGCCTCGCCTCGATCGCCTTCAGGCATCGACGTCTGCAATCTGATCCACGGGGCAGTCGCAGCGCCGGGCTGGCCCCGAACCTTCTGGCCCCCCGTTCTGGGGCGCCCGATCTGCCAAAAGAGAAGTCGACGCTGTTGCCGTGGATCTCGCCTTCGATAACGCTGGCCAGCAGGCCCCGCGCGCCCTCGCGGACCTCCACGGGCCGCCACGCCGCGCGCGCGGCTGCGGGCGGGGGGGGGGGCGGCGACGCGCCAACGCGCGGGCGGGGCTCGCGCCCCGAAGGGTCGCAGGGAGCCCCGCCGCCGCTCGCGCCTGCGTCCGCCGCCATGAGAGGGGGCCCCTCGGCTGAGCTTCGCCAGCACCGCCGAGGGGCGCCTCCACGTTCGCGGCGACCCGACGGGCCACTGACCGAGCAGAAGGCCTGGCGTAAGGGCCCTGGCCTGCCACGCGCTCCGCGCCTGCTTCAGCGCGTCGCGCCTGGCTGGGCGCCGTCGGCCCTGCGGCTCGGCAACCCGGGCGCGCGCGCGCAGCCCATCAGGCGCGCCCCGCGACGCCGCCCCGCGCCCGCCCAGGGTCGACGCAGGACCGCGCCGCCCCAAGCGAGGGCGCCCCCATATCCACGAGCAGCACAACCAGACGAAGCTTCCAACGAGACCACTCCTGCGCCTCCCGCCCGAGACGGCTCTCCCGTGCAGCCGCGCGGCACCGCCAAGAGACGGGCCCCCGCCATTGCGCGGCGTTGGCGCCGCAGACGCCCCTCGGCTGGCCGCACCCTCCAGCATGGTTCGTACAAGGCAGCCCCAGGGTGTCCTCAGCCGCCCCTGCACTGGCCAGCCACTGCCTGGTTCACGAACGCCCTCGGCGGCCGCCGCGCTACCCCCCGGCTGAGGTCCGCAGCCGCCGCCACCTGCGCGAGCGCCCCCTCGGCCTCGTCCGCCTGATGCCTCGGGCGCGAGCCGGAGGAGATTGTTTCTGCCGGCGCTTCTACGCGTGCTCCCCGTCTACCGCCTGGTCGACGAGCTCCCTCAAAGGCACCTCCGTCGCGCCGGGGCCCTCCGCCGCCGACCTCCAGCCTGCTCGAGCGGCCCCCGACCGCTTGCCCGCCTGTCAAACGCACCCGACGCGGGCTGAGGAGGCGGTAGCAATGGATCGCTCTGCTGACTTCCATCGTCGCATCTGCACCTGCCCATCGTCTACCGCCCGGCCAACGAGCTCACACGGCGGCGCCCCCATCGCGTCGAGGCCCTCGGCCGCCGCCGCCTTCTCGAGCGCACCCCAAACGCAGGCCCGCCTGCAAGAGCGCCCGCCGCGGGCCGAGGAAGTAGCGGCCGTGGAGCACCTTGCTGACCTCCGCCGAGCGGGCTGCTCTCCGCGGCGGGGCGCTCCTCCTCCGCGCACCTGCGCGCCCGCTTTCCTCCGCGCGGCGTCCTCCGAGCAACTCCGCGCGAAGCCCCCCCCCTCCCACCTTGGGCAGCGGGTCTCTCGATCAACCCACCCATGTCCAACCCCGCGTACTCGACAAGCCGCTGAAGCAAGCGTCGAAGTCGAGGGGGGCCCGGGCGGGGGCAGTCTGAGATCCGGGTTTCTTGTCGCTGGTCGCCAGTCCTCCTCCTCCTCCTCCTCCTCCTCCTCCTCCTCCTCCTCCTCCTCCTCTTCCTCCTCATCACCATCTTCATCATCACCATCGTCATCAGCATCATCATCACCACCACCACCACCATCATCATCATCATCATCATCATCATCATCATCATCATCATCACAATCACCATCATCATCATCATCAGCAGCAGCATCAGTATCATCATCATCGTCACCATCATCACCAGCATCATCACCATCAGCACCATCATCATCATCATCATCATCATCATCATCATCATCATCATCATCCCCCTCCTCCTCCCCCTCCATTCTTTCTCGTAAAACAACTTCTCCATGTCGCACCCCGAGGCAAGTTTCCAAGGCGGCCCGGGCGTTTCGCCTGAGATATCCTCACCATTTATGGCCCTGAAGCTTTAAAAACGGAGACAGATTTACAAATGGAGGGCGGGCGGTTTTCAAAATGTAGCTCTCACCATAGCGCCGCGCACATTCGTTTTAAAAGCTGACCAGTTTTTCATGGATTGACGGCGGGTGGTTTTCAAAATGTTGATCTCGCCTTTGCGCCGAGCATATTCGATTGAAAAACTTGCAACAGCTTCACGGGTTGAGGGTGGGTCGTTTTCAACATGTGGCTCTCGCGTTAGCACCGCGCACAATCTCTTTAAAAATGTGCAAGAGTTTCACGGATTGAAGGCGGTTCCTTTTCAAAATGTAACTCTCGCACCAGCGCCGCGCACATTCGTTGTAGAAATTGCAAGAGCCCCACGGGTTCCCATGATCAGCGCATCAAAAACTGTGCTGTTGGAACGAGTCTGGATAATGAGGGCGCAACAGTTGCGTTGATTCGATGCGTACAAATCTCAGGGATCGTGTTCTGGCACGATTCAACATCGCCAAGACGCAACGGTCAAGGTTGATCCGTGGCGTTGGAATCCCGAGAACATTGCTTTGGCATGTTTCAGGGTCTTCAATCGGTTGTCGTCCAACGAAGCAAGGGTTGATTCCATAATCGTTGATGACTCTGGGGTTTCCCCTGGTCCTCCTCCTCCTCCCCCTCCTCCTCCTCCTCCTCCTCCTCCTCCTCCTGCGAGCGCCGAAGCCTGGTCTGTGCCGTCGCCCGCGCCAGCGCCCGCATTGAGCTTCGCCAGCGTCGCGTCGAACCGGCAGCCGCCCTCCTTCGGTCCGCGCAGCCGCGCGGGCTCGGCCAGCAAGCACGGCAGCCAGGGCAGCGCGCTCGCCAGGCAGGGCCGCCTCCGCGCCCAGCGCGGTCTGGAGCTGGCGAGCGGTCGCGGCTTGCTAGGCTCCTCCTCCTCCTCCTCCTTTTCTTCCTCGTTTTCTTGACACTATTATTATTATACTCTTCTCATGTGTATCATTATTATTCTTAGTGTTATTATTGATATTATCAGTATTAGTATTTGTAATACTATTAGTAACAAAATTATTGTTAATAATATTCATGGTATTCTTAGTAGCCTTAGCATTCTTAGTCTTATTAGTATTAGTATGAGTATTATTCGTCGTCGTCTTATTAATGTTATGTTTCTTCTTAATAATATGATTATTATAGTTCGCATGATTCTTATTCTTAACACTATGCATATGTGTAAAATTATTTTTATTATTAGTATTAGTGTGTTTTTCTTAGTCGCATTATTCTTAGTAGTCTTATTCGTTGTATTATTATTGATATTGGTATTATGTTTCTTCTTCGTCTTATTATTAATATCAATATTATTGTTAGTATTAATAGTATTCCCTACCTAAGCTCTGCCTAGAAGGGTTCTTACTCTCTTTGCTTAAAGGGCCGGGCAGTGCTAACCGCCCCGGGCGGTTCCCCCAGTCCACGCCCCGCGGTTCCCCCAGTCCCCTGGGAGCTTTAGCCTTAGCTTTAGCTTTAGCTTAGCTTTACCTTTAGCTTCAGCTTTAGCTTAGCTTGAGCTTAGCTTTAGCTAGTATTAGCTTAGCTTTAGCTTAGCTTTAGCTTAGCTTTAGCTTAGCTTCAGCTTAGTATTAGCTTATCTTTAGCTTAGCTTTAGCTTAGCTTCAGCTTAGCTTAGCTTATATTTAGCTTAGCTTTAGCTTAGCTGTAGCTTAGCTTTAGCTTAGCTTTAGCTTAGCTTTAGCTTAGATTTAGTTTAGCTTTAGCTTAGCTTCAGCTTAGTGTTAGCTTAGCTTTAGCTTAGCTTTAGCTTAGCTTTAGCTTAGCTGTAGCTTAGCTTTAGCTTAGCTTTAGCTTAGCTGTAGCTTAGCTTTAGCTTAGTGTTAGCTTAGTGTTAGCTTAGTGTTAGTTTAGCTTTAGCTTAGTGTTAGCTTAGCTTTAGCTTAGCTTTAGCTTAGCTTTAGCTTAGCTTCAGCTTAGCTTTAGCTTAGCTGTAGCTTAGCCTTAGCTTAGCTGTAGCTTAGCTTTCGCTTAGCTTCAGCTTAGCTTTCGCTTAGCTTCAGCTTAGCTTTAGCTTAGCTTTAGCTTAGCTTTAGCTTAGCTTTAGCTTAGTTTTAGCTTAGCCTTAGCTTAGCTTTAGCTTAGCTTTCGCTTAGCTTCAGCTTAGCTTCAGCTTAGATTTAGCTTAGCTTTAGCTTAGCTTTAGCTTAGCTGTAGCTTAGCTTTAGCTTATAGTTAGCTTTAGCTTTAGCTTAGCTTTAGCTTATATTTAGCTTTAGCTTCAGCTTAGCTTCAGCTTAGCTTTAGCTTAGCTTTAGCTTAGTGTTAACTTAGCCTTAGCTTAGCTTTAGCTTAGCGTTAGCTTAGCTTCAGCTTAGCTTTAGCGTAGCTTTAGCTTAGCTTTAGCTTAGCTTTAGCTTATCTTTACTGTTACTACTAATGCTGCTATCCTAGGGGTTCCAACTCCTAGGTAGGGTCGCACTGGGATAATTTTTATTATTCGTATTCGTCTTCGTCTTCGCTTTCGCTTTCGTCTTATTCTTATTATTATTTTTCTTATTGTTATTATGATTATCCTTCTCCTCCTCCTCCTCCTCCTCCTCCTCCTCCTCCTCCTCCGCGAGCTCCGCACCCCAGCGGCGCGCGGGGGCGCCGGCCGCCGCGGCGGCCGCGGCAGGGTCGTCCCCGGCGAGCAGCTGTGCGCGGTCCCGCGCCAGCAGGCGCAGATGCCGCAGGGCGGCCGGGCCGTGGCGGCCGCCCGTCTCGAGCGCTAATCGACGACGCAGGCCACCCCTGCCAGCCTCGTCCTGCGTCGGCCACCATCCGCCAGGGCGCGATCGACGCTAAATCGGCACTCATCGACTCTGAATCGGCGCTAATCGGCGCTGAATCGGCGCTTTCTCGTCGATTAGCACACGCCAGCGCACGCGGAATTGCGAGGACATGCCAGGCTCCCAGGCGAGGACGTACGCTACAAGATTCTTGAGCGCGCGCGCGTCGCCCGGTTGGCGGGCGACGCACACAGCACATACAAATATGTCTGGATGGCGCCGAGCAGACGCCGCAGCGCGGCGCCGCGCCCGCAGAACCTTGGCCGCGCGCACAAGGGGGCAGGGGGATGGCGGAAGGCTTCTTACAGGGCGGCGGCTGCCTGGAAGGCGCGGGCCTTGAACTTCATAGGGAACGCCCGCGCCTTCTGAGAAGCAGGGGTGCTTCTAAGAAGCCCTCCCGCGTCCCCCGGACCCCCCTCTGCGCGTGGCCGACAGGAGGAGGAGAAGGAAAGGGAGGGGGAGGAGGAGGAGGAGAAGGACGAGGAGAAGGAGGAGGAGGAGGAGGAGGAGGAGGTGGAGGAGGAGGAGGAGGAGGGAGGAGGAGGAGAGGGAGGGAGGAGGAGGGAGGAGGAGAGGAGGGAGGAGGGAGAGGAGGAGGGGAGAGGAGAGTAGGGAGGGAGGGAGGAGGGGGAGGAGGAGGAGGAGGGAGGGGGGAGGGAGGGAGGAGGGAGGAGGGAGGAGGGGAGGAGGAGGAGGAGGGAGGGAGGGAGGGAGGGAGGGAGGCAGGGAGGCAGGGAGGGAGGGAGGGAGGGAGGAGGAGGAGGACGAGGAGGAGGAGTCAAGCTAGCCAGCTCGAGCGAGTCAAGCATGGCATGCCGATTCCCACCCGCCCTCTCACAACATAAGAAACAGTGCTGACACAACAGGGGACCAAAATCACATCGGCCAGCTGGTTTGGCACAGCTGATGCAGCCGCGATGGCGGTTACCGATGGGAACTCCCCAGCTCGTCTCAAAGGTTGCGCAGGCATTTCAAGACGAGTCGACGAGTCGAGGATGTCCGAGGAGGCCCCAGAAAGCGTCAGGTGGCCCCAGTGAGCCCCAGGATGTTTCAGGACACCCCAGGAGGCCCCAGGCCCCAGTAGGCCTCGAAAGGCCCCGGCGAGTCTCCCCAGGAAGCCCCAGGAAGGCCCAGGAGGCGCCAGGAGCTCCTGCAGGAGGCCCTGGGAAGCCCACGAAGCCCCGGGAGGCCCCAGGAAGCTTCAGGAGACTCCAGGAGGCATCAGGAGGTTCAGGAGGCCCCAGGATGCTCCAGGAAGCCTCAGGAGGCTTCAGGATGCCCCAGGAAGCTTCACGAGGCTTCAGAAGGTCCCAGGATTCCCCAGGACACGCCAGGACACGCCAGGAGACCCTAGGAGACCCCAGGAGGCCCCAGGAGGCCCCAGGAGGCCCCAGGCGGCCCCAGGAAGCCCCAGGAAGCCCCAGTACGCCCCAAGAAGCCCGAGGAAGCCTCAGGAGCCCCCAGGAGGCCGCAAAGAGACCCAAGCGCCAGATGAATTGGCGAACGGAAGCTGTGCGCCGCGCCTAGGCGGGAGCGCCACCTTCAGAAAAAATAAGCGCGGCGCCAAGGCGAGAGCGATATTTCGGCCTTTCGCGCGGGGGTGCGGCGAGCGGCAACTGTGCGCCGCGCCAAAGCGGGAGCGCCACTTTCAGAACAAATGTGCGCGGCGCCAAGGCGAGAGCGACATATTGTCCTTTCGCGCTGGGTGTGCGCCGCGTCCCATTCCTGCCACGCATTGTGCGACATGGACGGCAGGACAACCACGTTGAGAAGAAAAACGTCGACTTTCTATTTTTGCAGGGTAGGATGGGACCCCCCGGATTGGCCCCCTATCGGCCAGGGAGAGGGGGGAGTAGGAGTACACTCCTAAAAGGAATGAGGATAGGAGCAGGAGCAGGAGCAGGAGCAGGCGCAGGAGGAGGCGCAGGAGCAGGAGCAGGAGCAGGAGCAGGAGCAGGAGTAGGAGTAGGAGCCCACCCGGAGGAGTAGGAGTAGGAGTAGGAGTAGGAGTAGGAGTAGGAGTAGGAGTAGGAGTAGGAGTAGGAGTAGGAGTAGGAGTAGGAGTAGGAGTAGGAGTAGGAGTAGGAGTAGGAGTAGGAGTAGGAGGCGGGGGCGCGCACTCCAGCAGCACGCCCGAGTCCAGGACGAGCCAGACCTGGCCGCGCGCGGGCGGCGGGCCGAGGCGGCGAGGAGCTCCGGCGCCGCGCGCGGGCGGCGTGCCGCGCCCGCGGAGGCGTCGGCGTCGGCGTCGGCGTCGGCGTCGGCGTCGGGGCTCGCGAGAGCACGCCAAGAGAATTGGAAGAGGCAAATTACACGGCCCCGAGTGGGGGGGCACCAAGTCAAGCACCCTGCTTGGCCCCAAATGAAATCCAGGGATGAAACCCAGGGAGGCTCCAATTTGACAACCATCGGGAGACAGGAGGGGACAGAAAGCTGAGACGCCCCAAGCTCAACACAACTAAGCTCAGATGACCTGCGCCATGCCAATCTAAGCTTGGATCAGCTACGCTAGGCGCAAGTAAGCCCGCCTACACCATACAACGGCAAGTCATACCATACTACACTGAGCGCTAAAGGGTTAAACCCAACTTGCTTGTTCGTGCCACAGACCCGTCATGGAGCGCAAGGCAAAGCTAAGATGAGCGAGGCCAAGCAAAAAGAGCCTGCCACACCTCGAAGGCCTGCTTGGACTGATCCCTCCGCGGACTTGACTGGTACACCCGCCTGGAATCACTGCGGCTGCGCCATCTGTCTGCTCATGACGAATCTCCTGGGAACAGTTTCTGGATGACGAAGCGCTGATTGACGACCTTCAAGCCTCTATTCGGGCGTGGGTAGAACTGGGTTTAGTGGAACCTGGTTTAATGATCTGTACCGGGGGCGCCCCCCCGTCCCATTTCCGCTAACCGGAGCTGCCGTCACCCGGAAAAACACCAGCTATGGCAAGCCTGGTTTGGTGATTCTGGCCAACTCGAAGGCTCCGGGGCCCTACCACTAAACGGGTCCCCTTGACCGGGGTCCTGGCCGTACCCGATCCTTTCCGAGACACCCCGAAAGCGCCTGCCCTTTCGCGCCGGTCGGCCACCGAGAACCCCACCGCAGGGCCCTCCTCCGGGGAGGGGCCACACGGGGCCTCCTCGAGGTGGCCAGAGTCCACCACACAGAGCCAGGTCGGGCGTCCCCCTACAGGCGGATTCTGGACGAAGAAATATAAACACCCCACACACATATATATATATATACACACACCAAAAATGGTCCAAAACTGCCCGAAAAATCGTCCCCGGACTATGTTTTGACAATTTTTGAACTCTCCTCCTGTGGAGGGACACGCCCGACTTGAACACACGGGGGTGGGCAGCGTGAAGCTGCGAGGCATCCTCGGTGAAGAAGTGAGTGCAAAGAAAAGCTTGGGGGGCGTAGTCGGGAGCGGCCAAGAGGGGGGTGTCCCAGAGGGGGGGGTGCAAATCATGACTGGCGGCATGTGCGCGGCCCAGCGGGGGGGCCAGGGACATAATGAAATAAGAAGAGGCGCCACGAAATCTGGGAAAATATCATGGCCCCCGCCATGATATCCACCCCCCCTAGTCATCACCCCCCTCTTTTCCGCCCCCGACGTAGGGGGAAGGGAGAGCTCGTCCTCCGCCGCGCCCCCGCTGGCCCAGGCCTGCCCTGGCCAGCTCCCGGGCTTCAACCCAAGGGGGGGGCTGTTCGCTGGCCGCCCACGCTCCACCCCGCCCACGATCCTCACGACGCTGAGGATGCGCGCCCGTGTCGACCACGGGACACCAAGCACACTGCAACCACTGGGGCCAACCCACGGCTCGCGGTCGGCCAACGTGCGACCTGCGTGCTCTCGGAGGAGGGCAACGTGAGACAGCGGCCGTGAGACAACGGTGGCCAAATCGGCTCAAAATCGGACCCTGGACCCCTCCCGGGGTCCAAACGCACCGATTTTTCACGCTGCGTCCAGCCGTGGCGACGAGGAGGCCCCTCGGAGGCGAAAAAGGCAAAAACGTCACCCTTGTCTCACCCTGCCCTCCTCTGATGCTCGCCCACGGAGGCCCAGGCCGGCGAGGGGGGCGGGAGGGGGCAAGCCTGCCGGCGCGCGCGCGCGCGCCCGGGCCCCCACAAGCTCGCCGGCCCGGCCGCGTACCACCAGGTGCCGTGGAAGGCCTGGCGCGCGCCCTGCCGCGCCCCGCGGAGAGGCCCCGAGGCTCCGACATGGGCCACGACTCCTGCGCTCCACAGATTACCAGCCTCGAATTTATCCCTATCCCTAAGATTGACACGCCAAAAGGCGATGACAATCTTAGGGATACGCCCTCAAAAAATAAGGGAATCCCTAAGGTTGGCATCGTGATGAGGAGATGCCCAGCATAGGGACAGGGGCATGTTCCAGGCTGGCAAACAGAACTCACATCGCCAGACTGATGCGTAGCACGGACAAGACCAGGATCATGAATGGCACGCTGCAGACCACGGACCTCGTCGTGCGGTGTGATTGGAGCACCAGCTCGCGGATCTGGAATAAAAACAAGCTGTTCGAACAGCCACTGGATGTCACACAGGCATCGGCGAATGCATGTTCCTGGACCGATAGGTCCCACCATTCTTCTGGGCGGCCGATGGCCTAGGGTTGTCCCCTAAGCTCCACTCTGAAATCCTTGAATCCTTCGGGGAGAAGAGATCTCCACCCCTCCCACTTACCCCTGCTCATGTTCACACCTCGTCTCTAAGACCAGCGACGGCGATGTGCACAAACAATAATAGACTTACAACTGCGCAAATTTTGGATGCCGTACATGGCCCCCCAAAGACCGGCTCACTCTTCCACCATCCACCGTTCTTCCCAACAGAACCCAAGACGGCCTAAAGAGGGACGCAAGACGGTTCCGAGAGGCTCGCAAGACAGCCCAAGAGGCCCCCCGAGAGGCGTCCAAGAAGGCTCACGAGGACGAGGCCCCTTCGATGGCCCAGGAAGCCCGTGAGAGGGCACGGCCCGAGGGGCATCCGTGAGGCCCCCCCAGGGCAGGCCAAGACGCCCCCCAAGACACCCCGGGGAGGCCCGCCGAGGGGGTCCGAAAAGGGGTGCCCACGAGGCATCCAGGGTGGTCGAAGAAGACCTCAGACGGCCCAGTGGCCCACCCCCGGGTCCGCAGAAGACAGCCTGGAGGAATGGAGGCCTGGAAATAGGCACCAACACCAAGACAGGGGGCTGCCTCCACAGGGGAGAGATGATCCTAGATTTCGGTGTTGGTGGTAATACTTCGGTCACCTTGAAGCCAGAATATTACCACCATCACCGAGATCGGTATCTTCTTTCCTCGGTGGAGGAGCACCGCCGATATTGGTGTTGGTGTCAACCTCTAGGCCTGCGAAGGAATGCCATGAGGCTCCCAGGGCGGCCCACAAAAGAGGCCCGCGAGACGTCCGGAGGCGGCCAGGAAGCCGCCCAACGATCCTGGTGCCCTCCCGAGGCCCCCGAGAGCAGCGCGCAGGCCCGAGAGGCCACCGGGGCAGGACAACATGTCCCGCTGAGGAAACGGCCGAGGCGGACCCCGAGAGACTGGCGAGAGAGCTGCTCACGCATGGCGTAACACTGCGTTCGCTCTGGCGCTGCATTTTCGCCCGCTCCTCCCGAGCATCGCCACCCTCGCCCTTCTTGCCAACACTAAAGTGCATCGGACCCAACCATGTCGCACAAAACTGGACCGTGTTGCGCGAGCTCAGTAGAAGGCAGAAAATCCACTCCCATCAGAATCACCCCAACACGCGAAGCCGTTCAGCAATCGCACCCCAAGAAAGAACCAAACAGGACAGGCCTGCTTAGAAAACGCCCAGGGCCAGCTAGCAAACGCCAATTGTCCGGTCCGGGTGGTTTTTCCTCCCCTGACCCCTTGACTCAAAACGTACGAGCGAGACTCACGAGAACCGACAGAACCACACAAGACCGCTCAGGAACAGACCGGGCAGAAGCCCGGAGAGGCCTGGACAGAACACACCAAAGGGTAGCGGGCCCACCACGTGTCCGCGGGCCTGCCTCGCCCGAGGGATGACTGCGGACACGGCGGTGGCATGGGCGAGCTCGAAACTAAGAAGGACGAGCGCAGGAACGGCCTCGTGCTGTAACCCTGCGCCGCCTACAGGACTTGGGGCCGCACCCCGGGAACGCCATTGGCACATCGACGCTACCTGAACGATCTGCAGGGCGTCGGTGGTGGACTGGACCATAATGTAAGCTCGCGTCTTCCAGTTCAGCTGCACGCGCTTTTGCTTTGAGAGTGCGGGCAGTAGGGAAAAGAATGTGGATTGAGAGAGTCAAGGCAAACTCTGATGATGGCAGCTCCTCTGAAAGGTAGTTTTCGCATACGCTCCTCGCCTTGTGGCGACAAGCGTGTGACGTGAGACGTCATGGCTACAACTTAAGATTGATAGAGGGATGGCCTGCTCGCACGCGCACTACTGCTGCATGTCTCTAAGAGCTGAATGTCAAAATGATGGCCCGTCTGGACCATTACGTACTCAGGCACACAAGGACATCAAGAAACCACTGCAATTCCAAAAAAGGCCGTTGCATGCTAGTATAGAGCGACATGCTAGCCAGCGTGAGCCCCAAACGGTGAGTCATTGCAGTGGAGGTGAAAGCTATGCGGTGTAGGCTGTGTGGTGAAAGCTGTATCGTGTAAGCGATGCAGTGTGGACTATGCAAGTAAAAGCTATGCGGTGTGTAGTACGCAAGTGAAAGCTACGCGGTGTGAGTTATGCGGCATAAGCCACGTAGCGTAAGCTATGCGGTGCGAGCGAGAGGTGACAACTATGCGGTGTGAGTTGTGCGGTGTACGCTATGTCGTGCAAGCCATGCCGTGTAAGCCAGGTGGTGTGAACTATGCGGTGTAAGCTATGTGGTGCAAGATAGTCCGTGTAGGCCATGTGGGGTAAGCTATGCGATCTAAGCTATGCAGTGCACGCTATGTGGTGCAAGCTGTGTGGCGAAAGCTATGCGGTGAACGCTACGTGGTGTAAGATGCGCGGTGCAGGCTCAGCGCACGCGGCGCCCAGAGGGCGCCCACGAGGCGGCACGGACGGCAACGTGGCGGATCCTCGCGAACCCACCCAGCGCACTCGGCGCCCACGAGGCGCCCACGAGGCGGAGCAGGCGACCACGTGGCGACTCCTCGGGGAACCCGCCCAACGCGCTCGGCGCCCACGAGGCACCCCCGGGGCGCCCACGCGGCGGCCACGCGGCGAACCCTCGGGGCACCCGCCCAACGCACTCGGCGCCCACGAGGGCGCCCACGGGGCGCCCACGAGGCGGCCACGCGGCGAAGCTTCGGGGAGCCCAGCCAGAGGCGCCCACGAGGCGAATCCTCGGGGAGCCCAGCCAGAGGCGCCCACGAGGCGAATCCACGGGCAGCAGCGCGGGGGCTGCCTCGGGAAACCCGCCCTGCGCACGGGGCGCCCGCGCGGCGGCCCCGAGGCGGCGCGGGCCCGCGACGTGGCGGAGAACTCGGAAAGCCAGCCAACTCCGTCCGCGACGCAGATGAGACCCCTCAAGCACAATTTTTTGGGTCGCGGGCAGACGCGTGAAGCTGTCGCCGAGAAGGGGGTCCGGGGCACGGGCCAGCCGAATTAGCTACTGAGCGACGCGCAAGACGGCCGGGCCAGCGCTCAGAAGCGGCGGCTGAGGGGCAGCTGCAGGTGGAAGCCCCTTAAGTACAAGCAGTGTTTAGGGGAACCGTGGGTGTGTGTGAGACCCAGGTGGTCTAAGCTTGATGTTGCAGGGTCGAGGGCGCAAACCAAGGGGGGTGCAAGCCCGTCCTGCGGGGCGCGCCCTGCGGCGCACAAGCCAGGCGGTGCAGGCTCCGTGCTGCGGGCGGCCGTGGGCGGGCGGCCACGGGCGGCCCCGGGAACGGCCACGAGGCGGCCACGGGGCGGCCACGGGGCGGCCACGTGACCCACCCAGGCCAAGAAAGGGGCACCCGGAGGCAGAGGAAGAACGCGCGAGGAGGGCAAAGAGCCTCGGATGGCAGGAGAGCGGCGGCCGGCGAAGAGTACGAGAGCGCGCAGGGAGAAGGAGAGGAGGAGGAGAAGGAGGAGGAGGAGGAGAAGAAGAAGAAGAAGAATAATAATAATAATAAGAAGAAGAAGAAGAAGAAGAAGAAGAAGGAGAAGAAGAAGAAGAAGAAGGAGAAGAAGAAACCGATTGAAACACGGCGCCTCTTCAGATTGCCAACTTTGCGCGCCCAGACGCTCGCAATCAGACGAAGGCAGGGCGTGCTTCAAAGAAGGTCAACAAGACCACATCGGGCCACATGACACTACGCCCGACCAGATCGGATCCGACCGGACGCGCCAAAACGAACCCAGACAACACCAGGCAAAACTATTTAGCGTTGTCCCTCACAAGCAATGACTAGACACTGGTGGCCGGATTGGCGGGTGGGGACACGCGACACAATTAGAATGATTGGTTGCATGTTCGTCGAAACGTAAACTGCCGTCACACTTGCCAGTCTCCCCGCTCAGCACCGAAACTCAACACATCCGAGTGTCCAATTCGAAGTCGAAATGTGTCGGGCTGATCTCGATTGAACTCGTCGGGGCGTATACTGGGAGCCTGCTGGTGAGAGCTCTGCCGGTTGGCACCTCATATTGTGAAGGGACCCCAGGACACACAAATAAATGCACACAAATAAAAATATCCACCATATTCTCCCATATCTTCTGGGTTTCTGTCTTCCCCCCCATTTCCCAGATTTTCCCATATTTTCTGTGGACTCGAGGATTAATGGTGTCTGTGTGTTTTTTCCTCTCCTGATATTGGACGATCCGTGTTCGCACCCGTCGCTGCACCTGTGGATCTGGACGCCTCCGCTCTCGTCGAAATATTCCGTTCTCGTTTATGACTACCTACCAGACCACCCCAACCCAACCCGAAGACCCGCATTTCGGGTTGGGGGGGGTACGGGTTCCATCTGTGTTTGTTCAATGTTCCCCCAACACCGCCCCCACTGGAAATGGAGGGCAAATTGAGGCCTTCGGGTTGGGTTGGGGTGGTCTGGTGGGTGGTGAGTTTAAACAGCCTCAATCGAAGGGTCATGTGTGCTGTGCGACTGCGTCTACGGCACACTGGCCATCTGCGAAGCCATGTTGGTTTCACTGCCTTTTTGCCGCGACGCGATGCTCCGCATTTCCGAGCCATTAACCTTGAAATTGGACCAGTCGATGGAAGAGAAAGTCCGATGAGTCATTGGCGGCGAGCGAGGGGGGAACTGAGAAGGAGGAGAAGGCCCTCTCAGAAGGCGGCGGGACCTCTCAGAAGCCCTCGCGCCCTCTGAGAAGAGTCTGTCTTTAGGGGAAGGTTTATCAAACTTCTCAGAAGGCCGGGTGACTTCCGAACCTTCTGAGAAGGCCGAGAAGGCCTTCTCCTTCTCACTTCCCCCTGAGAGGGAGGAGGAGGGGGAGGAGGGGGAGGAGGAGAGGAGGAGGAGGAGGAGGACGAGGAAGAGCAGGAGGAGGAGAAGGAGAAGGCCTGAGAAGGCCTTCTCCTTCTCCTTCTCACTTCCCCCCTCGCTCGCCGCCGAGCTGCTCCCCAAACCTCTCCTGGGGCGCGTCCGACCAGAACTCCGCGACAACCCCCGCCGTGGCGACGAGGGAAGAGAGAGCGGCACGGGTAGATCTCTTCCTCCTCTGCGGGGCACGTCGACAGGAAGACCCAGAGATCCGATGTCGTGACTTTTTCCGTACGCGGCCCCCGGAAGTCTTGACCCCTTCCCCAGGACCGGTTTGTCATCCCGAGTCGCTTTGTTGACAGTCCCGAGGCCCGCGAGGGCCCCTAGGGGCCGAAACTTGCGAAAAAGCTCCGTCTTGATGTCTTCACTGCGCTGGATCTCTGGGGGAGCCGGCAGGGAGCCCATAAAGGACGCGCGCACCCAGCCGCGTGCATGAGTACCATGACCACCACCACCAGAATGAGTAGGAGGGGGAGGGGCTCCTCCTCCCTCTCCTCCGCCTCCTCCTCCTCCTCCTCCTCCGCCTCCGCCTCCTCCTCCTCCTCCGCCTCCTCCTCCTCCTCCTCCTCCTCCTCCTCCTTTGAAGGGGCCCTGGGGGACACAAATAAATGCACACAAATAAAAAGATTCCCCATGTTTTCCCAGATTTCCTGGGTTTCCGTCTCCCCCCCCACTTCCCATATTTCCCTAGGGATCGCCGATGAATTGTGTCTGTGTGTGTTTTTGTCCCCTCCTCCTCCTCCCCCCCCTCCAACTTATGGCGGTGGTGGTGGAAAACAGGCCCACATCATGCTCTGGGAGGTGCCCGGCAGGCGGGGGGCGCGGCGAAGCGCCAAGAGAGAGAGAGAGAGCTCCCGGACGCCGCCCGGCCTGCTCCCAGTCGGCGCCCGGGACGACCTGGGCCCGGGCGCGGCACGAAACTGTCGGGAGGCGCGCGCGCGCCTGGCGCCGGCCTGGGCCCTGGCCTCGGTTTCGGCCTCGCTGCTGGCCTTCGCCCCGGCGGCGGCGCCGGCCCCAGCCCCGGCTCCACTTATCTGGTCCCGGGGACTCGGCCGCAGCTTCGGCGCGCCCTTCGGTATTCGCTCTGGCCGCGGCCCGGGCTACTGCTTCGCTCCTGGCCTCGGCCTGCGTCCTGGGCCACGCTGCGTCCCCAGACATCCGACGTGTTGAAGACCATCTTGTGCGCATCAATGATCTAGCGCGCTCTTTCTGGAGAGTCTGGCCAGAAGTGCGTCCGAGCGTGAGGGGGTCTGAGTACAAGCGGCTGGGCACGAGCGGGTCTGCGTGTGAGCGTCTAGACGTGAACGGGACTGGATGCGAGTGAGCTTGAGTATGTGTGGCTGATTATACGCGACTCTGGGTATGAGTGGGCTTCAATGTGACTAGATCGCAGATCGTGAGAGGATCCTGAGGGGATCCTATGATTTCGGCACCTGGCATGTCCCCGCTATCTGGGCGTGAACGCGTCAGTGTCATACCACCTGGCGACTCGCCACTGGATAGTTCAAATGCCATGAATGATACATCGTGGTGATCATGGAGCTCTGAAAACAGGCTCGTCTACTTGGCCGAAACAAGCGTTTCGCCTACGAGCTTCTCACAGTCTGAATACGGGCCAGCATCACACCACCTGGCGGCTCCACATTGAGAGACTCAAGTGCCACGTCCAATTCATCAATGTGAACATGGGGCTCTGAAAGAAGGCTCGTCCGCTTGGCCAAAACAAGCGTTTCGCCTGAGAGTTCCCCACAAATTGAATCTGGGCCAGTGTCATACATCCTGGCGGCTCCACAGTGGGAGGCTCAAATGGCATGCCCGGGGACATCGCGGTGGTCCTGGAGCTCTGAAGAGAACTAACAAGCGTTCAGCCTGAGAGATCCCCACAGATTGAGCGCGAACGGACCAGTATCGTACCTCCTGGCCGCTCCCCACTGGGTGGTTCTCAAATGCCATGCGTGCTGCAACGCGGTGACCGTGGGGCTCAGGGATACGCATACTGAGCCGAAACAAAAGCGGGCGCTTCGCCCGAGAGATCTCCAAACTCCGAGCGCGAACGGGCCGGTGTCGTACCCCCGAGCAGATGCCCACCGGGCGGCTCAAACGCCATGGGGCTCTGAAGAGAGACTCGTGTACCTGGCCAACACAGGCATCTCGCCAGAGAGGTCCCCCCAGACTGAGTGCGAAAGGGCCAGTGTCGTCCCCGCTGGCCGATCCCAATGGGGAGGCTCAAATGCGATGCCTGGCACATCTTCGTGATCATGGGGCTCAGGGACGGCAACTGAGCCAAAACAAGAACCGGCGTTTCGCCTCCGAGGTATCCAAACTCCGAGTGCGAATGGGCCAGCGTCATACACCGGCTCAACTGCCATGCCTGCTGCACCGCGGTGGTCCTGGGACTCTGAAGAGAGCAATCGTCCGCTTGGCCAGAACAGCTAGGTCGCCTGCGAGGTCTTCAACATCTGAGTGCGAACGGGCATCTGTCACACCCCCTGGCGCCTCCCCCTTGGGCAGTCCTCGAGTACAAATGAATCTCATTATGAGCGGGTCTCAACGTGAGTGAATCTGAGTATGAGTGTGGCTGAGTATGCGCTGAATCTGAGCATGAGTGGGACTACGTATGAGCAAGTCCCGGTGTGAGAGAGCCGTAGTGCAATTGGGTCAGCTGGGTCCCTTGAGCCCTTTGGGCGCAGATGGTTTAGCGAGTTCGTGCTTCCAACACCCCTATTATCCGTCGGGGAGTGGGTGACCCCTGGCGCTACCCCCTCCCGTTGGGGACGCGCGAGGGGTCAGGGCATCCAAGATGGCCTGATATAACACCAAGATGGCCCGATGTTGCCCAAGCTGACCTCCACGATGGCGCAAGGCAGCTCAGGATTGCTCAAGATAGCTCCTAACGTGCCTCCAGAAGGCCTCAACACCGCACCAAGAGGACTCTAAGTAGCACTCGAGCCTCCAAAAGACGCCCTCGAGAGTCAAAATCATTCAAAGCATTCGGAAAGGCAATGGTTTGGGCATTCTCGCCTTTTTCGCTTGCGATGGGATTGTGAAACCTCAAGATGTATCCAAAATGGCCCAAGAGAGCCCTGATGGGCCCAGAAGGGCTTGAAGACGGCCCCAAGAACGCCCGAAAGCGCTCCAAGAGCGCCCCAATGGGCGCGTTGTTGGTCTCCGACGGGAGGGGCGTGATTGACGCCAGCCACTTCTTTAATCCATGGCCTCCAAGATGGCCCCAAGAGAGGCCCAAGAGAGGCCCAAGAGCGACTCGAGGGTTCCCAGGCCCCCAGCGAGCTCCAATAGGCCAACAGAAGGCTCCTAGAGGTTTCTAAGTTCACCATTGCTGGCCTCCTTGTTTCACTGTATGCTTGTGTAGCTATGTCCTTTTTCCTGAGAACTTCCCTGGATATCGTTTCTGGATGCGTTGGTGGAGACACGCGAAGCGTCAAGAATATGAGTTGATGTAAGCACGAGTGGATCGAGTGTGAGTGAGTCTGGTATGAGTGAGCCTGAGTATGAATGAGTATGAGTGTGAGTCTGAATGTGAGCGAGTATGTGCGAGTCTGAATAAGGATAGCGAAGCGAGAGTGTGTCAATGCGAGTCTGAGTATGGATAGTTCAACGAGCCTGAGCATGGGAAGGAGACAGCGGGAGTGAGGGGAAAGCCGGCGCGTGTCACTGCTAAGAGCAAGCCCAAGCTTAGGATACGGGAAGCAACAGGGGAGGACGTCGCAGATTGAGCCTCTGGAAGCTCTCGCCAGGCCCTGAGACCGTCAAAGACTACTCAAGGTGAAAGACAGCCTTTGGGGAGCTGGTCGGGACTTCCAGGGGTCCCGTAAAGAAAAAAAGCACCGGATCTCTGGGATCGTGCTTGGATCATGATGCTGCTTCTGCTGCGGCGGCAATGTCCTTCTTTCGTTCTCGGTCCATCCCTCCTCCGCCTCTTGCCTCTTGTCAACACTCGGTGGATGCTCCAACGAGATCCACACCTGCGAAAGCCTACACCGGCCACCGCTCATACCCTTGTGGCAGCTTCCAAGCCTCAAGCATCGAACAAAGTAGAGCCCTGACTCCAAAGATGCATGGCACACAGGCTTTGCCGAACGTCAGGAAGTTCCCCTGCTGGGGCCCCCATGGATCCACACCATTGGCCCCAAAACACACCCCTGAACGCCTCCGAACTCGAACGATTACAAAGAAAGAAGAGAAGTGGGCTCGTCTCCGCGCGTCGAGCAGCCACGGAAAGCTCCCTCTGGCGTCGCTGCTGTCTGCCTCCGAGCAGACCCTGCAGCCACGGCAGCGTACTTCTAGGCGGCGAGCGAGGGGGGGAAGCGAGAGGGAGCAGGCCTTCTCAGCGGGCTCGGAAGCCCCCCGGCCTCCTGAGAAAAGTGCTCCAGGCCTTCCCCGAGGGCACGGCAAGACGTCCCCGGGAGGCGCGAGGGCTTCTGAGCAGAAGGGCCGCCGCCTGGGGGGAAGGCCTCCTCCTCCTCCTCGCTCCCCCCCCCCCCCGCGCTCACCGCCGAACTTCGCCGCCCCGCTCGACGGGAGCCCCTGGCCAGCGGAGGGAGGGGCGCGGCGCTCCTCCGACCCGCCGCGCGGCCTGCTCGCGCCGCCCCCCCCCGATCGGTGCCCCTCTGCTTCGACGAGTGCTTTTCAGCTCCGCAGCAAGCCTGCGGCTCGAATGAAGTAGAAGAAACGATTGCCATCTCTGAAAAAATAGCAGAGCACGAATAGTTTTGCGCTCCAGCTCTGGCAGCAGACCAAGTTCATGCATCTTGACACTTGGGCTCTGGGACCTCAACGGGCATACAAATGGCTGTCAGAGAGCCCATTAAAGAACCTCGGGGGCCCACGCAACTCCCGTCACGGGTCTTCCAACAGCACGCCAGGTTATTCCAGACTGATCCCTTCCAAATCATTCCACCTCCTACAGCATCGTCGCGTATCGCCTCCCAGGGGATCGGCGGCATGGGGCAAGATTCCAAAATAAAGCATTGCGAGAACGAGCGTGCTATCCTTCCCTTGAGAATGGGTGGCCCACCAGCCTCTGGCCAACTGGGCTCTACCAATTCGTCGACGATGCCACGCGCCTTTTTCCGCCTCTGGAATTACAAGACAAGAACATAACCCGCGCTAAATACAAACGGCTCATGAAGAAGAACGGCTCGAGACAAAGAGACAAGTCAATCACGGACGGTCCGATGAAATCCACCGGGATAGCTGCAACGAATGCGGATGGGGAAAATAGATCAGAAAAGATACTAATAGAACGAATACCTTGAAATGAAAGCGCGTGCTGGGATAGGCGGCAGCCCGGCACGAAATGGGCAGCCGAGTGCAGAGAGCACAAGCTCCTGTACATCACGTCGGCATCTAGAACTAAGGAACTTCGTCCTTGGCCTCGCCCACTGCCCGCAATAGACATAGTTCGTCATCTATGCGCCTCAGAAAACGACGCAACCTTATTGATGAGTTGCTTAATTTCGAGTCCCGTCCAGCGGTGGCGACGAGGGCAGACATAACACAAGTGGCAGCGGACTGCGGGAAGGGCCCTCGTCCCCAAGCCCCTCGCCGACCTGGACGGTCAAGGGTACTCCAGGTCTCTCAATAAGCGCGGGGTGGTGGATCGCGTGGGGGGACGGGAGACCGCTGTCCTTCGGGGGGCGTGGGGAGGTTGGGGAGCGAGAGGGGGTGGCTTTGGGGCGCGTGGGGGAGCGGGCAAGGAGCGTCGGACAGGTTGGTACAAGGGGAGTGCTCATTGCAGGGGGGCGTCCAAGAGGGGGGGGGTGCAAATCATGACCGGCGACATGTGCGCGGCCCAGCGGGGGGGCCAGGGACGCAATGAAACAAGAAGAGGCGCCATGAGATCCGGGGAGATAGCATGGCCCCCACCATGATATCCACCCCCCCTAGTCATCACCCCCCTCTTTGCCGCCCCCTCGGGCCACGGACCGATCGCAAACGGCGCTCACCAAAGGAAAGAACACGTCGACCTCGAAAACGAACAAAAATGGAGGGCAGAAAATCCACCCGACTCCTCCTCCTCCTCTTCCTCCTCCTCCTCCTCCTCCTCCTCCTCCCCTCCTCCTCCTCCTCCTCCTCCTCCTCCTCCTCCTCCTCCTCCTCCCCCTCCTCCTGCTCCCTGACGTCCTCCGCATCCTGCTCCTCAACGTCCTCAGGCAGGGCGGGGCCGGGGGGTCCACAGAGCCTGGGGGCGGACGAGGCGGCGTGACCGTCGCCGCCCAGGACGGAATCGCGGCGTCGGTGGCCCGTGGCCCGGTGCCTCCTCGAGGCCCGCGTGCGCGGGGCGGCCCCGCGAGGAGAGGGGGTTTCGGCTGGGCCGCGCGGCGGTCGGGGTCTTCCTGCTGGTCGGCGCCTGCTGTTGTTCTTGCACGGGACAAAGGGGGAGGGAGAGGAGTTACCAGCCTCGAACGTATCCCTATCCCTAAGATTGACTCGCCAAAAGGCGATGACAATCTTAGGGATTCGCCCTCAAAAAAGAGGTGCCCAGCATAGGGATAGGGATATGTTCCAGGCTGGTGAGGGAGGGTGAGGGCGGGAACAGGAGAGGCGAGCAGAGAGCGCAAGCGCAAGGGGTGGAGGCAGAGCTGGGGGGGGAGTGGGCAAGGAGGGCGCGAGGGGTCCAGAGGAGGCAAGGGAGCACGCAGGGAGGGGCAACGAAGGAAGGGAGGCAAATAGGTACGGAGGCCTGGATCCAGGAAGGCGGCAAGGGAGGCAGTAAACGATGGAACGCGCGGGACGAAAACCTGATGATAACATGGCGGGAAACGCGGGAGACGCTGCTTCGTTGCGGAGGGCCCACCGGCGGGGAGCCCCTCAACAAAAAAAACAGGAAGAGCAGAAGGGAAACGACAGACAACTTCGGCCGGCCTGGATGCTCTACTGCCCCCGACGCGGACCAGAAACACGCGCCTGTTTGACGAACGACGTCTCTTGCGGGCCTCAAATATGCACAACCCCCACCCGGCTCACTCTGCGAAGCGCCCGCGCGGCCTCCCCTGCCCATGTCCGCGCGTCGGCGGAAGCCCCGCGGGACCGTGCTGACGAGGAAAGCACTGCGAAAGAGAAGTCCCACAAAAAGGTCACCAACAGGCGCTGGACGCTGACACACCCAAAGACCGCGACGACGACGGCGACGACGACGACGACGAAACGGACGAGGAGCAGGAGGATGATGTGGTAGAGGCAGAGTAAGAGCACGAGGACCGCGACCACAAGCCCACTCCAAGACCTCAGTCCACAACCATGAGGGGCACCATATGTTCGAGTGAGGGAACCTGGCGCAGAGAGAGAGAGAGAATTACAGTGATCCCTTCCGCCACGCCCTGGCAGAAACCACATCACCACTACCCTCCTTGAAGGTATTCTGAACATCCCAACAAAAGAAAACAGAAGGGAGACGGTCCGAAGGAAGAAAGATAAAGAGTGAGGATGTCACAGCGTCGGCTTGAAACAAAAACTCTGTGAAACCGACGGGTGAAATCTACGGGTGGAAGCTGCGTCGTTCAATATATGAGGTGCATTTCTCTCGTTAGTATTGAAGTCGTCAACTCCAATGCTCGTGCAAGCATCTCAACCACCCGCAGCTTGTCAGCAAAATCCAATTGGGCGGCGACAGCGAGGATGACGACGACGCTGTTCATCACGACGGTGGGGAGAATGTCGGCGAAGACGAGGGTAATGGTGATGAAGCTGATGGTGGTGATACTGACTGTGATTGATGATACGTTTTCAAGCCAAGGCAAAAGGGGCCCCTAAGAGCGTTTTCAAGCCAAGCCAAGGCAAAAGGGGCCCCTAAGAGCCAAGCGGCGGCGAGTGGCGTACGAGCGTGTCATACACACACTATATATCACACCCGTGAAACTCTGTCACGAGCTAGCCGGTTGGCAGCCACTCTTAGGGGCTAGTAAAAGGGCGTCTCCAAACGAGACGCAGCGCAAGGCGGCCAGGGTGGCAACAATAACATCACTTCCCCGTCGGGATAGTGTTCACTCTGGCTATAGCCAGCTGTTTCTTCGCTTTCTTGATCGTTGACTCCGGGTCCGGAGTAATATCGTAAATACCAGTGGTCAATATGTTAACAAGGAAGTCATTTGGCATAGCTTTAGTGAGGCAGTCTACGGCCATGACACTCGTATCGATCCAACGGATCTTATCGCAGAACAACTTCGGGTGCAGGATTTCTACCTCTTCATCACGTCGTGTCCAAATGTCCTGACGGAGACTGCTCAAGTCAATACTCAAGCGCTTATCCTCCGTCTTTCCCATAGTAGGCGCTGTTAGGTGCCCTTCCAAACTCTTACAATCTGTCATCCAAAGATGTCTCATCGTCATGGCTGAAGTCTCTTCCCAGTCTGAATGGGAGCTTATTAGCTACAACAAGCATACCTCGCGCATCAGCGATGGAAGCACGCATACGCACACCTGATTCTACACCCAGGAGACAAGCCAACGTCTCTGCTTGTAAAGTAGATTTGCACACACGCCTAATAACCTTGCTCGATAAACATATAGGGTGGACGTAACCACTGTTCCCCTCGACAAATCCCGGCCCTGCAAGTCCATTGAACCTGGCCCTCTGGGATCAGAGCGGCTCCAATTTGCCTCTTACAACATCGGCTTCTCCAGCCCAGCTGGCATCCGTAACGGTAAGGACGATCATGTCCTTGTCCCACAGCACGGCACCACCTTTAAACACAAGTCCGCTGTCCGACGTCTGTACTGCTTCTTCCAAGACGCGGCTGGCCCCCGTAAGGTGCAATACCTTCGCATGGGTCACTGCCGTTTGCAGTCGACTCACGCAGTAGAGGAGCTCGGGCTTGCATTGCCGACAAACCCAAGACAAGGCGCCTACAACTGACCTAAGTTGGAATGTATCTCCTTCGTTACAGCGCCTGGTGAGGGGGGCTGTCCCTGGGATCGGATACAGCTTCTATATTTTCGATGTTGTCCTTGGCCATGACGTGGACGGTATAGTCTTGATCTTGAGCAATTTCTAACCCGCAGTAGCGGAAATCTCCTGACTTGACCTCTCTGATGTCGAACTCTGCCAGCACGGAGTCAATAATCCCCTGGCTCTCGTCGTCTGCGGCCCATAGTACGTCGTCCACATGTGTGCCTATCATACACGTAATCTCGTTCTTCTCATTAGATAAACTGAAAAGGGCTGGCATGATACGGTTCTCTCTTAATCCGTGAACTTTAAAACGTTGTCGGATCTTCTTCCATAAACCTCTCGCAGCGTCACGCGTTCCATAAACAGGCATACGAGCTATAAGCGCCCCACCATCCGGTACTCCTTCGAGCCCGTCGGGAGGTGGTTTTAATAACATGAGACGGTCGAGTTCTTGACCCTGAAAATAGGCTGAAGTGATATCAGCGCATTTCAATGACTTCTTCGTGCCTGCGGCCCACGATATTATCAGCCTTACGCCTTCTAGCTCACATGTTGGTGAGTCCGTGCGGATGCCGAGAGATTCCTCGAAGTCTCCTCGTACCACAAGTCTGTTTTTGTTTTGTGGCGCAACCGGTGGTCCACCCAGGTCTGCGTAAATGTTCGTTTTTATCTACCTCAATCCATTGCGTGGGAACCATACGATATCCCTCGTCGAGGAGCTTCTGCAGTTCTGAGGAATCAATGGTTACGGCAGCATTGAACCTTCGCCATTTTCCCCACTCGTCTTGTCTTGCGAGACGCAGTCCGCTCTTAACTTCCTCCGATTCCTTATTGAATGTAAGGTTCTTAACGCTCTTCAGCTTCTTTCGAGATTGAGGCTTACTGATGGCTCGCTCATTGAAGAAACCAACAAGTGACTCGTGTGATTTGACTGCCACGGACGCAGCCCTCCTCTGGAGTAGATCTACGCCTGATCCTGTAGTCCCCGTTCTCTGCCATGCCTCGAGCAGCGGGTTCGCTGGCTCGGGTGCTGGTTCTGACACTGAGGCGGATCTCCTTTCTGAGGATGATCCTCCTGTATCCAATCTCCTTCGCATCACTTCGCCGCGACCACGTAGGTCGCGCGGCACATCATCTAGCAAAGATCTCTGCAACGGGGTGCGCGGCGGTCTAGGCTCATGTTGTTCGGCAGGGGAATCTTCAGCTTCTCCCTCGCCTCCGCCATTCGTGTTCCCACCTGGCGCTACAGGTTGAGACTCTTCCATCGGCTCTGGCATCTCTAATTCCGGCTCCTCATGGATGACTGGGAGTACGTCCTCTTGAGGTGCTCCAGGCTGGCCTGCACCAGGTAACTCTCTTCGTTCGTCGACAAACGACTGCTGCTGACCTTCAGGAGGAGCGCATCGTTCCATACCTCCATCCTGGTGCCGGGAAAGATATTGATATGCCAGAGCTTCAGCCGCTGTGCACGGTCTGAGCCCGTCAACCGCAACACACACCGGAACCCCCTCGGTGATGACCCATAGGTTCTTGCCGTCGAACCCTACGATCCTCGATCCAGTGCTCCATTTTGCAATAACTTCTCCGTCGGTGGGCCTTTTGCGAAAGCACACCACATCTCCGACCTGGTACTCGCCCGCCAGAGGGGCTGCTTTACGAAGCGTAGCACGCGCGGTCCTGCTACCAACGTCGTGCTCGGCGAATGCTTTCCTGGCAGTTGCACGGATTGCAGATTGACGTGAGAACTCATCAGACCCATCTTCAGCCACGTTAGCCAATACACCCAGGTCGTAAGCTTCTTCGTCGTCGAACTGACTCCCCGGCACACGGGGCAGCCGACCGAGTACCCACTGGGACGGCGAAAAACCGCCAACTCGGGACATCCCGTTTTTGGTGCTGTCGACCTCTACGGCTGTCGTCATAGCTTCGTCGAGGCCAATAACGTTCTTGTCGTGAACCACTTTCTTAAACACGTTGTTCCATAGTCCGCCGTGTCTTTCGGTGCGTCCGATCTGCTCCGGGGATTCGACTCCTGCGTCGCGGAGGTCGACCCCTTGACTCTTAACCCACTGTAAGAAGACACCTCTGTTATGTAACCCTCGATCCAACACGATCCTTTTAGGCTTTCCTGCCCAAGCACACCAGCGCTGCTGGAGAGCTGTGAGGCATGTCCGCGAAGACGGCATTCCACCACCTAGTCGAACGAATATGACCCGCTGGAACGTAGTTCCCTGGCAGACGATATTCAGGAAGCTGTACCTTTCGCCGTTGTTGTCCTTCACCTCCAGAACATCGATCCCGATCTCGTAATTGAAACAGAACTTCTTGGGAAGCGCTACCTTGTGTGTCTGCGGTAACGGCTTGTGATGCTCACAAGACTCACAACGGTAAAGGTTGGCTGCCTCAATATATTCGGACGACACCCTGGAAAGCTTCATAAGTTGAATCAACACGCGATTCGGAACATGACCGAACTGCCTGTGGAGTCGCCGAATGGCGATCCTCACTCGGAGCGGAATATTGAGCCAAGACTTCCTTCGTTCTCCTTCAAATTTCGGCTCTCCTGGGAGCGGCAGCTTCTCAAGGATTTCTTGCTCTTCATCCCTGAGGTCTCCCTGAGCGGTAACAGCCACATCTTCGTCGTCGTTAACTGCATCAAGGGTCGATCCTGCCATTTCCGCTGCGGCTTCAGCTGGAGAGGCGGTGGCGGCAAGGCGGCCCAGGCGAACCTGGTGTCCAAGATCGCGTAAGAGTCGAAAAACCGCGAAGGTAACTCAGCGGAATTGTTGGGCGCATCACTTGAGCCTGGCTCTGACTCCAGGAAGCAGTTCAGGGCGTTGGCAACCTCGAGGTTTGAGCATGTGGACTCCTGACCAAACGTAATTGCAACCGAACCATTGTTTTTCGTCGCTTCCTCCAAACAGTTACGGACGATGCTAATATTATCGGCGGTGGTGTTAGCAACGATGAGATCAGGATTGCACTCGATGATCTCCTTTTCCATGCCCGCGTCCCAGGCTGGACGAATTACCATATCCTCCGCGCTAACGGCCCCCGCGAAAACGAGGCCAATGATGAAGCACAGCACCTTGCCCACAGAGTAACGGCACGTGAGCGGCGGCACGTTGAGCTCCATCTTGCCGATCGTGCCCTTCGTCAGGCACTGCGTGAGAATGGAGTCGTTCTTGTCCATCTCGGTCAGCCCGGCACAGTAGTGCTCGCGCTTCTTCCCATTCATTGTAGACATATGATGCTCATCCAACTTCAGAGAATTACACAGGCATGCTACACCATCATGTGTGATACGAGGCGGCTGAGCGAACATGCAGATTCTGTCGAAGTCCAGGGCTGGCTTTGACGAGTCTACGGCCAAGCGATCCTCGATCTGCTCCCACTTCTGCGACTCCTTATTGCGACCGAGCGTGCTCTTACGCCAATTGTCCCATGACTTCGGATACTTGATCTTCGTATCATAGGGATCAAACTTGACGTTGACTCGCACCATATTGCGACTATCCAGGTCCGAAGGCGCACCAGCTACACCCCGAACAGCAAAGGTAACGGGATCAACATACGCGATGAAGTTCCGCTTCTTGCCCGCATTGAACAATGTCTCCAGTTGCTTGCCAGCGACCTCCAAGTGCGTGAAGTCCACGACAGGATCTCCGCTCTTGTCGTCGCCCGCTCGCAGGTCCCGGCCCTGGGATCTTACGCGAGCCGCGCCAGCAGGCGGCGGCGGTAGCGGCGGCAAGGGTACCACAGCCGGCGGTGGCTTGGGCGGCATCCCCGGTGGTGGCGTCTGAGGCGTTCGCGGTGTCAGCTCGGCGGCTCCGGGCGCGCTCGCCTCGGACCGGTACTTGGGAGTCGGCTCTAGCCGTGCCCGCTTGGCATCGGACTCGCTCTTACCAGGACGGCTCGGGCCTGCCGAGGACGACGCGGCTGAGGAGAAAGTAACTCCCGGCTGCTTCGGGCACGTGCCCGCCTTCTCATACTCAACCGCTTCCTGGACCATCTTCATGTAGTCAACAGGAACAAGGCCATCCCCATGACAAATGCGTAAGTAGAACTGGAGCTCGCGACCTTCGTAGTCCTTCATCATCTTCCTGAACTCCTCCTCGTCGTAGTCCTGCCCCTTGCGCGTCTGCCAGATCACGCGGATGTAGCCTCTGATCAGCTTCCCAACCGCGACATCGCCGACCTCGTCGTGAACGCTGGTGCGGGAGCGCTTCTCCTCGCGCAGCGTGAGTGTAGGGTCGGCCGAGAGGGACCGGCGCTTGGCGGCTGGCTTCTGGCTCTGGTTAGCGGGCTGCTGGACCATGCTGCGCTTGGTGAAGGCATCAGAGATACGAGCTGTCATCTTACCCACGGCGTACGCGGCCATGTCGACGGCCCAGCTCTCCTTGCGGCGGCAATCTTCACAGTTGCCACCGCAAGTCCGCCGATCCCACTCGTGATCGCACAGGTGACCCGACTTATATTCGATGCCATGATCTCGAAGGTATTGCTTCACCCCGTACGCTACTGCTACTGAACGGTGTCTACCCGAACGACATATCAAGATGATCGCGACGGATTCGGTGACCTTGCACTTCGCCAGCGCCTTGCCGATGTATTCAGCGATGTCTGGGAAGTGCTCGTTATCAGCTGCGGCCTTTAAGATACGAGGGTGAACTCCAACGTGCTTGGTGGACCGAGGATCGTTCAGCTCCCGAGTGTCAACAAATATGAGCCTACCGAAATCGCCATGTTCTGGGCGCGCGGCTATCAAGGCTTCGCAGAGAATTTGACCATCATGCCCAGCCGTAGACCTCCCATAACTCTTGCCACGGTGCTTGTCGCGGAGGTACTCCGTCAACAGCTGGCTCCCCGAGGCATCAGGATGACTCTCGAAGTTCTCTAGGCCCATCGTGTAGACAGCGAAAGACTTGGCGCATGGTCCTGTGCTGGGAGCAGCATCAGGCCTCTTGTCCTTGTGCAGACCCATGGCTGAGAACTTGCCGTGCTCGTCGTCGCTATGATCCAAAGCGGTCTGACGCTGGGGGTCGGTATCGCCGATATCCTCCATGTTGCTCTGAGCCTGATATGATATGTGCAAAGGGCGAATAGACCCGGAAATCCGATCCGAATCGAACTGGTCGAGACGAATGACAAGGAGACCTGAGCGGCTGCAGCGACACATCTCTATCTCGCCTTCCTGGTCCAGGATGGCGCGTCCGTTGGCGAGATCCTTCACGAGACCGAGTGAGACTTGTGCCGGTAGCGACAGCAAGAAAGGCACATGATCTGAATCCTTCAACTGATGAGACTCGAAGCAACCGCTGACAGCACCGCACGCACCCACAATTCGATAGGGAAAACACTTCTTGCCCGTCGTGGAACTGCCAGCCTGACCACACATGCCACTGTACGATTTCCGCTCTCTGTGGACCCATTGTGGAAAGAACCCTAGCTTCTCGCACTTGTCCTCTGCATTGAGGTCCCAAGCTTTTCCATGACAACAAGAATTGCAACCTTCGTCCAGGGTAGCCCACACACCATCATCCTTGAAGACGTCAACCAAACGAAGCTTTGATATCGCCGACGTGTCGGTCGTCACTGAAGGTGCTGGTGTTGGTGCCATGAACGCGATGAGCTCATTATCTGCTGCCTCTTGCACACAGTCGTGTAGTAATGAAACCATCTCACTTGTGCTGATATCACCTGTCCTGACAGATCGACATAGCGCGCCTCGTGAACATCTTCATTACAATCTTCAGCTCCTCAGGAGATACACGGCGGTCGCCCTCGATGACCTTCTCGATCGCCTCCGCCTGGAGGTTAGAAGAGAGTTTGACCTTCTCCGCCGTACTCTTCTTGTCCTCAGCGAGCGCACGGGGCTGTTCATCGATGTACGTCAAGCACTTGCAGCAGCACGTGCGATGAATATCGGCAATGCCACCCCGCTGGTCCACGAGATCGTGAGGACACTCATCCGGCTGATGTAGTGCCTCGTATCTCTCCTTCTTGGTCTTGTGACCGCAGTCCCTGCAAGTGCGGATGATAAACCGCGCCGATGAACCAGACCCCGAGAAGCTGGTGCAACCACGAGCACAGGGGTGAGGCAGCGGCGGATCCGGCGGCTTCCTGCTCGAAGTCCCGCTGGAGCTAGCCGAGGGCATGGCGCTCCCCTCGGTGCGGCGGCCGATGCTACCATCCTCCTTCTGGACAAAGTACTCATCGAACCAAACCAAGAAGTTCTTCAGCTCCAAACTCGGCCTCTTCACACCGCGGCTCCACGATACATATTCTGGGGTCATCTTCAGCACTCGGCCATAGGAAAGCCCACGATGCTGGCCTGTAGCGAACACCGTATCGTGCCCTGGAACAGGGGCCAAATCTGGCGTCTCGAACTCCTCATCCGATACAGAAGCCATCGAAAAGTTCTCTGGCCCGTCGGAGGCGTCGGTCGCCCTCGAGGCGGCGCTCGGGGCAGCAGCCCTCGAGGCCGAGGGTCTGCCTGGCGCGGCCTTGCTAGGCGCACGCAGGGCCATGAACCCGAAGTGCCCCTCGCCAGCCTCCGCTGAGGTCTGGGGGCTCTCCAGTCGCGGCCGCACGCTCGCGCTCGGGGCTGGTTTGGGCCAGAGCAGCAGCGGTCCCCATGCAACCCCTGCACGTGTGCTCCTCTTCATGACCAGACAGCAAGCAACAATGACCATCGCAATCCTTTCCCTCACAAGAACATGCCCTGCGACACTTCGAGGAGTGAGGGGAGAAGGAAGAGCAAAAGGAAACCTTGCCCGAATGCGACATATTGCTATTATAAGTATGATGATGGATGGTGGATGATAAGGCAATGGTTCCTGTAGGCGCGAACTGATGATCGTCGCCTTCCTCGCGTAACTGAAGCTCTCGCTCTCCAGTGAACGCTACAAAGCCCGTCCTGGGTTTGCCCTTGCACTCAGGGTCCCCGGACCAGTGGCCAATCTCATGGCAGGTCTTGCACTTGGAACGTTTCTTGATCTCCTGGAGTCACTTTTTACGATCTTCCAGGGTCGGCGCTCCCTTGCCACCGCCCTTGGGCGGCAGTGTAGTTCTCCAAGGTGGTGAATTGTTGTGACCTTTGCCTTTGTTTTTACCTTTACGACCTCCCTTGGCGCCTAGGTTGGCGACCAGGTTCTCTTGGATTACTTCGGAAGGTTCGTCCTCCGTGTAGCCCGCTTTGACCATCTCGTCAAACACGTCTCCATCGAGCTCGCTCTCCTCCTGCGCGGGTGACCAGAGAGCGTACGATTCCTCGTCGCCCCAAGTTTGGTCCTCCGTCTGCCCGTCTGCCATCCAGGCTATGTCGGTCCAGGTCGTGTCGTCCCAGCCGTACTCTGGAGTGTAGCCAGACGCGAAGTATCCATGGGGACTAAGCTCCTCTGGATAGTGCTCCTCCTGCTCGCACCAACCGTCGTCGGTGGCGTGGAAGGCCTGGGGCGGCCTGCTGTACCGCGTCTTGCCCTTGCCCTTGCTCCTGCTAGGGTAGCCGGGCCGATACTGTGTCCACGACGAGGGGTTGGAGCCCTTACTCGACGGGTCTCCACCTTTGCCCTTTTGGCGGATGTGGAGACGGCCGTGCTGGAGGATCAAGACATCCTTGATCTTGTCAAAAGTGGTCACGTTACCTGTGGATGTCAGCACCATCAGGTTTTCCGAGGGTGAAAGCCCTGCATGGTCCAAGAGGAGGGATCCAAGCATGTCGTCACTCAGCACAAGCTTCGGGTCCAACTTGGTGACGAGTTTCCACCAACGCTTCCTGCGGGAGATGTATGATACCATCGATTCACCGTTCTGCCTGGACAGAGGGCCGTAGGGCCTCTGACCTACCGGTGGGGCCCCCTGTGGGGCCACGAAACGTGGTGCGCCGAAAGAGGCGGCAGGAACGCATGCGAACTTTACCACTGGGCCCTTCGGCGGAACTCCGCCATAGAAACGCGCGAGAGGTGCGCAAACATGGGCGCGGCAAGAACACATCCGAACTTTGCAACTACATCCCCAGGACGAATATTTTTCCTCTTGGGCCCGGAAGGACGGCTTGAAGTCTTGAGCAGACCCGTTTGAGCGAACCGCCGTCGGATCCCATGAAGTTCGCGCGGATCCAAATGTGGTTTTGGTGTTTGTTTCGGTGGATCCGATTTCCGTCCGCGCGGATCCGATTTCGGATTTGCTAGATCCGTGTTCGGTCTTATTATATACGGCGGATCCGATTTCTACCCCGTTTCCGCGGACCCCAGAACCCCCGGAACCCACCCCTTTTCTACAGGGGAAAGGGGTTCGGTCAATAACTTCCAACTCATCATCACCATTTGAACCTCAAAATAATATATAACAAAAAAAACTTTCGTCCTGCGTAAGTAGGACCTTCGGTGGAACTTCCGTATGAGGCCACGAAACGCGTGAGAGCGTGCCGAAAGGAGCGGGAAACGCGTGCGAACTTTGTCACTGGAGCCCCCGGTGGAGCTGCCTACGGAGCCACGGAACACGCGAGGGACGTGCCGGAAAGGGGCGGCGGGAACGCAGTCGAACTTGCCGCTTGGGTCTTCGGTTGAGCTCCATTTTAGGGGGCCACATGCGAACCCTACCCCTACCCCCCACGATTTCTGAGGGGGAGGGTGGGGTTCACTTCGTTCGGGAGCTCTCGAGCGAAGTGAACCCCACCCTCCCCCTCAGAAATCGTAGGGGGTAGGGGTAGGGTTCGCACGTGGCCCCCTACATTTGAGACCACTCAGCGCGCGAGGGGTGCGCCTACCACAGGCGGCGGGAGCGCATATGCGAATTTCGCCGCCGCAGCCGTCAGTGGAGCGCCCTACAGGGCCCTCATGTAGGATTTTCAAACATATTGGATTTTTGAAAATTGTTGTCGCTTCGCGAATCCCCACCAGCCCATCCAGAAACGATGCCCAGAGGAATTGCCTCGATCAGAGAAGTGGGCAGCACACAGAGGAAGCCATTATGAGACATCTTGGGATATCTTGAGCCATCTTGGAGGTCATTTTGGGCTCTCCCAGACGCTCTTGGAGTCATCTTAATCCGTGCCCCCCCCCAAGAGGCCTCCATGTGGCTAAAACCTGTGTAGAATCAATGATTAGGCATTCTCGCCGAGGCCTCTTGGAGCATCTTGGGTGCATCTGGGGGGGCTCTTGGGGCCTCTTGGGGGTCTCTTGGGGGCCTCCGGGGGGCCTCTTGGGGGCCTCTTGGGGCCATTTTGGGGCCATCTTGGGACCTCTTGGGGCTTCCTGGGCGCTTCTTGGGGCCATCTTGGAGGAGATCGATCAAACAAGAGGGGGGGTTAATTAGCGCCCCCCCTCGGAAGCCCCTAAAATCGCCTCTTGGACCCCTCTTGGAACGCTCTTGGAGTGCTCTTGGGCGCTCTTGGGGCCGTCTTGGGGCTCTTTTGGGGCTCTCTTGGGGCCCTCTTGGGCCATCTTGGAACCATCTCCAGGCCTCGGATGGCCATCGGAAGCGAAAAGGCGAGAAAGCAAAAATCATTGATTTTCCTTAGGTTTTGGGACGATTTTGGCCTCTTCGGGGCCTCCTTGGGGAGCTGTTTGGCCACTTGGAGTTATCTTGGGGCCGTCTTTGGGCTTCTTGGAACCATCTTAGGAGCCATCTCGAGCGATCTTGCGCTATCTTGAGCCATCTTGGAGCTCATCTTGGGTTCTCTGAGGCGCTCTTGGAGCCGTCTTGGGCCATCTGGGACGCTCTAACTACCCGCGGCCCCCCCCGTCCAGGTCCAGGGGAGGGGGTAGGGGGAGGGGTAAACCCCTCCCCTCCCCAAGGGGGAAGAGGGAGGGGTGGAAGAGGATCTGCTCTAGACCACCTACGCCCAGAGGGCTGGTGGGATTTATAGGATTAATGTATGAATGAGTTTCTTTATGAAGTCATCGTTGTTTTAATACTAAATCCCTGCATTTTTAATACATGATCCGCACGCGGAGCATGTACTAAAACCGGCACTGAATGGAGCCACGAAACGTGGGAGAGGTGCGCCGCAGTGGGCGGTGGGAACACATGCGAACTTCGACTCGGTGGAGCTCGCCGTGAGGCCACGAAGCGCGAGAGGAGCGTGCTGAAATGGGCGGCGGGAACGCGCGCGAGCTTCGCCAACTGGGGCCTTCAGAGAAACTCCCTGCGGGGCAAAGACATGCGTGGGTGCATGGACATGCGGAGATCAGGGGCAAGGGTGGGAGGATGCGCGTATGCGAGGCATGGCACGCCATCTGAGAGTCGGGGTCCCGGAGGGGGCGGCCCGGGGGCCCGGGGGAAGTCCCGCCTTCAGGGTCGGCTGCAACGGCCGTAAGGCTTTCATCATAGTCTGATGTCTCGAGGGGCCCGCAGCCGAAATATTCCACCAGAATGTCGAAACGGCTAGAACTGTGCACATTTGATTGGGAATATGCATTTTCCTCGACTGCCCTGCCAAAGCCTGAACAAGCTTATCCAGACTTCTTGAGACGATTCTGGCAACACTATCACAGCCCAGGTGCGTCCAGCAGCTCTTGCACGTGTACTTGGTTTCGTGCCCTGGCCCTTCCTCAAGTCTGTAGGCATCACTTGCCATGCCAGTATCGGGGATTGGTACATTACCGTAGAATGCTGGGCGCGAGGGAAACAGGCGGCGGAAGTCACGAAGTGAAGGGAGAAAGAGGTGAGCACACAGCCGTGAAGCAATATATATATATATATATATATAGATATACAGAGAGAGGCTTATATATATATAGAGAGAGATAGGGATAGAGAAAAAACAACCCGGCGCGGCCCCAATTTAGAGAAAGCCTCCTATTGCATGGGCGCAGTGTTTGACATTGCTTGGCATTGCTTGGTATTGCTTTGCATTGCTTAGCATTGCTTGGCATTGCTTAGCATTGCTTGGCATTGCTTAGCATTGCCTGGCATGAGGCCCGTGGAACCTGGGGAATCCGGGGAACCAGGGGAACCCAGGGAACCGGGGGAACCTCCGAGGAACGGGCAAAGTCACAATAGGCGGCACCAGGGGCAGGGAGCCCCGGGAACCCGAGGAATCTCCAGAGAACGGGTAAAGTAAGCCCCCGAGGCACCAACCTTTTACCAAGTAAGAACCCCTTACGCAAGCCAGATTGAGGAAAAGCGCACACACACAACCACACACACACACACTGAACAAAAAGCGAAGCGGTACATAAGAAAGCGGTACACAGCCTGCAGAACATCTTGATGTACATGAGCACGTCACGAAAAAATTCTCGGCCGCGAACTCCTGCGCGTCTTCCACTCTCCACCTCCTCCTCCTCATCATCATCATCATCATCATCCTCATCCTCCTCCTCCTCCTCCTCCTCCTCCTCCTCTTCCTCCTCCAGCTCCTCCTCCTGCTCCTCCTCCTCCTCCTCCTCCTCCTCCTCCTCCTCCCTCGTCTTCTCCTCCTCCTCCTACTCCACCTCC
>CAUYUJ010001700.1:0-90000 GCA_963575745.1 Prorocentrum cordatum
AATACTTATAATAGCAATGATAATAATCAGAAGCAGAAGCATAATAATAGTACCATTACTAATAACAATAATAATAATAGTAATAATAATAATAAGAGTAGTAATAATAGTAGTAATAGTAATAGTAATAATAATAATGATAAGACTACGGATGATAATAGCAACACTAATAATACTACGACTAATAATCGTAATACTGATATGAATAAGATTCATCATATTAAACATGCTAATTTTAATAATACGAGTCGTAACAATAGTAATAATAAGAAGAACCATACTAACAATACGAATAGGAATACGAAGAAGAAAAAGAAGAGGAGGAGGAGGAGGAGGAGGAGGAGGAGGAGGGAGGAGGAGCACGGGGCATGGCAGTGCTGCGCGTGCGGATCGCCCAGTGCGGAGCGTGGGTTCGCTCTCGCGTGCCCTCCGTCGCCGCTTGGCTCCAACGCCCGTCCCCTGCTGCAGCTGGCCCTGTTTTGCACCGCGCCGCTCGAGGAGGAGGAGGAGGAGGAGGAGGAGGAGGACCAGTTGAAACCCAAGGAGTCCTCCCTCCAAGCTTTCTCTTCATAGGCCTCTACAACGGATCATTTCCACTGAGGGAACTTCCTCGTTGGAAGACAGCCGTTTGAAGAGCTTGAAGCATGCCAAAACATTGTTCTCGGGATTCCAACGCCACGGATCAACCTGACAGTTGCGTCTTGACGATCTAGAATCGTGCCAGAACACCTTTCCTAGGACTTAAACACCGCGAGTCAACGTAACTGCTGCTTCCTCATAATCGTGACTCCTTCCAAGGCGCATGTTTTGGTACGCTGATCATGGGAATCCGTGAAGCCCTTCCCCCCCAAGAATAGCCTGGCGAAGGACCCAACCATCTGCAGTTGTGAGCACCGTCGTTGTATGCACCGCATTCGGAGGAGCTCCCTATCAGGCCATGAAACGTGTGAGGAGCGTGCCACAATTTATCCGTAAGGGCTTCGCCCCCTGCCGCCGGCCCCCTCTCTCGGAGAATGCGCTATGCAAGAGCTATCTCATGAGGCCTGGGCGCTGTCGTGAAGCAGTATCGGAACTTCATGCGAGGCCGCCTCGTAATGAGCAAAACCAATAGATGACCAGAGGGGTTACCACACCTGGCGATTGGTAAGACGTCGTGACCCTGCCGATCTGCGTGAGGGGTGCCGCCGAATTTCAGAAATCTAGCAACTCCCCTGTGTTTTTGAACCCTGACCCCGCCGATCTGCGTGAGAGGTGCCACCGGATTTCAGAAATGTGGCAAATCCTTTGTGTTTTTGGACCCTGACCCCGCCGATCTGCGTGATGGGTGCCACCGAATTTCAAAAATGTGGCAAATCCCATCTGTTGTTGCACCCTGACCCCGCCGATCTGCGTGAGGGGTGCCACCGAATTTCAGAAATGTGGCAAATCCCTTGTGTCTTTGAACCCTGACCCCGCCGATCTGCGTGAGGGGTGCCACCGAATTTCAGAAATATGGCAAATCCCATATGTTTTTGGACCCTGACCCCGCCGATCTGCGTGAGGGGTGCCACCAGATTTCAGAAATGTGACAAATCCTTTGTGTTTTTGGACCCTGAGCCCGCCGATCTGCGTGAGGGGTGCCACCGAATTTCAGAAATGTGGCAAATCTCATAGATTTTTGGACCCTGACCCTGCCGATCTGCATGAGGGGTACCACCGGATTTCAGAAATGTGGTAAATCCTTTGTGTTTTTGGACCCTGACCCCGCCAATCTGCGTGAGGGGTGCCACCGAATGTTTTTGGACCCTGTCAATTTTCCCTCCCCCAGAAATTTTGAGAACCCTCCCAGGGCGTCGTGAAAATGCCCGTTTTGGGCCTCCCCCCCTCGCGCGGTCCATCAACAAGGAACAGTAAGCAGCAAGAAGTCAACAAGGAACAGTAAGCAGCAAGAAGCAGAACTGTAACATTGGAAACTGGAAGCTGGAACTGGCACTGGAAACTGCGAAGCTCAGCCCTACAGCCTGGTGGCCCCACAAGGGGGCCGGGCGGATCTGGCGGGCGCGTGCGAAGCCAGCCACGGGGGCCGTCGGCGTACGAAACCCGTGAGAGGTGTGCCGTCCTCCTCCTCCTCCTCCTCCTCCTCCTCCTCCTCCTCCTCCTTGCGAACGCAGCCACTGGGGCCGTCGGTGGAGCTCCCTATGGGCCGCGAAGCGTGTGAGGGGTGTGCCGGAATGTGCGTGGGTGACGCATGCGGGCGGTGGCACCAGGGCCTTCTTTGAAGCTCCCTATGAGGTCACGAAGCGTGTGAGGGCTGTGCCGAGACGCATACGGGCGGTGGCATTGGCGCCATCGGTGGAGCTCCCTATGGGGCCACGAGACGCGTGAGGGGTGTGCCGGAATGGGCGTAGGTGACGCATGCGTGCGGTGGCACCGGGGCCTTCGTTGGAGCTCCCTTTGGGGGCCAGGAAACGTGTGAAGGGTGTGCCGAAATGGGTATGGGTGACGCATGCGGGCGGTGGCACTGGGGCCTTCGGTGGAGGAGCCACGAAACGTGTGAGGGGTGTGCCGACATGAGTGTGCGTGGCGCATGCGGGCGGTGGCATTGGGGCCTTCGGTGGAGCTCCCTATGTGGCCACGAAATGTGTGAGGGGTGTGCCGCAATTGGTGTGGGGGACGCATGCGGGTGGTGGCACTAGGGCCTTCGATGGAGCTCCCCATGGGGCCACGAAACGTGTGAGGGGTGTGCCGACATGAGTGTACGTGACGCATGCGGGGGGTGGCACTGTGGCCTTCGGCGGAGCTCCCCTTATGGGGCCACGAAACGTGTGAGGGCTGTGCCGAAATTTGTGTGGGGGACGCGGGCGGTGGCATTGGGGCCATCGGCGGAGCTCCTTATGGGCCAGGAAACGTATGAGGGGTGTGCCGAAATGGGTGTGCGTGACGCATGCGGGCTGCGCCATTGGGACCTTCGGTAGAGCTCCCTACGGGGCCACGAAACGTGTGAGGGGTGTGCCGAAATTGGTGTGCGTGATGCATGCTGGCTTCGCCACTGGGGCGGTCGGTGGAGCTCCATACGGGGCCACGAAACGTGTGAGGGGTGTGCCGCAATGGGTGTGGGGGACGCATGCGGGCTGCGCCACTGGGGCGGTCGGTGGAGCTCCCTATGGGTCCACGAAACGTGTGAGGGGTGTGCCGCAATGGGTGTGCGTGACGCATGCGGGCTGCGCCACTGGGACCTTTGGTGGGGCTTCCTGTGGGGCAACGAAACGTGTGAGGGGTGTGCCGCAATGGGTGTACGTGACGCATGCGGGCTGCGCCACTGGGACCTTCGGCGGAGCTCCCTATGGGGCCAGGAAACGTGCGAGGGATGTGCCGCAATGGGTGTGCGTGACGCATGCGGGCTGCGCCACTGGGACCTTCGGTGGAGCCCCCTACGGGGCCACGAAACGTGTGAGGGGTGTGCCGAGATGGGTGTGCATGACGCATGCGGGCTGCGCCACTGGGACCTTCGGCGGAGCTCCCTATGTGGCCACGAAACGAGTGAGTGGTGTGCCGAAGTGGGCGTGCGTGACGCATGTGGGCTGCGCCACTGGGGCCTTCGGTGGAGCTCCCTATGGGGCCACGATCATCGTGAGGGGTGCACCGACGAATGATGCTGACGGTAATGATGATGGCGGCGATAACGACGATGATGACGACGGTAATGTTGATGATGATTATGGTATCGATGATGATGCCGATCATGGTGATGATGATGATGATGATGATGATGATGATGAGGATGAGGATGAGGATGAGGATGAGGATGAGGATGCTGATGATGATGATGATGATGATGAGGATGAGGATGATGATGATGATGATGATGATGATGATGATGATGATAATGATGATGATGATGATGATGATGATGATGATGATGATGATGATGATGATGATGATGGTGATGATGATGATGATGATGAGAAGAGGAGGGAGAGGGGGAGGAGGGAGGAGGAAGGAGACGCGGGGACCGTCTCTTCGAAACGAGGACCCAACACCACAGGATGGTTTAGAAAAAACATGTGCGTGGCGCTGAGGAAAGATCCACAATTTGAAAAGGAACCGCCCGCAATCCGTGAAACTCTTGCGAGTTTCTACAACGAATCTGCGCGGCGCCAAGTTCGAGAGCCACATGTTGAACACGACCCGCCCTCAATCCGTGAAGCTCTTGCACATGTGTTAAACGAATCTGCGCGCCGCCAAGTTCGAGAGCCACATGTTGAAAACGACCCGCCTTCAATCCGTGAAGCTATTGCACATGTGTTAAGCGAATCTACGCGGCGCCAAGGCGAGAGCCACATTTTGAAAGCGGCCCGCCCTCAATCCGTGCAACTCTTGCGTATTTTTAAAACGAATGCGCGCGGCGCTAAGGCGAGAGCCACAGTTTGAGAACGACCCGCCCTCCATCTGTGAAACGGTTGTCAATGTTTAAGTTCCAGGGTCATAATTTATTTGACAGTCTCAGGCGAAACGCCCGGATCGCCCTGAAAGCTAACCTCCGGGTGCGACAGGGAGAAGTCAGTTATATGGACAAGGAAAATAGGAGGAGGAGGAGGAGGAGGAGGAGGAGGAGGAGGAGGAGGAGGACGAGCTGCCACCTCTTCCGCCGCGGCTTGCAGAACGGGGCGGGGCCGACCCAGAATCCTGGAATCTCTCGTCGTCGCCGCCGCCTGCCTCCTCGACGACGACGCGGGGAGCGACGAGCACGCCCGAAAACCTCGAGCCCCCTCCCTCCTCCCTCCTCCGTCCTCCCTCCTCCCTCCTCCCTCCTCCCTCCTCCCTCCTCCCTCCTCCCTCCCTCCCTCCCTCCCTCCCTCCCTCCCTCCTCCCTCCTCCGTCCTCCCCGTTTTCGTGGACGGGCTCCACCGTGGGGGGCCCACGCCACCCGGCCACGCGCAGGGGGGGGGGTAGGGGGAGGGGGCTTCTCAGAGGCGCCCCTGCTCCCTGCCCAGACCCCCTCGGGCAATGACAAAGTCAGGACGCACGGGCTGTCGCTATGTTCGGCCCCTGTGGGACCGCGCCAGGCCTCGGGAACGTCAAAAAACGGTCCAGGAGGAAAAACCGGTCCTGGGGAAGGGGTTCCGACCTCTGGGGGATCGACATCATGAAAAAAACAAAACGTCGGGGGTCTGAGGTAGCCTCCTTCTAGGAAGCCTTCCGCCCTCCCCTGACCCACGACGCCGTGACGACCCCCAGACGTCTGGACCCCTTCCCCAGGACCGCTTCTTCATCCTGGGTCGTTTTTCCCAACCATCCTGTGGTGTTGGGTCTTCGTTTTGAAGAGACGGTCCCCGCGTCTCCTCCTCCCGCTGCCCCCCCTCCCAGTGGGGGTGGCCACATGCGTCCGCCACACCCAATACAGCGTTTCGTGGCCCCATAGGGAGCTCCACCTAAGGCTCCAGTGGGGGTCACCAGAGTTGGGTTGCACATCAGGGGGCACGCGCACAAGTATTGTTTGTCCTTTTGGGGGGAGATATGCGGTTTGAGCAAGACGATTATTGGCCCTGTGGATATGATGGGGGTGACGGAGTGGGCTTCCCCTTGGGCTAAGCGCGTGGGCACGGACGTCGGCGATGCTACTATGGAGTGTCCCGGCGCCGAAGCCTTGCTGTCTCGCACGTCCGAGTGCCGGTGGCTTCTCCTGGAGGATGAGGAGGCCATGAAAGATTATGCTGCCCTCGGCTTTGCCGACTCTTGGTGCCGACTCCGAGCTCTCTTGGGCCTACTTGGGCGCCTCTTGGGTCGTCTTGGCGCTGGCTTGGGCCCTTTGGGGAGCCTCTTGGGCCCTCTTAGTGCCCCCTTGGGCGGTCTTAGAGGCCTCGTGGGCCGTTTGCAACGCCGTGAAGGCCGAAGAGGCGTATATGCCAAAACTACAAGATTCTGCTGCCCTCGGCTTTGCCGGAGTACGCGGGCGCTCCTCAACTTATGAAATGCCACCCCCTGGCCATCAACAAGCGCCTGGAGATGTGGAGGCGATTGCCCAGGAATCACACAGTTTACCACATGCGTGCGCGGCGCTGATGCCACGGGGGAAGTTCACGCAGAGGTGTTGGCGGAGGAGACCAGAACAGTGACATGACCTCTGCTTCAATTTGCCCCTGCAGGTCTGCCACAAAGGAAAGATCAATGGAGCACTTGCGACACCGTCCGTAGCCATTTTGGCTCAAGGCTCAAACCTTCGCCCTGGAGATTGATCCTTTGGCGCAGCCGACAGGGAGGATCGAGGGATTGCGGGGATAACTAAGGCCCCTCGATTTCGGCTACGCTCCCATCTTTGTGCTCCGAGCAGTACCGCGAGCAGTCATGAATGCGGATGCTGCCCCTGCATGGTTCGCAGCTTTCGTTACTGGACAGCTTGCAACGCTGACATCGAACGCGGGCGAGTTTAATAACATATTGACTAGCCAAGTGACTCAGATCGACGGTCGATTGGAGGCGCTTGAGATCAAAGCGCAAGAACTTCAAGCGAAGCAGCAGGAGTCATAACGTAGCATTGAGTCGTTGAGAAAGGCCCCACCATCATCGATGGCGTCAACGTATGCTGGAACGAAACGTCCTCGCGTTGCTGGCACCACTGGCTCGCTCGAGAATCAACAAGTTGAGCCAGAGAGACTCTGGGTATCAGGATACCCACGCGCGATCCTTGAGACCACGCGCCGCCCCACATGGACACTACTCGAAGCTGCATGTCCGCAGCATCTTCTCAGTGGCACCACAACGAAGTTTGCCAAAACGAGCCAGAGCTTCTCCATCCACTTCTCCTCGTCCGAGCCTGCCACAGAGTTCAAGAACTGGTTCATTGCACAGGAGGCTTAATGGCGAGACCCTCGTGACCAGAAGGAGCACCGCATGAGGATTCGGGCTGACCTTCCTGATGGTTTTCGTACGCGCCAGCGTTTCATGGCCAAGCTCTGGCCCCAGTGGCGCAGCATCTCAAAGACGCGAACCGCTGCGAGGACTCGATGAAGGTTGGCGCGAATGGGTCTCGGAATGAGTTCTTCGTGAGGACGGAGACCGACCATTTCGCGCTGGCCAAAGGTGAGATGGACGGGCTTGGTCGCATGCAGCCGCGCCCACATCTTCCCGATCTACAGTTCTGGGGGATCTCAGCCGGGGCCATGAAGTCTTGGATTGAGAATTGCCAGCATCATGATTGACATGCTCTCCAACCAGCTACGCCGACAGCTACCTGCTCGGGGTCTCCCCCCTGCGAGAGTGTGTCCAACGGACTTGCTCCTGTGCGCGATGATAGGGGTCTCACGCTACCGCGTCGGTTTCGGTTTAATTCAGACGCCTCTGTGGCTTCTACCAGCAGCGTCTCCTCATCTGCATATTCCTCGTCTAGTTCGATGTCCAGCTCTTCTTCGTCATCGCCTGATCCTGAATTGTCTACTTGCCTTGTTGTTCGGGCAGAGTTTCTGCCTGTTTGCCCCATCGCTCCGCCCGCGGTCGCGGGGCCGCCGCCGACGTGGCCACCTTGCACTGCAGTGCACCGACAGCCTCTCCTTCCCTCCTCCCCGCTCAGTGCCGTCGCGTGGAACGCGCGCGGTCTTTTTGCCCCTGCGAGAACTCGGCGGCAGAAGAACGCTGCCAGTAGATATGGGAAGTTTACTCGTCGTTGTCGGAATTATCATCAGAGTGTACGTGCTCAGGAAACTCATGGTAAGTTGGCAGACATAGCTCATCTTCAGAATGAATTGAGAGACTCGAGTATTGGCGCCACTATGTTCCCCGACACGGTTCGCGCTGGCGGCGCCGCTACTTATGCATCCCCTGAATTTGCTCGGCAATTCACACATCTTGCTCATCATGCTATCCAGGAAGGGCGCATGCTATTGAGCGCGCTCGTGAGGGACCGGAGAACCTCGCCATCATGAACGTGCGCATGCCCAACGCATGCGAAGCGCTACGTATATATATGCTAAATATTTGGATGACATCCTCCTCTCTCCCCCACCTGCTGCACGCCGCTTCTCGGTTATCCTGGGGGACTGGAATTTCAATCTCGAAGATGGGGGCCGCGTGTTTCCAGATGGGGGTGGATGGTCTAATGGCGGCTCTCGGTTTCAAGAGGTTTTTTCCATCGCAAGCGCGGCCGACGGATTCAATTTTTCAAGCCGAAGACGCCCGACGAGAGCTGCGGGATGGTTATGTTGCCCATTCGTTTAGGCTCGATCGTATATACTCGTCTCTGCCTGCCGCGCTCATAGCCGATCTCACGATCCAGTCATCTGTGATTGGTAAGTTATGTTTCTCGCGTAGCTCTGGTCATATTCCTGTTCTGGTGCTGATTACGACGCATCGCCCGTCGTCTAGCGACCCCCCCGGTGACCCCCAATTGGCTGAGTGAGAATGAAGCGCGCCAAAATGCGTTCAAACAAAAACCCAGAGGATCGCGAGGACGAGTTAAGCGTGTTCGACGCAGTCTCTGCGCTAGCAGGGACCAAAAGCATCGCGCAGGAGATTGCGCCCGTTGTTCGCCGACAGCAATCGGAGCGGATTGCGGCGCAGAAAGCTGAGCAGCATCACTGGTGCATGGTCGCTCTCCGTGGCATCCGCGCGCAACAAGACCACCTGCTCTGTAGGGCGCTGTCTTCTCACCCAGTGCTGCAGCAGTTCTTTGATGTCGACAGTGTGCAGTGGAACGATGTCGACGGCCTTTGCAGTCACACGCAAGATATGCACGTTGCCATGCTCAATGAGGAGGAGGAGGAGGAGAACATGCAGTAGGAATCGAAAGCGAATGCTCTTAGGAAGCTACGACGTAAGCAATAATTTTGGCGAAGTTCAAACGTCGTGCGTATCTGTCTGCTGTGCTTGATGAAAGCGGGCGTCCGTGTGCTTCATTGGAGGCATCTGCTGCTTGCCTAGCTCGGTACTGGGGCTAAGTTTGTGATGTGGTCCCTGCGGATCGTGAACACTGGGGTGAAATTCTAGCTCATGTTCAAATTGTCCCTGGGAGTGGTCCTAATGGTTCCTTTCGGGCTCAGGATGTGACTAGCAAGCCTGGTGGAGAAGAGATCTCTTGGGAAGTATCCGATGAGAGTTTTTACCAGTTGATTCGGTCGTGTCGTAACTCTATGCCTGGTTCTGATGGCATTCCATACTATTGCTGGCGTGCTGGGAATGCGCCTCGACACCCCCAATTTTTATCTGGAGATCGCGCGTGGGGCGGTAGTGGAGCTGCCGACTGAGATGATGGGGATTTTATAGATATTTTTTTTACCGAAATGGGAGGGGCCAGGGGATGGGGATGGGAACGTCGTCGGAGATTGTGTATGCACGAGGCCACTGTCGATGGCCAACACTGATGCCAAACTGCTATCTGGCTTGTGTTTCATGCCGCTGAATCAGTTGTCCATTGCCACTGTTGCGTCGCTTCAGAAGTGTGTGAAAGCGAGACAAATGCTCAATAATGTTGTTCAGGCTGAATGGTGGGGCCATAATCAGGACCCCCATTCGGGCTCGACTCTGCCGCCATCTTTTCCACGGGTTTTGCCGCTGCTTTCCCATGTTTTCTTCGTGTCTGGCTGCGCACCGTGCTCTCTGCTATATGTGTTCCTTCCTTCATATTCAGTGCTTCTACCGCATGCTTTGCTTTGATGACTATGGCGCGGTGACATTAAGGGGGGGGGGTGGGGGGGGGGGGGGGAGTTCGCTATCCGTCGAGGAGTGCGGCAGGGGGACCCAAGCTCGATGACTCTATTTTGTTTATGTTTAGACCCTGTTTTGCGCTGGATGCAGCGCAGGATGCCGCGTCAGCTTTCTCTTACTCTCGCGCGTGCGGATGACTGCCTGTTCGGGATGACCGATCTCTTTTACTCACTCCCTCTGGTTTGGGAGCTCCTCCTGTGCCTAGACCGTGCTATTGGATTGGCTTTGAATGTTAGCACTTGTGGGATTCTTTTATGTGGGGGGATGGGGAAGGAACGTGTTAGACTGAAGTTGCAGGAGGCTGGAATGGGGGCTTGCACATATATAAATATTTGCACGGATCTGAAGTACCTGGGTTGTTTTATTGGCCCGAATGCTGCTGGCAAGGCGTGGATTAGACCGTTGGGGAAGTTCGTGGCCCGCTGAGCGCAACTCCGTGCGTTGTCGTTTGGATATGCAATGACTATTGCAACGTTTAAGTTAATGTGCATCAGTGTCCTGCAGTGTGTCATGCAAGTTGAACCGGATACTGATATTGTCACCAAAGCATATAAGCATAAGTTACAGCGTCTTACTTGTGGTCCATATCATGCGCTCTCGTATAACATGCTTGTGTTGTTGATGCAGCTTGGGTTTCCGTTTGCGTCTCCAGATATTCTCGCCGCCTCGAATGCTTGCCGCATCCGCATTGCTACCAAATGTCCTGGTGTTGGAGACTGCTGGGAAGACCTCAAGCGCGTGCTCGACAGCAACGTTGTTTGCTATGCTCGAGTCGTAGGTCCGAGGGGATGGCATCAACGTTCGTTTCTGCCTGATTGTTTAAGACTAGCCAGAGCGCGCATGGGATTATTGATATGAGAACTATCCAGCCTGAGCTTCTCCAACGTCCAGTTTATGCTCGCCTTCATTCGCTTTGTCTCCCTGGTCTGCCTGCGCGTGGTGGTCTTCTCCTTCGTATCCGTATCTGGCTTCCCGAATTCAAAGGGCTGGATCTCTCTCCGCTGATTTCTCAAAATCGCCGTATTTCGTCTTCCGCTTCTTCCCGCTTTGTCATGAGAGTTCTTCGGATGTGTACCAGAGGTGTCTGTGCCGGCGCTCGCTACCACTCCCCTCCTCGTGGTTGTATCTTCGGGCGTTCGCAGCATGAGTACGGGTTCGACATGTCCAGAGACTATGGCGATATGCGCCGCTACAAGTTCTGCCGTCGCTGTCGCGAGGTTTGTGTCAGATGGATGAGATCACGATTTCCGATTGCTCCTGTTATGATTCCTTGGATTGCAACCATTATCCTCTTCTACCCTCTCCCCGATGAGATTTCGCTGCTGTGTGCCTGCATGTGCGATGCGTTCGCTTGCGCGCATAATCGTATTCGTCTTCGCCTGTCGGACCAAGCCGAAGACATCTTTGAAGCTCGTCTTCGCGTGCTCACGAGGAGGTATCAAGCTGTTGCCAGTGCGTGGAAGCCTGTCAGGCAAGGGCCTGGTTGGTTCGTGCCTGGATGAGCGATGCTGGCAATGCTTGTGTCGGTCCTGTCTGCAGGACTTCGTCCGCGGTCGGCTGCTGCATTTGCGGCGTGCCGCGGGAGCGTGGTGCACTTTCGTCCGCGCCGTCCGCGGCCCTCGGCGCGCCTCGGGTTTGCTCCGCCAGGGACGCTCCTGGAGCAAACTCTTTAGCTCCAGGAGCGCTGATATCGCCGTGCCTAGGGGGCCAAAAAAAATTGCATTTGCGGCGCCGCCACTCGCAATCTAGCAGCACGCGTTCTACTTTTTTTGGCGGGGGATGGAGCCCGAAAAGTATAGTGCTTTTGGAGGGCCCAAATGCTACCAGCGCGGGCTGCGCGCTTTCGTAAGTGAAGACCGCGACGACCTTCGCAGCCACGCATTGGTCCATCTTCCTTGGCCTGCAACGGCTACTCTTGCTACAAGTCTGGCTTCAGCTGCCCAGCGGTCTCGCGATGTCGGGTTCCATCGAACTTGAGATGCTGCAGCAGCGGATGAAACGTTGGTTGAAGGGGGGCCCCGCGTCGGTGAAAAAAGTCGAAGGTCGCGAAGCGGGGCGGGGGCGGCGACGACGCGGCTCAGGAAGGGGCAACGAAGAACGACCTCAAGCAGTTGCGCCAACTGATCCAGAAAGTGATCCGGTTCACGCTGTCGCACTCCCGCCAGATCGCCGCGCTGGGGAGAGCACCCGGCGCGAGGTCTTCCAGCTCCCAGCGGAAGGGGTGATCGACGTTGGCACAGTTATCGCCCTGGCCGGTGCCGAGTGCAATGCGGCCAGCCAGGAGATGAAGCGGGCGCAGGAGTCAGGGGCCGCGGTCGACTTCAAGGCGCGCGGCAATCCGCGCATCGCCGTCTTCAGCCAGCTGCTCAAGCCCGCGGTCTTGGCCGTCAGCGAGAAAGGCTCGCACCCCGACGAGGCGAGCTTCAAGCTCGTCCACACCTACTGGAACGAGGTCGCCCTGCGCCGCGCTCCGCAGCAGCTCGCGGAGATGATCCCCCCGTGCCGCTACGAGAAGGTCAGGGGCGACATGCCGTCGCCGCAGACTGGGATCCTCGCCGGGGCAGCGCAGGCCAGGCGCGCGCAGATTGGAGGTGTGGAACCGCGCATCGTACTTCCTCCTCCAGACCGCGCAGGTGAGCCGCGTCGCAGGCGCGGCCCCGCGGGGGCCACTCGAGGGGGGCATGGCCGAGGAGGTTGAGGGCAAACGGGCGGGCAAGGAGGCGCGATTAGCTTGCCAGTGCCTGCCATGCTTCAGCAGAGCGAGGGACTGGCCAGCTTAATTGCCAGAGGTGTTGCGCGAGAGCCGTCGCAGCAGCGGCAGCCAGCATTGCATCCAACAGTCATGTTTGATTCGGGCGTGTTGCCTTCTCTTATTGTGGCGCACCTCCCCCTCAGCCTCCTCTCAGTAAAGGGAGTGGCCGCGGCCGCGGGCGAGGCGGGCGCGACTCGGCGATGCCCGCGATGCCACTTCCCAGCAAGGGGAGAGGCCGCTGGCGCGCTGACAGTCGCGGCGGAGGGACGGGTTTGGAGCGGGGCACTGGGAGGGGAGGGGATGCATGATCCGCGGCCCACTAAGGGGGCGCTCCACCCCAGGCTGCGCGCCGAACGGGGGGGGCCACCTACAGGGGAAACGCGGCCTATGGCCGAGAGGCCTGAGGCCCATCCATATCTGCCGGCCGGGGGCAGGTAGTCGCGATAGCGACGCGCAGAAGGTAGTTCGCGTTGTCGGGGAGTGGGCGGGCCTCCACGAGCAGCACTCAGTGCCCCTCGCCCTCCCCCTCCTCCTCTTGCTCATCCTCCTCCGGCTTCCCCCCCTCCCCCATCTTCCTCCTCCTCCTCCTCCTCCTCCTCCTTCTCCTCCTCCTCCTGCTCCTCCTTCGCCTCCCCTCCTCCTCCTCCTCCTCCTCCTCCTCCTCCCCCTCGTCCTCCCCCCCTCCTCGTCCTCCTCCCCCTCCTCCTCCTCGTCGTCCTCCTCCTCTTCCCCTTCCTCCTCCTCGGCGGGGGGCGGGGCGCGCGCGCGCCCTCGTGCGATGGGGGCTCATGCCGCCTCCCCGCGGCAGCCCCCCCCCCCCCCCCCTCCTCCTCCAGTTGGCCCGGGGCAGGCGCGCCGCGCGAGCGCCGCCCGTGAAGAGGCCGCACTTTCACTACCTTCCGCGGGGCGCATGCCCCCCCCCCCCCATGGAGCTTGCAAGCCTGGCGGCGGCAGCGCCGCCATGGCGGCAGGCCGGTTGAGATTGTCTTGTGCAACCCACAGTGTGCGAACACGTTCAATCGATTGTTAGACATCGCGCACGAGCTGGGCAGCAAGGATGTCATAGGGCCCATTGGCACCCAGTTGAAGAACCGAGGCCAAGTCGCCGAAGACACGAGGCTGGTCGGGCAGTATTACGCCATCGAGGCGGGCTGCTCGCACGGGCAGTGCATCGCCAAGAGTTGCGGCGTGACGCTGCTACTTCGCAAGTCGAGATTCCCGAGGAAGAGCATCAGGAGGGTCTTCGACGTGCCGAAAGGAATCAGAGGACGAGCGCTCGGCGTGATGGTAGAGGCGCAGGGCCTCAGGTTTGGATGTATATGGGCATATTCTCCCCCTCGGGAGACTTCGTCCAGTGGGTGCCAGGTGTGTGGTAGAAGTATCGAGCAGATTCTGAAGTGGATTGCAGTAGCAATGGCGGTGCCACGTGAGAGAGGTGCCGTTCCTATTCTGATGACAGGCCTGCATGGAGCGCTCTCGCACAGCCCACTCGATCAGGTCGCAGGTGTTCACGGCGCGGGAAAGATCACCCCCACATCGTCCAGATTCAGACCGCACGCCGAGGGATGGTCGCTCACCAGTGCGACGACGCACTACCCAGGACCGCCGACATACGCGGGGGAGAAAGGCAGTTCCTTCATAGATCACATTCTCCTCCCACGAGAGTTGTTGCAGACCATCGAGAGGGTCCACATTCTTTCTTCATCGGCGCGTAGACTGCAGCTCGTCAAGTCTCGGGAACCCCGGGATCACCGACCAGTACTTGTACCGCTGATTGCCCAGATAGCGGTGGGGCCGCTTCCCAGGCGCCCGCCCAGGCCTAACAGGGAGGCGCTCTACCAATGTGTGCAAGTGGGTTTTCGGGGGGGGGGGGGGGGGGGGGGCACGGGGGAGGAGGTCAGCAAGATTGAGGACGAGTTCGAGACAGCTTCTCTGATAGGTGACGTGGGCGCCATGTATGAACTATTGATAGGTGCTCTCAACAAAGCAGCGGTCGACCAGCTAGCAGAGCCCCCCCTGTGCAGCGAGAGCCGCAATCAGCACGCTCAGGAGGTTAGCGCCCTACTGAAAGCTAAACGGGGACTTCGTGAATCAGCAGCGCGCGTAGGAGACATAGAAGCACTTGCCATGCAGACACAGCACAGGAGCAAGCAGATAAGACAAGCCGCGCGAAATATTGTCAGCAAATACAAGAGCGACGAGCACAAGAGCTTAAAGCAGCAGCACGCGAACATAACAACTACCTAGTTCAGAAGTTAGCGAGACTGTTAGCATGTTGGCGTCGGGGCCCCCGACAGCGCCGATTTGCGGCGACGCCGAGCAGCTCAGCATCGGCAAGGGCATGGGCCCACAGGATGCGTCTCCAGCCTCTCGGGCGGGCGCCGCGCAATCGCGAAGCACCCGATGCAGGTCAACAACGAGATGGATCAGGAGGGGAGGGGGACGACGGAGGAGTCGGAGGCTTTGTATCTTGCTGCTGAAGACTGGGGTTTGCTCAGTCGTGCTGTATGGAAGTTACGCTTCTGGCGAACGCGGCCAAGTTGGAGCTTGCCACCAGAGCTACTACGCCTGCTTTTTCCCCCGAAGTGGGTCAACGAGAGAAAGCCCAAGATCGGCGAAGGCATCGGATTCGACCAGGAGTTCGTGAAGAACGATCGATCCAGGGACGCGATGAAGGCTCTCCTGTTGGCGCGTAGGAAGCATCGGAGATTCCCCGGTATGTGGCATAGTGCACAGGCAGCACGCGTACCAAATACTAACAAGCTAGACTGCGACGGGGCGATATTAATCATGGGCATGTGCTGCCTGGGGCGCGCGTTTCACGCTGCTGCACTCGCGCGTAAAGAGCCCAAGTGGAACCCGCCGAATTGGCTTCATGGGGGACTCGGGAGGCGCAGGCGCGAGTCGGCCATGGGCGTGCAACTTGTAGGATCGTACAGGGTGCAGGCAGCTGGTATCACACACACGCTCAGGCGCCATGATGCTACGAACGCGCACTACACCAATGGGCACGACATCCTACTCGACAATGCGCACGCGTACTATGCACCTACTGATAGGAAGCTCATCATGTATAGGATTAGGCACAACATGTTCCTGTTAGAGTACGAGGGCGGCTCGTTCTGGCAGCAGGCGCAGTCTGGCCTCTTTCCAGGCGACACAGGAGCCACGCAGTTGTTTTGCAAGAGCTACTCGGGCCCAATTATGGAGAAGGTAGCCGATTGTGCAGTTCTCGAAGGGCGGTACCCGTATGTGGAAGCAGCCAGACCGTGGCAGCCAGACTATACAGAGCAGATCGCCCCCACGGGCTACGTAGGTGATGTAGCCAACAAGGTGCTGGAGGACGGGGAGGGGGACATGGGGGGGACCATCAGGAGGGGCAGCGAGGAGGAGAACCAGTCCATAGATGAGGGGCTGGGGGCCGTGGGAGCGGGACAGAACATCGCGAAGCAGGGGGGTGTCTGCTACTTTCGAGGCAGAGGTGCCCGCGCTCTTCAGAGACGCCTGTGCGCTGGCGAGGCTGCAGGTATTGCAGGCAAGACCAAGCACCACATCAGGTATCTCGGAGGCCTGCAGTCGGCCTCACTCCTGGACCCGAACTAAGAAAACGCCTGGACGCGGTCAAAGCCTCGTACCACTCCATGGGAAAGTTCTGGTTCAGTAACTCTCCGTTCTCGGTCAAACGCACGATGGTCAAGGGCCTGCATATCAGCGTGGCCCTCTCGGGACTAGAAGTAGCGGCGCCCGGGTCGGGCCCAGTCAGAGGAGCCGGTCTCGGGCATCTCCAGATTTCATCCTGAAGAAGTGCAGAGCCATCCTCCACGGGACCGCTAAATCGGAGGAGGGAGGAGGACACGTCAAGACGATCAAGCATGAGGAGGTGATGAGGAAGTTCAGGTTTGCCCCGCTGTTTTTGGAACTCAGGACCCGACGAATTAAGTGGTGGCAGAAACTCGTGAAGATGAGGACAATTCCCAGCTTTTGTCTGCAGTATTTGGCCCGATCAAGTTTGATGGGCCCGCCTTTGTAGATGGGCGAGTTCCAGAGCGAGCTAATCCTTGGGCTCGACAAGCCCAGCAAGATCTCGGCGCGCTCACGGCCACGGAGTCGGGGGCCAGCCTTGACGAATATCAGAGTACTTTCGACTTTCTTTTCACGGGCTGTCACGAGTTTGTGAGGCTCGACGTTGACGAGCTCCGCGCAAGGTTTTCTCTTCTCATTGCTGCCGCCGACGAGCTTGCTCAGGCCTGCGACTCTGGAGGCGAGTACTGATGCATGGAGACCAAAGAAGATGGCACACTATGTGACACTACATGGCCCACAAAAAAACTGCTGTACGCACATATCGCAGCGCCGCCTGGGGGCAGTCACTTCAAAGCACATTTCGGAAAAGTATTGACGACGACCAATCAATGTATGATTTGCGAAATCACGTTCAAAGGCAAAGAATTAGCACGGCAACATGTAGCAGCAAGCATGACACGAAGGTACTGTCCTAAGTCGAGGGCCAGATATGCCAGTCCACTCGAGGAGCCCTCCAGTCTCAAGTGCCCCCCTATGCCTCGAGGTCTCCACCACCGTAGCCGATTTGGTCAAGCATTGCAGAGATCACCTTCAACCGCTTCTCGCACCCTCCATCTGCATCAGAGAGCTGCAGCAGGATGAGCGAGGCGCCACAGTCGTGGATAGCACGCTCTGGTGCGCGAGCAGCAAGTGCGAGAAGCAGTATATGAGGGGCGGGGGCTTGGCGTCCAAGAAGCACAGGACAGGGGCAGACGGGATGGACGAGGACGAGGACGAGGTGGACAGCACGATGGCCACCATGCAGGCGCTGCTGATCCAGTTGGAAGGCCGAGTACGCGCGCTCGAGAACGAAGCGCACCGCACATCGCTCATCGCCAAGAAAACGCCGATCGTGAAGGCCATCGGCGACAGCTTCCAGGCCTTCATGCAGAAACGCAAGGAGGCGGCGGAAAGGGGGCAGACATAGGCACGCCAGCGTTCCACTGCCTTTTCGGGGCTCCCGACGCTATCTCGAGCTACGAGCGCAAGGGCGCCTCCCCCCGCCTCCAGAGCGTCTTAGCGGCGCTCAGGCGACTGCAGGCCATGTTGGAGCACGGCGCACCCCAGGACGCGGAGAAGTGGATCCTAGAGCTGATGGTGCTGCCGACGTTCGACAAGTCAGGGAAGGAGAGCAAGGTCCGCATTATGTACAGTTTCCACGGGGAGGTGCTGCTCTCCAAGGATCAGGCAGTGAACGAGACACTCCTGAAGGCGGTGGAAGAGAAGGACAGCGAGCTGCACAGCCTCAGCCCGACGGAGAAGCCGACGGAGCTGTACAAGCTGCAGGGAACGCTCGTGCCAGTCGAGACCGTTTTCGCGGAGGCGTTGAGGAGCATGTGCGGTCAGCTACTTGGAGGGCGGGCCCCAAGAGGCAACATGGTGAGACAGCTTGGAGGTGGAGCTCGGGGACGTAAGTGAGCCATTCACACAGTCGAGGCCCTTGCCGCAGTTCCCTCATGACGGGGATAGTTGTTCCTCGGCAGGGGCCAGATCATACATTCCATGTCTAGTATGGCGTCTACATCGATGACGCAGTGAAGTACCTAGTTGAGTATGAACCCACAGATGACAATGACACCTTCCTCCCCACCCCGATGTCAGAGATTGAAAACCTCATCATCGATGACGCCGCGGAGGAGCATCGCAAGGTGTGGTTCACAGATGTGGCTGACTCGTTCGTGTTGTGCTGGGTCCTGGCGTCGTGAGTGGCCTTTCGGCATCGTGCCGCACCCCCGCGCTGGCCCCAGTCTGCGGGCATCAGCCCTCGCAGGCTTGCAAATCACCAGGGAGGGATGGGAATGCACAGCTGTCCCCCCCCCCAGCCCAGGATCAATTTTCCTTGAAACGGTTTGTGGGATTTGGTTTGAATGGGCGGGGAGAGAGAGAGAGAGAGAGAGAGAGAAAGAGAGAACTCCTCCTCCTCCTCCTCCTCCTCTTCCCCCACCCCCTCCGCGTCCTGCTCCTCCTCCTCCTCCTCCTCCTCCTCCTCCTCTTCCTCCTCCTCCTCCCTCCCTCTGCCCCTCTTCCTCCTCCTCCTCCTCCTCATCCTCTTCTTCCTTCTCCTAATTATCCTCCTCCTCCTCCTCCTCCTCTTCCTCCTCTTTCTCCTGTTCCTCCTCTTCCTCCTCCTCGTTTCCGTTTTTCTCCTCTTCCTCCTCCTCCTCTTTCTCCTCCTCCTCTTCCTCCTCCTCTTCCTCCTCCTCTTCGTCTTTATCCTCCATTTCTTTTCCTTGTCAACAACTTCTCCTTGTCGCACTCCGAGGCAAGTGTTCAGTGCGGGCTGGGCGTTGCGCTTGAGGCTTCCTCACCGGTTATGATCCTGAAGCTTACTTAAACAGTGATCAACTTCACACATGGAGGGTTGGTCAGTTTCAAAATGTGGTTCTCGCTTTAGCGCGGCGCACATTCGTTTACAACGTTTACAAGGCTTCACGGATTGAGGGCGGGTCGTTTTCAACATGTGGCTCTCGCCTTAGCACGGCGCGCATTCGTTTACAACATTTGCAAGAGTTTGACGGATTGCGGGTGGGTTGATTTGTTGAGGGGGTATTGTTTTTTCTCCCTTGCGCTCTTGAGCCAAAACGTTTCCGGTTTGTCTCTCTACCGGCCGGCCGTGCTGCATGCTGCACCCAGCGACCATGCTAAATTGCCATGCTGCTTCCTACTTTCCTTCCTGGGGCAGGGGTTTAACCCGAACGCCCCTCCTTGGCCGCATCCTGTCTTCGCAGGACAGGCCACGCTCTAACCGCTGCCATTCTGAACTCAAGCGCCCATGGTCGCAGAAAGGTCGCTCTCAGTCGTGCTCGTCGGCCAGCGCGGTGCTGCCCGCTTCCGGCTCGACCGCTTCTCTGGCAATCTTCAGTGCCTTCGGGTGCCGTCCTGTGGCCTCTCTGAAATTCACCAACATCAAAGTCTCCTGCACTATGACGCTGACGGCTTTCGTCCCGATGTCCGCCAAGTTCTCGTCCTAGTGCACCTTCTTGATCCGGAGGTCTCTGCGATTGACGTGGTGTTGTAGCCAGAGCAAGCCCGTGTCAAGATGACGGACCTTGCCCAAGCCCACTCTTGACGCGATGCCCTTGCCTGCCGTGCTGTCGGTGTGCAAGTCTATGGACACCTGTCCCCCCATGTCTCGGATCATCGATCTCATGCCGATGGCGGTGGAGCCGCCCTTGACCTGGGCCACAAACTCCGCCTCGCCAGAGCTCAATGCAGGGGCCGTCTGGGTCGCCACCTGCACTCGCAGACACTGCGCGCCGTGCATGGTGACTACACAAGACGCGCTCTTTCGATCAGGGTCCTGAGCCCGGTCGCCGTCTGCGTACGCGTCGATCCTGCTGGGCCGGTCCTGCAACGGGAAATGCTGGCTCCACCGGCCGTGACCGTGAAGGTATCTCAAGCATCTCTTCGAGCGTGCCCAAGACCCAACCGTTGGCTCAGCCATGACTCTCGCCAGCCGGTGTGCGCTGAGCCCGCACACCGGGGTCGTCTGCAGCGAGATCAGCTAGCCTCTCACTGTTGCGGGTCGGAACGCTGTCGCCCGCCCTCGGCCTATGGGGCTCCTCGTCGTGCATGTCCTCCAGCCGCTTGTCGGCTGGTGTCGTCACGGACTTCGACCGGCCGTCGAAACCAGCCAGGCCACGGAGTAAGTCAACATGGCGCGGGTCGGGTTACAAGAGAAACCACCCGAGACGCATCGTTCGAGTCCACCAACCCGTTCAGGATGGTCACGTGCTTGTCGTCTGCTGTGTCCCAGCCAAGCTTCGCACGTCTCTTCAGGATCATCACGCTCCGGAGGCACTCTCCGAGCCAGTCTAACCACTCATCAGGCCCCTCGAAAACTAAATCGTCTCCGTGGCGCCACCCAGCACTGTCCTCGGCAGCGCAATAGTACAGACAAGGTGATGACAGCCCCACCTCGTACTCGCGCCTGACGATCGCTTCGTTGAAGAATTCGTCCCAGGCTTTTGCTGCATCCCGTGTCCCGTACAGGGTGCGCATCAATCTGCCGGCGAAGCCTGCCTGAGCGTCCTCTTCTGGCAGCCGGATGTACAGCTCCCGGCGGCACTTTGGATGAAAATGCGCTCGAGAGACGTCCAAGACTAGGATCTTTCGCTCTCCGGGGCTCCTGGCTGGACCCCTCCTGCGCGACTGGAACCGGGACAACAGGTACTTCAACTGCTCCAGTGGTGGAGTCGCGGCAAAAGTGTTCTCCATCGCCGGCGACTTCCACTTGAACTCGCGCCCGACGAATCTAGCTCGAACGTCTGGTGCGTTCACATCCCCTTTGTTGGTTATGGTCCACCGTGTCGAGATGAACCTTTTGCCCTTGGCCATCGCCTCCGGCACCTCCTCATAGACGGGGAAAGTACGAAGAAACTCAATTTCCTTGACTTTGACCTCCCTGACGTCCTTCGGCCTCAGCCGTTCGCCCGTCAGCTCGTCGAAGAACTGCTCGAGCCCGTCTTCGTCCCATTCCTGGGTGTCGTGGCCGGTCAGGCCCGGCTCCAGGGCGTTGATGCTGACCGCGCCGTCCTGCTGCAGCTGCCTGCGCAGACCCCGCAACACTGCCGCCACTATGGCCGGCCTATTCTCCGCGGCGGGACTCACGGCCCCCGCGCTTCTGGTGGCATTTTCGTTGTCGTTGCCCTGGAGCTTCGTGAGCTCCTCGGCTATACATCCAGAGTTGGTCAACCATCCTGCGGCCCTTCCGGCCTTCACATGCTGGACGCTCTCATGCCCCAGCAGATGGATACCATCCTCCTCCTCCTCTCCCTCCTTCTCCCCCTGCTCGTGGACAGGGGCGGCACCGTCCATGTGCTCGTGGAGGAAGTAGTGTCCGTCTTGCAGCTGTCCGTGGTACAGGCTGCGATTCGTTCCAAAATGCGCATGCCCAATCAACAGTTTGGGACGGACAGTGCCCCGAAGGCCCTCCGCCTGCTCCACGTGCGTCTGGTCATCAAGATCCCAACCCGTAGTCAGATCTAGTGCGACCCCGGGGTGCACTCCCCACCAGGACGCCTGGTCAGTGAACCGCTTCCTGCAGAACTTTTCCGACTCGATAACGTCGACGTCGTCCTTGCTAGGCTGCTGGATCGCCTCCTGCAGCCGCGGCCCGATAGCCGCTCCCAGGTGCATCAGCTCGCCCACAACCTCCGCGACCTCGCGTCGCGCCCTCTTGGCAGCCCGATCGTGCGGACTACCTGCTGGGTCGTCCCCAGCCCTGACCTCACCTCTCCGCAGTGCGGTGCTACCCGCTTCTGCTCGAGGGGGTGCCTGAGCCTGGCCTGGACTGCTAGCCGGCACGGTGCTACCCGCTTCTGGCGAATCCGGCTGGCTCCGAGCGTCCGCCGGCGCGGGGCTACCCGCTTCCGGGGCGCTCCCCGGCTGTCTCCGAGCGTCAGCCAGCGCGGGGCTACCCGCTTCCGGCGCGCTCCCTGGCTGGTCCGACGGCGCGGGGCTACCCGCCTCCGTCGGCGCCTCTCCTGCGACTTCGCCTGGTCGTAGAACCTGTGCTCCCCCTGGTCGTCTGTCTGGTGGTGCTCCTGCCTCACCTCGTCGACGATGGGCTTCTTCGACTCGATGTCGAACCTCGGACCTCTCGTCCGCCAAGATCGCCGCCTCGATCCTGTTACGGCACTCCTGTGTGTGAAGGCGTGCTGGTCGGCCTTCAAATGCCGCTGCACATCCAGGACAATTATCTGAGAAACCGTATGCTCGAAGCTCAACCTCACGACGAATGTAAAATCTTCTCGGAATAACTTCCGGAGATCTTCGTTTCGGAACTCGTGGGGGCAACTCCGCCTCAGGGACGATTGGTTCAGTTGCCCGGAGGGGTTCGTAGTCGACGGTTTGGCCTCCTGGTTCTCCAGGTACTGGGTCCCAGGGGACCCCGACGATGGATTTCAAGAGCTCCGGATCGCTGGACTGGATCTCCGGCAACCGCTTCACGCAGTTCACCTTGAAGACGCCGCGGGGCGTGCCGACGAGCAACATGTTGCTGCGCTCCACCAGCCCCAAGTAGATGCCGGTCTCCCACCTGTCCTCGAACTTCCGTCGCCGCCGTGCCGTCGACATTGGCATGTACATCACGGCTTCCCCGAATGGAGGCAGCTTCCGGCGATAGGTCTTGCCTTTGCGTATCTCGCAGGCGGTCCTGCTGTCCTTGGCGGCAGGCTGGGACCTGTTCAGTAGTTGCCCTGCGTACTCCACGGCATAGATCCTCAGAGGGTGCTTAAGGGGCACCTGGACGCGATGATGTTCCAAGCACGCGTGCACTAGGGTGCGAGCCGTGCTCTGGACCTCCCAGATAGCACGCTCGACAACAGCATTCTGCTGCGACTCGGACGTGCTGCTCTCTTCCAAGATGACGTCCACAGGGCCAGCAACCTTCCGTAACTTCTTCACCACCTCCTGCTTGAGCGACTCGATCGCAGGCTCCCCGTCGCTCTTGTAGGTAAATTAGCCGAAGCCTGCCTGCATCACGTCGTCCACCGTGGCCTTCACAGCGTACGTCTCTGGACCCTTGCGTGGAACCACGCGTGCCGATACCCAGCGATCGCCGTAGAAATTGTGGACAAGGATGGGCAAGCACTTGTCGGTAGCCTTGTCGCTCTCGACGGCGTCACCCATGAAGCAGTAGTCACAAGCCACTCCCTGGACACCCAAGTCGTCGGAGGTCTTCAGGAAGTGTGGGTCCGCCTTACCCTTGCCAGCCACGCAGCTACGGCACCAAGCAGCGTAGGGCATGTGATCGATCTCATGCCTCGCTCTCTCCTCCGGCGTCGGGAGGTTCGGTGCCATCATCGCCGGCACGCCGCCTCCCCGAGTCCCGAAGATCGCGTGCTCGATGTGCTGCTTCTGCTGCTGCTCCTCCTCCTGCTGCTCGTCCGTCCCATCCTCCTCCATAGGGCTACTACTCGGCTCAGGCACGGCATTGTTGCCGCCTGCCCTTCCTGAGCCGGACTCCAGGGGACTTACGGACTCGCCGGCCCCCCGAAGGGGGGTGGCGGCGGCAGCACGACCTCGGCGTCGATCTCAAATTTACCTCCTCGACGTGTGATCTCGATCTCCTTCCCGGTCTTGCAGTGCTTGGCGTAGCACCGGCCGCCGCACTTGAAATGCAGGTCGTGGCCGCCGTCCATCATCGAGCACATCGCCAGCAGAGGCTTCCTCACCAGTACCACGTTCACGTTGGCGCTCCTCCTCAAACCTCCTGTCCTCGAATCGTACCGCCGTCGCCCAAGACTGGGAAGGCTAGGGGCTTCATGATCTCCTGGCCCAAAATACTTCACTCCCCGACGAGATTCTGGACTCTCCTCCGTGGCCACCTGCGGGAAGAGCTCTGGGGGCCACACCGTGACCTCCGCGCCGCTGTCGAGGCCCATCGTTACGCGGTTCGTCGCCGTCTGGGCGTGGACCATGCCGACCTCCTGCGTCTCGGAGACCCGGCACAGCTCCACGCTCCCACAGTCCTGGTCCTTCAGCGCGCCGATGCTCAGGCTGAGCGCCCGCATCTGCTCCTCGATCGCAGCGATGTCCAACCTCGGCCTCTTCCTGCTCTGATCCCTGTCTTCTCCTCCTTTGCTATCCTTTCCTCCTCCTTTGCTATCCTTTCCCTTACCTTTTCCTCCTCGTCCTTTCCCCTTTTCTTCCTCCTTTTCTTTTCCTCCTCCTCCTCGTCCTTTTCCAGCGCTCGACGGCGGTGGCTTTCTCTCTTGATTCCACCAGCAGTCTACTTTCTTATGGCCAGGCTTGCCACAGCAGTAGCAATCTCCGGCGAACTTGATCTTGAGCTCGCCCTTTACCTGGTTCTTCTGGCTAGTTTTATCGCCGGCTCCCACGGCCAGGACTTCCGCCGAACCGCCAGGGACGAGCCACTGCTTGACTCCGAGGTACTCCTGGATCTCCCTCTTCATCTCGATGAAGGTGTCCACGCGGTACGCGTTGAGAACGAGGTGGTCGCCCAACTTCTTCTGCAACTCGCTGCCGCCGGCCAGCGCCTTCAACAGCACTCCGGTCCGGGTGTCGTCGTCGACGGTCTTCTTGGTGTCGGCCTGGTATTGGCGGATCTGCGTCTCGAGCCTGTCGATGCCCTTCCGCGGGTCCTCGTCCTTGTTGAACGTGAAGCTGAGGTACGCCTGCTGCAGGGCCATCTTGCGAGACGCGAACTTCGGCTCGAACTCCGGCATCGTCAGGATGACGTACAGCTGTGCGTCCAGCTGGTCGTCGCCCGGGTCCAGGTCCACCCTGTCGAGGCCCTCGTCGAAGCTCTCCGCCTTCTGGATGAGCTCCAGCATCCGGCCGGAAACTGCTCCGAGGTGGGCTCGCACGGTCGGAGACCACCTCGGCCAGTCTGCATCCTTCCCGCGGAACTCGCCTGGCTTGTGGAGGGGGAGGAGGAGGAGGAGGAGGAGGAGGAGGAGGAGGAGGAGGAGGAGGAGGAGGAGGAGGAGGAGGAGGAGCCTTGTGTCCACGCTGGTCGGGACCAGCGGGGCAGCTCTCGCACGAGCCGCGGCCTCGCTCCTCTTGGTGTCGTCGGCCTCCTCCTTCCTGGCCTCGTCGTCCTCGTCCTTCCTGAGCTGTTCCTGCAGCTGCGTGCTCCCGTCCTCCAAGCGCTGGAGTCTTCCGAACGCTGCTTTGACTTGTTCCTCCACTGTGGAGCTCGTCGAGGTCGTCGTCGGTCTCCTTCTCGAGGCGCTTCAGGTTCAAGGCCCTCTGCTCCTCTGTGGATGGCTGCTCGCCCGCTGCGTGTCGCCGCAGCGCCGAGCCTCGTAGTTGTCGGTTGGACCTCGACTCTGCCGATCGAAGTCTCTGTTTGCCCATGCACAGATGAGCCCAGCCGAACCTGAGACCACGGAGCCACCCGCTTGTCTCAGATCTGACCAGGCTCCGCTACCATGTTGAGGGAGTACTGCTTCTTCTCCCCTGCGCTCCTGAGCCAAAAAACGTTTCCGGTCTGTCTCTCTGCCGGCCGGCCGTGCTGCATGCTGCACCCAACGACCATGCTAAACTGCCATGCTGCTTTCCACTTTCCTTTCTGGGGCAGGGGTTTAACCCGAACATGATTTCAACATGTGGCTCTAGCCTTAGCGCGGCGCACATTCGTTTACAAAATTCGCACCGCGGTGCACATTCGTTTTTTATACCAAATGCGGCAGTTTCACGGATTGATGGCGGGTCGCTTTCAACATGTGGCTCTCGCAATCGTGCCGCGCACATTCCTTTACACAATGTACAAGGGTTTCACGGATTCCTATCATCAGCGTGGCAGGGATGGTGTTTCGAAAAGATTCAGGATCATGCGGGTGCAACAACTATCTGGATTCGTTGGGTTGAAGTCCTAGGACTCGCGTTCTGCTGCGATTCAGGATTGTCAAGACGCAACAGTCCGCTTGATCCGTGGTGTTGAAATCCTGAGAACCATGCTTTGGCATGCTACAGGGCAAATCGGCAGTTCCTTCAATGGTCATGAACCGTTGTAAGGGCCTACGACGAGGGAGCTTGGAGGGAGGGTTTCTTCCAACATCGTTGATGACTCTTGGGTTTACAGTGGTCCTCCTCCTCCCCCTCCTCCTCTTTCTCCTCCTCCTCCTCTTCCTCCTCCTCCTCCCCCTCCTCCCCCTCCTCCTCCTCCTCCGCCTCTTCCTCCTCCTCCTCCTCTTCCTCCTTTTCCTCCTCTTCCTCTTCCTCCTCATCCTCCTCCTCCTCCTCCCTCCTCCTCCTCCTCCCCCTCCTCCTTTCCCTCCTCCACCTCCTCCTCCTCTTCCTCCTCCTCATGCTCCTCCTCCTCCTCCTCCTCCTCCTCCTCCTCCACGCCCGCTCGTCGTCGTCTACGTATCCATTGCTTTGCCGACCAGCGCGGGCCCTCGCACCCCGCCCGCTCCCCCCCCCAATGGAGCAGATCTTGGCCGCTTCGGGCGCCGTTTTTTCCGGGCAGGCGCAGCCTCCCCCCTAACGGACGCCCCGCTGCAAACGGGCGCACGGAGCAGAGGTCCGGAGCCGGAGCCCGCCCCCCCCCCCGGCGCCCGTCCGCCCAATGCCGGAACGCCGAAGGAAGAAAACGTTGCACCTCCACCTCCTCCTCCTCCTCCTCCTCCTCCTTCTCCTCCTCCTCCTCCTTCTCCTCCTCCTCCTCCTCCTCCTCCTCCTCCTCCTCCTCCTCCTCCTCCTCCTCCTCCTCCTCCTCCTCCTCCTCCTCCTCCTCCTCCTCCTCCTCCTCCTCCCCCCCCTGCGCTCGTCCGCCCAGTGCCAGAACGCCGAAGTAAGAAAACGCCGGCGCCCTCCAGAGAGGGGGGCTCGCCCTCGAGGATCGAAGGGGCGCGCTCCAGGCAGCGCCCCGCGCGGCGCGCTCCGGGGGAGGGGCCCCGGCGGAAGGCGGGCGGCGGGCGGCGGGAGCTGTGGGCGCGGCCGCCCCTGCCGGCGGAAGGCGGCGGAAGGCGGGCGGAAGCCTCGACGGCTCAAGACGTTGCGTCGCAGCGACGGTCGTGCCAGGTCGCAAGTCCTGGCCAGTGCTTGCCCCCTGACGGCCGCGCCATGTTGGGTGCTGCACGCCGCGGAGGGGGAGAGCTTCGGTGACTACTGCGAGGTGGGCGTTCGCGGGCTGCCCGACCCGCGAGGACGGCAACACCGAGTTTGGCCTGACGTGTTGCTGGAAAAAGGGCGTACGGGCGATGCGTGGCAAGCGTGCCCTGAGGCGTGCAGCGCGGCTTGCGCTGGTGGTGGGTGCGGCCTGGTACCGTGGACAGAAGATCACACGAGCCTCAGCCGCGCAGCTGGTCTCTCCCGAGAGTGTCGCGGAGCTGACCCAGACGCCACATCGAGCAGATGAACGAGTATGTGAGAAGTTGGAGAGAAACACGTGTCAAGCAAGACAGCGATCCGCATGGAAGCAACGTGCACTGAAGGTGTGGAGCTTCAACGTGGAGTCGCTGCGGAGAGTCGGGAGGATGGATGAGTTGTTAGAGTTGGCAAGGGCTGAGGACGTGGTCATTTTCACGATGCAAGGCACGCAGATGGACTTAGGCAAGACATGGAAGTCGGGCAGCTTCGAGGTTCACTCCTTGGCGAGATCGGGCAAAGGTCAGCGAGACGGATGCCTCACTGCGATAAATTTGAAGTTCTTCCAGAAGGGGGAGGTCAGATGTGAGCATGCTTGGTTGGAAGGTAAACTACAGGGAGTGCGACTTCGCAGCATCAACAAGCGCAGGTACGAGCGCGACATATACGTGCTGAACGGTTACGCACCCACGAATGAGGCTGGCCACGTTCCTAAGGGAGTTGAAGCAATGGAGTATCGCGAGAAGCACTTGGAGGCCAGAGACACGTTCTGGCAAGTATGTCGGCGAGCTGTTGGTCAGGTGCCTGCGCGGGCCTCATTGGTCATCACGCTCAACGCGAACGCACGCGTCCCGCCGATGCTGCCTTGGGTGGGGTTTGCAGGTGTGCGCAGGACGGGGCCAGCGATCAACGGCAACGGTCACGAGCTGATGGGCCTGATGGAGGACTACGGGCTCATGGCGCTGAACACGTTCGGGAAAAAGGGGGCGATCCAATGGCACGTGGAAGAGCCCACAAGGAGGTTGGACGACGATAGACTACGTGCTGGTGCGAAGGCAAGGGGGATATGGACACTCTGCTCATCCAAGGGCCGATTTACATGTGAACTTGGGCGGCTACATGGACCACAGACCTTTGGAGGCACAGATCTATGTTGGGGTGAAGGCCAAGACGGTGAAGGAAGTTGGCAAATTTCGGTGGCGGCGGGAGCTCATGAGTGCAGACCTGCTGAAGGTGCAGCAAGCAGAGGCGGATCTCGACAACCAGGAGCAGCTTCCGAAACGCGCGCTCAACTTCAGACTCAAGGTTCAGGAGGGGCTCGAGTGCAAGGGGCTCTATGAGGACTGGGCAGATGTGTGCGGTAAGGGCAAGCAGTACGAGTCGCCGTCGGAGTATTTCAACGAGCTCGAGGGAGTAGTGATCGAGGCGGCTTTGCAGGACTACATCTCACCACCTGTGACGGGGAAAGGCGATGGCCCAGTGTTCGGAGATGAGACGGTGAAGCTGATTCAGACTAAACAGTACTGGCAGTACCAACTGGCAGCTCTTCCTGAAGGCGCAAGGTGGATGAGGACGCTATTACAGGAGCGGTTTAATGAAGCGGCGAATATTAGGGCAGCGGCGATCAGGAGCGAGAAGCGGCACAGGACGGCGGAGATGGCGGCAGTGGCAGAGAGAGCGGCAAGCCAAAGGAACCTAAGGCGCCTACACAACACCGTGAACAAGTTTGCACCCAAGCCTGCGGCACCCATTGGAGCGGTGAAGGATCCAGCCACAGGCCTGCCATGCTTCGACGCAGTGGACGACCAGCGCGTGCGCATTCAGAGCATCTGTGACATATGCGAGGGCCAGGCGATGGAGCTAGACGCGCGCCCTCCCATGGTCGGCAGGAAGGAGCGCGACGACGGCAGGATTGGCAGCTACGACATGGCAGCGGCGAAGGCAAGCATCATGGAGCTGCCCAATTTGAAGGGCGGTTCTACGCTCAGGTGGCCGTTGAGGGGCCCGCCTGGTGGTGCTGTTGCTGAATCTTGGAAGCTGGCGATCGACTCTCTTGCACCGCCCATCATGCAAGTCTTCAACGCAGCGCAGGCGCTGGGTGATGCCCCTCAGAGGTTCAAGGACGGCGACGCCATGCAGTTGCGTAAGCCGAAGGGTGACGGGTGTTCGGCGTCAAAAGGCTACGGGACCATCAACTTGGTCAGTCATGTGGGGAAAGCGCGCGCTAAGGTCACCACGCACGAGGCGGTGCGAGAAGTAGCACGCAATATTTCCCCGACGCAGTTTGGAGCCATGCCTGGGCGAGGTGCGCGGGGCGCAGTTGCAGTGGCAAGTGAAGTAATTGTTCGACATCAGCGTGCCCATCGAGCCAGACGGCGTGGGCGCTCTTCTAAGCCCCCACCGATGCTGCTGGCGGTCCTCGCCGACATTGAGAAGGCGTTCGACGCGGTTCCCAGGGATAAGATTTGGGAGGCGTTGGAGGCGTTGCAAGTCCGCTGGGATGCGCGAGTTACACTGGAAGAGCTCCATGAAGGCATGTGCTACTTGTTCCGCGATGTGACGACGCACGAGCCAGTGGCGAGGATCAGGGTCAAGAAAGGTGCACGGCAAGGGGGAGTTGAGAGTCCTTGGCTTTTCGTGGCAGTCTATGATGGGATAGTATATCGCATCTCGCACGAACTCCGCCAGCAGGAGGTCACGGCAGTCAGAGCATTCTTCGACCCCACGCTGAGGAAGCTCCGCAACAATGACAGCCTGAAGGAGGAAGAGTGCGAGGAGATAGACGTGTCCCAGCTAAAGTTCCTGGACGACCTGCTCACGTTCGCTGAGATTGAGGAGTTTGACGATGCGTCCATCATTTTGGAGGTCTTGCAGGGTGAGATCTGCGGTGGAGGTATGCGAGTCAACCCCAGAAAGACGGAGTTGCTGCTCACGCCGTCGGGAATTGGGAGCAAGAAAAGGATGAAGGATATTCGAGCGCAGAACACCCGCATTGTGACGTGGGAGGAGGACGACTATTTCCCATTGCGCCCGCAGCCGTATGTGAAGTATTCGGGCGTCCAGCTGTCGGCGACGGGCTCGCACCAGGGGGAGGTCACTAGTCGAATCAGGGCCGCCAACTCCACTCATTCTCGTCTGCTTCGTCGTGCTTTCAAGAGCGGGTTCAGCCCCAAGTTGAAGATCAGATTGTGGAAGGCCTTGGTGAGGTCAGTATGTCTGTATTGCCTGGAGATCAACAACCTCGCCAAGCGGGAGCTCAACAGGCTGGGGAGCTGGCAGGTGCAGAAGCTCCGCGGGTTGCTGCACTTTCCCGCCCACCTGCACAAGCAGACCAACCGCGAGATCAGGAAGCGAGCCCGCACGCCGACGGTCACAAAAGCACATTGCTGTTGCGAAGGTTGAGGTGGCGGCAGAAGGTGTTGTGGCCGGCCTTCAGGGACCCCAGCAAAGATCTGTGCGACCCGACGCTGGCGGTCAGGGCGGTCGTCTTTGGCCGTCTTTCGTTCGAGCAGGTCGGCCAGGGTGAGCATTCTGGCCTGCTGACGCTGCTGCTGGACGACATGCGGCAGATGTGGCAGACAGCAGACGCTCGGGAGAAGCTCACGGCTCGCCAGCTCTTCCTGCTGCGCGGCGACCTCCCTGAGCTGGGCGAGCCGTGGCTGCGCTGGCTCGCTTCCTTTGAGCAGCGCTGCTTCCGCCGTGTGCTGACTTACGGCGGCGAGACTGACGCTGTGAAGGATGCTGCAGCAATCGTCTGGCTGGAGTGTGAACTGTGCGGGCAAAAATGTGATAGGGAAAATGGGTTAGCGAATCACAGACATGCTGTTCATAAAGTCTATGCAAACCCAGAGCCCGAAGCCCTCACAGAGACGGACCTGAAACAAAATACCTGCCCCCACTGTCTGAAGACCTTCACGAGGAAAGACATCCTGATCAGACACATTAAACAGAAACGATGCCTGTCCCGTCCCAGCGGAGTTGCGGCTCAAGCCATACTCTCAGAACTACCTGATCCAGCTGGCCCCTCCGCTGGACCTGCCCCAGAGGCCGCGCGCGATGTTCCAGCCGATAGGCGAGGTGCAGGCGGCGACGGGCAGCAAAGAGCACAAGACGACGGCGGCCGAGGCAGGGGTCGCGGCCGAGGGCAAGGGCGCGCAGCAGGACGTGGTGGGCCCCCTGGCCAAGGCGCTCGCGAGCCTGGTTCTGCAGCACGAGGACATGGCGCGCTCGGCTCACAGGGGCGACAATTTCGTGATCCCACTGAAGCAGGCACAGAAGATGGCGATTGCGCTGGACCAGGCCCTGTCGCACTACGAGGAGGAGGGCACCAAGGCCAAGGAGAAGGCCAAGGAGAAGCAGGAGGACTACATGGGCAACCCGCTCGGCAAGAGGCCCGACGCACTGGCGAGGGCGGTCCTGTTCCGCGTGGCGGAGGCCGTGGAGGGCAAGAAGGACGCCGTGCTGGCGGCCGTGGAGCAGGGCATCGAGCCGCAGGCCACCAAGACGGCGCTGGACGAGATCATCAAGTTCGGCAAGCTGGTGCAGGACCCGCAGATCAAATTCGCGGCGACGAGGTGCTTCAAGGTGGAGGCCAAGGCGGACGAGGAGGGCGGCGAGCTCTCGGAATGCAAGTGGATATTCGCGATCAACCACTATCCGTCGCTGAAGGAGTCGTTGAAGATGGTTCGGCTCAACGGCGCCCTGGCCGCGGTCGGCATCAGCCTGCAGTACGACATCGCGAAGCGCTCGAAGGCGGCCAAAGAGGTCGAGGCGCTGGCGTTCAAGACGGGCAAGGGCGGCGCACAGGCAGCAAAGGGCAAGAAGCCGAGGAAGCATTAGGTGAGGGCGCTGCGACTTCAGCACCGTCGGCAGCAAGGATGCCAGCGCCTACGCCAGCGCCGACACCAGCACTTACCCGTGAGCTGGGAGGCTCTGCCACCGCCGCCGAGAGTCTCCACTCCTCCCTCTCCTTTACCTCCCCTTTCGACCTCCCCCTTCCCCTCCCGACCTCTCAGACGCAGCTCGAACAATATTTTCAAAGGGGGCCGCGCTAAACTGCGGGGGGCCCGTGCGCCTTGCCCCTCACCAGAAGGGGGGGGGAAGCCGCCCTCGCAGGTGCCACTCCCGCAGGGGTGGGGGTGCGCGGGCGCGGGGTTGGGGGCCACCGTGCTCTCCGCTCGCGCCCGCTGTCCGTTTTCAGGGCTTCGATCGACCTCGATCGCGCCGCGTCGTTTTCTCGGTAGTTGCTGGTGCCCCCGCAAAACTTCCTGGGCTAAGGGGAGTCGCGTTGAAAAAAAAAGGAAGGCGGGCGGCGGGGCTGAGGCAATTGCTGCCTCGTCGCCTCGCGCCCGCCCTCGTCCCGGTTCGGGCTGCGGTCGGGCCTCGATCGCGCGGCGAGGTTGGTCCGGGAGACGCCGGTGTCCCCGCGGAGCTTCCCGAGCAGCGGGAGCCGCGTCCCCCAAAAAGGGAGGACGGGCGGCATGCGGGCTCTTGCACAGTTCGAGGCGTCTGGGGTCTGCTGTGCCTCGAAGGAGACAAAGCGCCATAAACAGAAACTTGTGGCGCTTCGCGCGGGTTTCTTGGATCCGCGCTGGCCGCGGAGCGCGCCAGGGACGGGGGTCCAGCGCAGATCCAAGAAATCGGCGCGGAGCGCCAAGAGTTTCTGGCTGTGGCGGTTCTTCTTCTTCTTGGTGCTGTGGCATCCTGTGCCTGGGCATTCCGAGGATAGTGCTGCGCCGCGAGTGCGGTTGCGTTTCGTCGGGCCCCTCGCAGGACACCTCCGGCCGAGTCTTGTAGGGTGCAGCGCCGGAGAAGGAGAGGGAAGGCTGGCAGCAGGCGGCGGCAGCAAAAGTCCCCCCCGCCCAAAAGAGGCGGCATCGCTTTTGGGTTGCAGGGTTGCTGGGATCGGCCGCTGGGATCCGCCGTGCTTTGGCTGGCCCGCCGAGGAGGAGGAGGAGGAGGAGGAGGAGGAGGAGGAGGAGGAGGAGGAGGAGGAGGAGGAGGAGGAGGAGGAGGAGGAGCAGGAGGAGCAGGAGGAGCAGGAGCAGGAGCAGGAGCAGGAGCAGGAGCAGGAGGAGGAGATTTCAACTCAGTTGTGCCCTCAGAGGGGGGCTCCACGGCTTCGGGAAGAAGAAGAGGAGATTTCAACTCGAGATCCTGGTCAGAACGTGCCCGGGAGAGGTCCGGGGAGTACACGCCGGTCGTTGGAAGTAGGTATTCTTGGATACCCAGATCCCAATCTACTTCAAGCGCCTTCCTACTTCAAGAATCGACCTGATTTTGCTTTGTTTTGTTATTCTCTGGGAGGCCCTGGACCCAATCCACTTTATCCACCTTCCTACTTTATGTTTTTACCTACTTCTCCCGACCGACGTGTAGCGGCATCGGTACCTGTTGGTTTCCCCATGCCCCGGCTCCCGCTCCACCGTGCTCCGGCCGGTACTCTCTGGGAGGGGGAGGTCGAGAGGATGAGGGGGGAGGGTGGCGGGGGGAGCTCCAGGTGCTCGCTGCTCTCGTAGAGGCTTCTCTTCGCAGGCTCTCGTCGTCTGCGTGGCTTCCTGGAGGTCGTGGTTCTTCGTGGTGAGGGCCTAGCCTAGGGAGCAGGGGGAAGAAGGAGGAGGAGCAGGAGGGGGAGGAGGAGGAGGAGGAGGAGGAGGAGGAGGAGGAGGAGGAGGAGGAGGAGGAGGAGGAGGAGGGAGGAGGGGAGGAGAGGAGAGGAGGGAGGAGGAGGAGGAGGAGGAGGAGGAGAGGAGGAGGAGGAGGAGGGAGGAGGGGAGGAGGAGGGAGGAGGAAGGAGGAGGAGGAGGAGGAGGAGGGGGGAGGAGGAGGAGGAGGAGGAGGAGGAGGAGGAGGAGGAGGAGGAGGAGGAGGAGGAGGAGGAGGAGAGGAGGAGGAGGAGGAGGAGGAGGAGGAGGAGGAGGAGTAGGTTGTGTTCCGTAGCCATTTTGGCTCAAGCCATTTTGGCTCAAGGTTTCCCGCCGCTGTGCGACAACCATCGAGGGGGCGCCCGACGCATTCTCGTGGGCCTTGCCCATCTTCACTTCCCGCGAGCTTCACTGTCTCGCCCAGTCCCGCGCCGCACTTCGTTTGATGACCCGCGGAGGCGGGAAATACTCAGGAGGGGATGCTGGCGCCGCCTGCCCCACCTGTGGATGCAAGAAGAACCCGAGCCACTTCCGCTTCTGCTACTACCACTGTCGTGGCACTCTCCCTCGTCTTGGCGCTGCTGAGCCGCCTGCTCCTTCTGGTGCATGGGCGCGCGCACCTTGGCGTCGTGTCGGAGGGCATGCTTGGTCTGGCGGCTTGCAGGGTGGTTGCAAAGGAGGGCGCCCCAGGGACTCATTGTTGGGCTCTAAAGGACGAGGTGGTGCCCATCAGTCGGGTGGGAAGCCCCTTGGTGCCTTGGAGGAGCTCCACCGTATGCAGCAACTGTGCTCAAGCAAGTTCAAGGACGCCTTGCCGCAAGAAGCTCGTTCAGCAATTGCAGCCGCGTGGGAGTCCGCCCAGCAGGCAAAGGAGAGCGAGTTGCCCCCGTCCCGTGTGCTGCAGAGAGTGGAACAAGATCAGTATCGCCGTGACAAGCGGATCGAGCGTCTCGAAGCGGACCTGGCCAAGGTGGTGGAGCGGATGCAGTCGCTGGCCAACCAACGTGCAGAGTTGGAGCAGTCCATTGTGTCGGAGAGGAAAGCCATGGAGGAGACCAAGGCCGCTGCCGCGGAACGTCTTCGACACGCTGACCAACCTGCTTCAGACCTTCCTGACTTGGGAGGACTCCGCCGCCAGCTGGAAGATGTCCAGCATGTGCTTGCAGGTGTGCAAGCAGGAGAGCTTCGCGAGTCGCTTGAGGCCAAGTACCAGAACATCTTGGAGATGCTACCGCCCAAGCCTGTGCCTCAGCCTGCTGCGGCTGCCCCCGCCGCCACAGGGATGGTGGTGGATGAGGCCGATCTGGAGGAGGCTTGCATGGCTGCGGGCGTCGGCTCCGATGCCGTCAAGCGTGGTCTACTGGAGGCGCTGCTGCAAGCCGGCAAGAAGCCCCGTTTTCGCTCGCCAGGCCCAGGCGGGAGGATCAATGCCGCCTTTCGTCACCCACGACCAGGTTGGGAAGGCGTTGGAGCAGAGGATGACCTCTAAGCAATATGCCTGGAGTGATGAACAGGATGACGACACAGTGCGCGCCACAGCGGCCAGTTCGATGGCTTCCTCGGCGGCGTCACCAGCGAGCCCGTGGCCATCGCGAACCCCACGGAGTGGTCCAGCTTCCTTGTGTGGTTCAACGGAGTTGTCGTCTGCTTCCTTCACGAGGGGACCTTCCTCAGTGCCCTGTGGGTCTCCTAGGCCTTGGGGATCTACCTCGGCGAGGACAGGCGAGGTGGCAGGATTGCCACAACCCTCTTCCCCATCTTTTGCTGCCCGCAGTGTCGAAAATCGTGTATCAGGACGCGGGGCGTTCAATCGTCCCTTGCAGGGACAAGCTCCTGCGCTCGTTCGGAAGCGTCGAGTTTGTGATTTGCGGCCGTTGAAGCTCCTGACGTTCAGCGGATCCAGTTGGGTTGCCGAGCCCAGGGAGTGTGATGGTCTGGAATCCATTCCGAGGAAGGCCCCTAGTTTCAACGAGTTGGTCCGCGAGACGGATGCTGACATTTGTTTCTTGCAGGAACGCCGTCTTGCAGGTGCCCTGTACCAGCGCACGCAGGCGCGACTGCAGAGAGCAGGTTGGCGCGTCTTCGGCTGCGAGTGTATTCAGACGGAGGCTGGGAACGGATCAGGAGGGACTTTCATTATTGCGAGGAAGCATCTTGATACGTGGGTTCCCCCAACCTCTTCATATACGCTTGTTGCTGGGCGAGTCTCGCGTGTGTTCTTTCGCAGTGCAGGTCGTGGTCTGATGGCCCTGTATTCTGTTTATCTGCGGGACTCGGAAGGGATGAAGGAGGAGAACGTCAGGGTGATGAATGCCATATGGAAGGATTGTTTTGAGCACAGCGTTCCTTTCATTGTCGCAGGGGGTTCCAATGTTGCTCCTAGTGTGATGGCATCAGTTGCTCCGCTGGCGCAGGTAGGGGCAACCATCAGGGCTCCATTTGTGCCTGCGCATGTTGCGCCAGGGTCGTCGTCGTACCTCGATTATTTTATTCTCAGCCGTGTGTTGGACCACACCTCGGCAGATCTAGAGACGGACCTCAGCGCCCCCTTCAGCCCGCATAGGCCAGTCATTGTGAAGCTCGCGCAAGCATGCCAGGACATCGCAGTTCGGGTCCCCAAGGCGTACCAGAAGGTCCCAGCTGAGCCAGCTATTGGGCCCAGAGTGGCCCCGCCATGTTATTTGGACTTAGAAGGCAAGATTTCTTGGAGCATCGGCTGGACGGGAACGGCATGGGCACTATGATTTGGGGTCATGCTCGTGAGATGGGAGTTACCATTCTGGAGGAGGTTTTCTTGGAATGGCGTAAACGTGCGTGGCAAGAGCTCCTGCAGATCACACAAGTGATCCCAAGGGGCTACTCGGAGGGTCTCAGTTGGAGTTCAAAGATGTCTCGGTTAGAACCCTCTTGGCCACCAAGCAGTACTCAAGTGCGTTTCCTGGCCGTGCCATTCATCGGGTGGTTTTGCGGTTCAGGGATCTGCGAGCCCTTTTCCTCAGCCCTGAGCGCATGGAGGACTGCCGCCACGTCCTGTTGCGCCAGTGGGAAAGGCTACCGGTGCGAGGTGGCCCTTTCAGGCGCTACTGGAGGCAAGGCATCTCGTTCTGGCATCCCTTTTTGGCGACCTGTAACATTTACAGGCCAAGAGGTCGGATGAGGAGCATGTCCATTTCATCGACGCCTGTCTGCCTTTTGTCACTGTCTTTCTTCGCATGGGGCAGTTGGAAGTTGGGGCAAGGCCAGAGCAGCATGGGAGGAATGGAGTGGAGCTGCTGTCAGCAATGGTGGAAGGCGAGCTTATTCTTTTCTCCGCTCGGGAGTGCCACTTCGTGAGGAAGTTGCGGAGGAGGGCGGCGCGTTTTCCAGCTCTCTGCCAGTTCGCCTCCGCGCAGAGACCAAGTTGTGGAGGCAAGCCTGGGCTGCTGCTGCCGATGCCAGTTCTGTTCAGCCTCCCCTCGAGCTCCCATCAGTATCGGTGCCAGTCCCAGGCCCAGTCCCTCCAGAACAACTTCAGCACATTGGGTCGCGGTTTGCAAAGTTCTATTTGTTGCTGAGTCTGGAGTCTCTGGGAGTTGCGTCTTGGCTTTATCATCTTATGGATGTGGTAGGTCAGGCCCCGTCTTCTATGCAACAGTTGGTTGTCTTTTTGATGGGCCGTCCCGACAAAGGCAGAAGGCCCATTGGCCACTACAATGCTTTCGAAAGGCTTCACGGAAAGACCCATCGGGATCATTGTCGTCGTTGGGAATGCGATGTGGGGTTAGGACCGCAGTTCTCCATGGGGCAGGGCCGTAGCTGCCTGGACATTGTTTGGCGTCAAAGTGTCCGAGCACATAGGACATCAGGAGTTGGTGAATCAAGGTTTTTCGTGCCACTTCCCCCTCCACGTTCTGATTTATACCATTCCCACCTATCGGTGGACCAGGTACCTGTTATTCGATGGCGCGCACTCGGAGGGGATCACTCCTACTCTGGGGATCGTTGCGGGTAGCACCTCGGCCACCTACGAGGCCAAAGCTTTCATGTTACCTTCCGTTCAGAGGTCTACAGGTGTGCCCGACACAGGACTCGGGCTGCACATCGACGATCTCTCGTTTCACTCGTGGCACGGGAGCGAGCGCGTCTGCGTGGCCAACCTCAAGGCGTTGGCCACGACCATGGCCTACTATATCTCCTCCACCCTCCGTGTCCCGCTTGCCGAGAGGAAAATGATGGTGGCGGGAAATCCGTCGAGGCTCGTGAAGGACATCCGCGAGGCTCTGGGTCAACTAAGTGGCACCAGGGCTTATGCCCCAGGAAATCTTGGCGTGGCGTTCTCGGCGGGCAAACACCAGCACACACCTTTAGCTCGGGCTATTCGCAAGAAGAGGTTTCGGATTTTTCGGGCCCGTACGAAGCGACTGGCGTTCTTGAAGGTGTCTCGGCGTGTACGTGCCCGACTGTTCAAAAGTGGATGTCTCAGTGCTGTATTTTATGGGATGGAGGTGCAGGGGGTTGCGCCCACTGAGATTCTTCATTTGAGGAGGGCCTCTGCAAGGGCTTCAGGTATTAGTAAGATGGGCTGCAACTTGGACCTCATGTGGGCTGTGCACAAGCATCTTGGAGACCCCCTCTGCCTAGCCTCAGGACCTCTCAGACGGTATGCGTGGGAATGGTGGCACCCCAGTGGGCCCTCTAGCTTTGCGCGACCTCGACACAGTGACGCCCTAACCCCAGGCCAACTAAGCAGAGTGTTTCATAGCGCTATTGCCACCCTCCAGACCACCCAGCGAAAGCCGTGGCTGTATAGGACGCGTGGCCCGATCTCGGCCATGCTGTTGTGGTTGGAAGCTGGCGGATGGTCTTGGGAGGGTCCAGCTACTTTTGTGTCCAGGTCTGGATTCAAGTGGATCCTCACGGAAAGGCCACCTGCCCAAGTGGCTGGCGTTTTCACCCGTGACCTCCAGGATGTGTATCTTAGGAGGTACCTTCTCAAGCACCTGCCGAGCCCAGGTGTTGAGCATGAGATTGTGTCCAGAGGGCTGTGGCTACCTGCTATTCAGAGAGTAGCAAAAGCCTTGGATTGAGGCCAGCGTCATTTTTTTTTCAACTTTTAGCAGGATCGATGCCTGCAGGAGCTTCCATGTCCAAGTGGGGCTATGCGGTGTCCGATCTCTGCCCGCACTGTGGTGAGCGAGACACGGTGCGGCACAGGTGCTGGACTTGCACGTGCAGGCCAGCGGTAGTTGCTAGGAAGGAACATTTCTGCCAGGAGCTTGTCGACCAGGCCCTGGCTGCAGGGCCAGAGTCGTGTCTTTTCAGTCGTCTGTGGGCCCCCTTCCCTGACCTTCCCGAGCCCGCCCAGGACTGGGGTTTCAGGTTTTTCGAAGGAGAAGGGGTGCCCTGTGAGCCGTTTAGGTTTCAGCTTGAGGACACCCTATTTACGGACGGGTCCTGCTTTCACGGGGGCTTTCCCGCAATCGCGAGGGCTGGCCTCGCTGTAGTTCACATGGATGGGGAGAGACCTGTCAGAGGGATCTACGGACCCCTCCTTAAGGAGTTTGCTCAGCAAGCGGCCGATGCCGAGCATGCAGGCCTAGCAGTTGCTATTCTTAGGACACAGCAAGAGGAGGCCCAGCCAAAACCTATCTCGGTTGATTGTGCGGCGTTGGTGTCTGGGTCGAGGTCTCCTCGGAAGGTTTTGGAAGGGTCTTCCAGGCTTCATTTCTTCGGGCGGGAGATCAGTAGGCACTGTGAAGATTGGCCCTCCCTCACGAAGGTCAAGGCCCACCGCAGCACGGAGAGTGCTACCAGTTTTGAGGATGGGTGCGCCATCTCTGGCTCGACTGCGGTGGATCATTGGGCCAAGCAGGGAGCCAGAATTCATTGTCTCAGTTCAGGGGAAGTTTCGCTTTTTGAAGAAGGGATGGCAGAATACGCCTCCCTAGCTGCAGGATTGGTCGCGATCCTGTCGGTGTGGCCCCAGTTTGAGAAAGTGTTCAAAGGTGTGAATCGGCCCGTGCGGGCCAAAGCGCCCAGAGCACCCTCCACCCACCTCCCAGTCCCCCATGGAAAGGGTTATTGGTGCAGGAGGTGCTTGCGAGCCATCACACCTGTTACCACCACCCAGTGCGCCAACCCCAATCCCACGCTGGTTTCGCTCTTGCGGGGGGGTGGTGGGGCGCGGCACAAGTTGCACTGGGCGCGGCTGGTGGAAACGGATGTGCCGTTAATCTTTTGCGTTGCATGTGGAGGGATCGCGTGTGTACGCGCGGGGACTAGGCTCCTCAGCGATTGTGATCCCCCTGTGAGAAGTGCTGAAAGGAGCAAACTTCTCCGAGGACTGTACCCTGGGACTAACTACAGGCTGGGCCCTTCCCTGCCTTTGTCGTCCCTCCCGTTTTATCCTCTGTCGTCTGCCTCGTCCTCGTCTGGCCCCGTTCCTGGTCGTGACCCAGACCCTGTTAGCCCTGGGCAGAGTGAATCTGCCCGCACCGCAGCCCAGAATCTCGCTCTGGTGCGGTCGCGGCTCTTGGAGGAAGAGGACGAAGCGCCCCTGCTCCCACCCTTCGGAGGCAGGAGCCCATCCGACGACAGCGACTAATTGTGGTAGGGCGTCGGCCGATCATGGATTGACCAGGCGCGCCAAGGTCTGTAAGGTCTGTAAGGAAGTTGTGTTCGCGTCGCCTCGTGCTGTCTGCCACCAGCTGCGCCTCGCCGAGTGTTTTCCGGGAGGGGGGGGGGGGGGGGGGGGGGGGGGGGGGGGGGGGGGGGGGGGGGGGGGGGGGGGGGGGGCCGGCATCGTCTCGCACGGCCGCCGCAGGCCATCGAGGTATGTCAGGAGGGGAAAAAGCACGCAGACACAATCATCCTCGATTCCCAGGAAAATATGGGAAGATATGGGAAGCGGGGGGGAAGACAGAAACCCAAAACATATGGGATAATATGGGTAATCCTGTTATCTGTGTTTATTTATTTGTGTGTCCCACGGCGATCGTTGTCTTCGTGGTTTCCTGAAGGTGGTGTCGCCGCCGCAGGTTCGAGGTATGTCAGGAGGGGAAAAGCACACAGACGCAATTCATCCTCGATTCCCCAGCAAGTATGGGACGATATGGGAAGCGGGGGGGGGAAGACAGAAACCCAGAACATATATGAGAATACAGGGGAATTTGGTTATTTGTGCTTATTAATTTGTGTGTCCCAGGGCCCCTTGATCGTTGTCTTCGTGGTTTCCTGAAGGTGGTGTCGCCGCCGCAGGTCCGAGGTATGACCCGCAGAACCAGCCCTACGACTCCTCCTCCTCCCCCTCCTCCTCCTCCCCCTCCCTCCTTTTCCTCCTCCTCCTCCCTCCTCCTCCTCCTCCTCCCTCCTCCTCCTCCTCCTCCTCCTCCTCCTCCTCCTCCTCCTCCTCCTCCCTCCTCCCTCCTCCCTCCTCCCTCTCCCTCCTCCTCCTCCCTCCTCCCCTCCTCCTCCCTCCTCCCTCCTCCCTCCTTACCCTCCCTCCCTCCTCCCTCCTCCCCATCCTCCTCCTCCTCCTCCTCTCCTCCTCCTCCTCCTCCTCCTCTCCTCCTCCTCCTCCTCCTCCTCCTCCCGTGGCGGTTCTGTCTCGACTGCGAGGGCGTTATGGCCGCGCCGCCGACCCTGAAGGGGGAAGATGACGACGACGACGACGACGACGACGACGACGACGACGACGACGACGACGACGACCATGAGGGCGACCCTGAGGACGACCCTGAGGACGACCCTGAGGACGACCCTGAAGACGACGACGACGACGACCACGACGACGACGACGACGACGACGACGACGACGACGACGACGACGACGACGACGACCCTGAGGACGACCCTGACGACGACCCTGACGACGACCCTGAGGACGACCCTGAGGACGACCCTGAGGACGACCCTGACGACGACCCTGACGACGACCCTGACGACGACCCTGACGACGACCTGAGGACATGAGGACGATCCTGAGAACGACCCTGACGACGACCCTGATGACGACGACGACGACGACGACGACGACGACGACGACGACGACGTTCTGGAGCCGAAAGCTTCTCCAATGGAGGGGGGTCCCATCCCAGGGGGTGTCACACCTCCCTCCCAACCCTCCCCAGTTTCCCCTCCTCCTCCTGCCCCTCCTCCTCCTCCTTTCCTCCTCCTCCTGCCCCTCCTCCTCCTCCTCCTCCTCCTCCTTCTCCTCCTCCTCCCTCTCCTACCTCCTCCTCCTCCTCCTCCTCCTCCTCCCTCCTTCCTCTCCACCCTCCCTCCTCCTCCTCCTCCCCTCCTCCTCCTCCTCCTCCATCCTCCTGTTCCTCCGCCTCCTCCTCTCCTCCTCCTCCCGGTGGCGGTTCTGCCTCGACTTCAAGGGCGTTATGGCCGGCGCCGCCGACCATGAGGGGGGAAGATGACGACGACGACGACGACGACGACGACGACGACGACGACGACGACCCTGACGACAACCCTGACGACGACCCTGAGGACGACCCTGAGGACGACCCTGAGGACGACGACGACGACGACGACGACGACGACGACGACGACCCTGACGACAACACTGACGACGACCCTGAGGACGACCCTGAGGACGACCCTGAAGACGACGACGACGACGACGACGACGACGACGACGACGACGACGACGACGACGACGACGACGACGACGACGACCCTGACGACGACGACGACCCTGCGGACGAGCCTGACGACGACCCTGACGACGACCCTGAGGATGACCCTGACGACGACGACCCTGAAGACGACGACGACGACGACGTTCTGAAGCCGAAAGCTTCTCCAATGGAGGGGGGGTCCCATCCCAGCGGGGTGTCATATTCCCCCCAACCCTCCCCAGTTCCCCCCCACCCCACCCCCGCCCTCTCGGCGGGGGAGGGATCAAATGGGAGGGGCTTCCCTTCGACGCTGGCTGGAACTCTTGAGTGGTTGACGACGTCGACGACGGCGACGACGCTCACGCTGACAGGTCGGCGGATCTCGTCATTTGGGGGCTGGTTTCGAGCCAGGGGGCCATCAAACATTGATCACCTGATTCAGGCCCCGTCGTACTCTCACGAGCCGCTTGGGCTCTGGCTGCCGCTGTCCCGCGAGCGGTTTGACACATCACATTTTGGTGACGCCCCGACCGCCACACGTAAATTGGATCTTCTGTTGGCTGCGGAGCACTAGCTTGCAGAATGTTCCAGCCGACGCAAAATGTGAGGGACGAGGTCATGAAGTTCTTCTCCAGTCAGGGAACACATTTGAAGTCCCGCCCAGAGCTTCGTTGTTTGGTTGGCGCCTCCGGTGATGATTTCCACCTTCTCCTTGGAATGACAAAGCGAAGCATTCAGCAGATAGCAGGGACGATTGGCTTTACTCCAGAGGGTTACAGCCGTAAGGCTGCGTTTGAAAAGCGTGGGAAGTCCGATTACATCACCCCGATGTGCGGCCCTGAGCTGACAGGATACGATTTTATCGAGAGTATCAAATTGTGGATGACAGATACTAACAATAGAGAATGGTCTGTTGCAGAAGTATGGCTCTCCAGAAAAGACCGTGGTGTGGGAATGGCCACCCTATTCGTGTCTCACGTGCAGGCGCAGCCATTAGAGGCTACATTGAAAGCTGTACCCGACGATGCCCACTTATGGCTTGATTATCGAAGGCGCTACGGCGAACCACCGCCGCTCCCTGCCTTTTGGCAGCGCCCATGCGGCCAAATGTTGGGCCAACATCTGTCCAAGCTAATCGGCTATGTGCTCTCCCAGCCTTTGTGGAACTCCTTGGCCCCTTGGGGGTACACCTGTGAGAGAAAGAGCCAGAAGGAGGAGAGAGAGGACGAGAGGGAGGAGGAGGAGGAGGAGGAGGAGGAGGAGGAGGAGGAGGAGGAGGAGGAACAGGAGGCATCTTGAGGCCGTCTTGCTGCTTCCTGGGTGCTTCCCGGGAACCTCTTGGGGGCCTCTGGGGACCTCTTGGGAGCCTCCCCGGGCCCCTTTGGGGCCCGCGGGGCCTCTCGGGGGCCTTTAGGGACCTCTTGACCTTCGGAGGCCGTCTCGGGGGCCTCTCTGGGAAGTCGTGGGTCCCTCTTCGGGCTGTTCTGGAGATCCATGGGGCCGTCCTGGGTGGTCCCTCCTGAGCCGTCTTGGGGGCCTCTTCGGGGCCTCGTGGGCCGCCTCGGGGCCTTCTTGGGGGCCTGCGGGCCGTCCTGGAGCATCGAGTGCCCGAAATGGCGAGAACGCTAAAGCCTTTGACAAACCCACGGGCAATCACTGATCTGGGCCTCCTGGAGGTCCTCTTCGGGCCCTCTGGGGGCGTCTTGCCTGGCCCTCCTGGGCCGGCCGTCCAGAGGAGGGCGTCCTGGGCCGCCTCGGGGCAGTGCCTGGCCGTCCCGGGATCGTCTTGAGCTCCCTAGGAATTATCTTGGATCTTGGCCGTCCTGGAGGCCATCTCTTGGCCGTCTCGGAGGCCATATCTTGGCCGTCTCGGAGGCCATATCCTGGCCGGCCTGGGGGCCACATCCGTGCCGCCCTGGGGGGAAAGGAGGCCGACGGAGGCCGCGCGGGATCGGCCGAGGCTCCAGTTGGGACTCTGGTCTTAGCAAGAGAACAAGCTTCCCTCGCTCCGTCCTCCCCCCCCTCCTTGTCGTCGTCGTTGTCGTTGTCGCCGTCGTACACGGCCACGCCGCATGGGACAACTCAGCGGCCAAAGCCTTGCCAGCGCACGTCTGCACGGCAGCTGCTCCTGGATGCGGGCGCCGGGATCCTTCACCGCTTTGCCAGTGCACATCTGCACGGCATCCTCTCTGCCGATGCGCCGTCGAGGCGCCTGGCTCCTGCCGCAAGAGGACAAGGTACTGGAACGGTCGGCGCCGGCAGGGGGCGGCGGCTCCTCCCTTCGGCCAGCCCCGAGAACGTGTCAGCTCACCGAGCGCGTTCCACTGTCAGCATCGTTCGATCGATCCCTGTCCCCGGCCCGCCACCGTGTACACCTCGAGCCCCGCCGTCTCGTCACCTCAGTCGGGGATAGGCCCCTCGAGGCCCGAGGAGAGCAGCCTATATACACCCCTCCAGGGGGGTAGAATCGGCCAGTGGGGCCCAGCCCTCGCTGGTGGGAATGGGGATCGGATAAAAGCGATGCTCGCACTGCTCGCAAAGCGCCTACTCTTATGTCGGGCGTGTCCGCCTACAGGGGGATCTTCGACGAAAAATGAAAACATACCCCCAAGATGCCCCCCAAAGGTAAAACAAGTCCCCAAAAGATAGTCTCCTGACTATTTGGGGAGTATTCCTTGCCTATTTTGGGGGTATTTTTTTGGTTCTTCGTCGAACCTCTCCCTGGTCGGGGGACAGGCTCGACGTGAGCCCGCTCGCGCGCGTCCGAAGAGCGCCGCCTCGTGGCGCCGGGGGGGCCGAGGCCGCGAGGGGGGCCGAGGCGGCGAGGGGGGGGGCGAGGGGGCCCTGGCCGCCGCTCTGGCAGGACAGCCTACTGCTCTGCCGCGGCCGGGCGCGGAAGAGGGCCGCGAGGCGGTGTCCTGCGACGCCCCGTGGGGCCACGGCACTTGTGTGCCTGCGTATTCGGCACTCGGCGTTCTTTCTTTCTCTTCCCCTTTTTGTTTATTAATATTTCTTTCTTTTTTTTTTTTTCTCTCTCTCTCTCTCTCTCTCTCTCTCTCTCTCTCTCTTTCGCGCGATATATATATATATAGAGAGAGAGAGAGAGAGAGAGACGCAATGGATCACGAATCCCCCGCGGCGGATCCAGGCCATGTCTGTTCTGCGAGTGGTGGAACGCGCCTGTCTAGCAGCGCAGCAGCACAGAGAAGGGAAGGCCCAGTTCAAGAGCCGTTCCAGCTCGGTGCGCTTTCTGCTCGCTCTGCGGGGTCTCGAACACCCCTTGTCTCGAAGACGAAAAATCGCCATGAATAGAAACTCTCGGCGCTCCGCGCACCCTTCCTGGACTCGCGCCAGGGGGGGGGGTCCAGCGCGGATCCCCAAAAACATCCGCGCGCAGCGCCAAGCGTTTCCGTTTATGGCGTGCTTTCTTCTGTTGTTGTCCCAAGCCTTGTCGTGGGGGGCCGTCTCGGGGGGCCGTCCTGGGGGGCCTTCTCGGGGGCCTCCTGGGTGTTTTGGCACGGGGGCCGCCGAGGGCCTCGGGGCCCTCTCGAGCGCGACCGCTAAACATCGTCTTTGGTGCGCCTTGGCGGGCCGAAGGGGGCTCTCTGACGCTTTCCCGATGCCGATCTTCAATCGAAGAGCTTGGGAGTCACACAGCCTTGACATTCGGCTCACTGTTCGTTGCGTCGGGCCTTCAACGGTCTCGCCGCTAACTGCCTCTTCGGTCGTGGGTTGTTAGGCCGTCTTGGATTGGTCCTCGCAGCTTGCGGCTGTCTCGGAGCAATACTTGGCCATGCGGGAGCCTTCTAGAAGCCGAGAAGGTTGCCAGTGAGCAGTACGCCATCCTAGAAGGGGCAGTTTCCGAAGGCTGCTTCCTACGAGGGGGTCGCCCTTCGAAAATTGCAGAAGAAACCCTAGGAGACAGCTGACAACCATTCTAACACTCCACTCCGCTACCGTGCAGGCACGGTGGCGGATACCACACTTCGCCAATGCCAAGACGACTTTGAACCTGAGAGAGTGGCTGGCGTAATCAAGTATTTATCAAATGCCCACGATGGCACGCGCGCAGTACTGGATGAGCCGTCGCCGACCTACTTGAACAGGTCTTTTTGCATATTTGAGGTTGCTTGCACCGTGAGCAGTAAACTTCACGTCGATATGAGCGACGATACCTCGTTCAAGTTCGTAGAGGGCGCCTTCCCCGTTGACGCGAAAGCAGCCACATCGACAAAAGAGAAGCACAAGACCTTGGTGGATGGTTACATTCTTGGGCAGTGGGGGTCTTTCATAGAATTCAATGACAGCGTTTCACTATCGTTCATGTCGGCGGCCGTGGGCCGCCTGGTGGGCCTGCTGGCCGGCGGCGCCCCGGGCGCGCAGCTCGAGCGGGCGGCGCGCGCGCTGGCCAACCTGCCTTGCTGCGACGACGGCGCGCCATCGGCCGGGCCCCATCCCTTCCTCTACCAATTTGCTCCTGTGCCTTGACCCCCTCCTCCCCCTCCTTCTCCTCCTCCTCCTCCTGCCCCCTCCTCCCCCTCCTCCCCCTCCTCCTGCCCCCTCCTCCTGCCCCCTCCTCCTGTGCCTTGACCCCCTCCTCCCCCTCCTCCTGCCCCCTCCTCCTGCCCCCTCCCCCTCCTCCCCCTCCTTCTTCTCCCACCTTGCCCTTCCCCCCCCCCACACCCCGCGTCTCCTCCTGCGCCCCCTCTTTGCCGCCACCTGGCCTGGGAAGGCGCCGAGAACCGGCGCGTCATCGGCCGGGCCGCGGGCGCCGTGGAGGGCCTGGTGGGCCTGCTGGCCGGCGGCGCCCCCGGCGCGCAGGAGCAGGCGGCGCGCGCGCTGGCCAACCTGGCCCACGCCGACGCCGAGAACAAGCGCGCCATCGGCCGGGCCCCGGGCGCCGTGGAGGGCCTGGTGGCTCTGCTGGCCGGCGGCGCCCCCGGCGCGCAGGAGCAGGCGGCGGGCGCGCTGGCCAACCTGGCCTGGGAAGACGCCGAGAACCGGCGCGCCATCGGCCGGGCCCCGGGCGCCGTGGAGGGCCTGGTGGCTCTGCTGGCCGGCGGCGCCCCCGGCGCGCAGGAGCGGGCGGCGCTCGCGCTGCAGAACCTGGCCTGGGAAGACGCCGAGAACCGGCGCGCCATCGGCCGGGCCCCGGGCGCCGTGGAGGGCCTGGTGGGCCTGCTGGCCGGCGGCGCCCCCGGCGCGCAGGAGCAGGCGGCGCGCGCGCTGGCCAACCTGGCCGTCAACGACGCCGAGAACCGGCGCGCCATCGGCCGGGCCCCGGGCGCCGTGGAGGGCCTGGTGGCTCTGCTGGCCGGCGGCGCCCCCGGCGCGCAGGAGCAGGCGGCGCGCGCGCTGGCAACCTGGCCGTCAACGACGCCGAGAACAAGCGCGCATCGGCGGGCCCCGGGCGCCGTGGAGGGGCCTGGGTGGCTCTGCCTGGCCAGCGGCGCCCCCGGCGCGCGGATCAGGGCGCGACGCGCAAGAAACCTGGCCGTCGACGCCGGAGAACCAGCGAGCCCAAGCGGCCGGGCACGTGGGCGCCGTGAGGGCCCTGGTTGGCTCGCTGGCCGGCGGCGCCCCCTGGCGCGCAGGAGCGGGCGGCGGGCGCGCTGGCCAACCTGGCATGGGAAGAGCCGAGAACCGGGGGCGCCCATCGGCCGGGCCCCGGGCGCCGTGGAGGGCCTGGTGGCTCTGCTGGCCGGCGGCGCCCCCGGCGCGCAGGAGCGGGCGGCGGGCGCGCTGGCCAACCTGGCCTGGGAAGACGCCGAGAACCGGCGCGCCATCGGCCGGGCCCCGGGCGCCGTGGAGGGCCGCAGGAGCCGGGCGCGCGCGCTGGCCAACCTGGCCCACGACGACGCCGAGAACCGGCGCGCCATCGGCCGGGCCCCGGGCGCCGTGGAGGGCCTGGTGGGCCTGCTGGCCGGCGGCGCCCCCCGCGCGCAGGAGTGGGCGGCGCTCGCGCTGGGCAACCTGGCCGCCAACGACGCCGAGAACAAGCGCGCCATCGGCCGGGCCCCGGGCGCCGTGGAGGGCCTGGTGGCTCTGCTGGCCGGCGGCGCCCCCGGCGCGCAGGAGCCGGCGGCGCGCGCGCTGGCCAACCTGGCCTGGGAAGACGCCGAGAACAAGCGCGCCATCGAAAGAACGACGGAGAACAAGCGCGCCATCGGCCGGGCCCCGGGCGCCGTGGAGGGCCTGGTGGCTCTGCTGGCCGGCGGCGCCCCCGGCGCGCAGGAGCAGGCGGCGCCGCGCTAAGAAACCTGGCCTAACGACTCGGCCGGGCCCCGGGCGCCGTGGAGGGCCTGGTGGCTCTGCTGGCCGGCGGCGCCCCCGGCGCGCAGGAGCAGGCGGCGGGCGCGCTGGCCAACCTGGCCTGGGAAGACGCCGAGAACCGGCGCGCCATCGGCCGGGCCCCGGGCGCCGTGGAGGGCCTGGTGGCTCTGCTGGCCGGCGGCGCCCCCGGCGCGCAGGAGCAGGCGGCGCGCGCGCTGGCCAACCTGGCCGCCGACGCCGAGAACCGGCGCGCCATCGGCCGGGCCCCGGGCGCCGTGGAGGGCCTGGTGGGCCTGCTGGCCGGCGGCGCCCCCGGCGCGCAGGAGCAGGCGGCGCGCGCGCTGGAACCTGGCCGCGACGCCGAGAACCAGCGCGCCATCGGCCGGGCCCCGGGCGCCGTGGAGGGCCTGGTGGCTCTGCTGGCCGGCGGCGCCCCCGGCGCGCAGGAGCGGCGGCGGGCGCGCTGGCCAACCTGGCCTGGGAAGACGCCGAGAACCGCGCGCCATCGGCCGGGCCCCGGGCGCCGTGGAGGGCCTGGTGGGCCTGCTGGCCGGCGGCGCCCCCAGCGCGCAGGAGCCGGCGGCGAGCGCGCTGGTCAACCTGGCCCACGACGACGCCGAGAACCGGCGCGCCATCGGCCGGGCCCCGGGCGCCGTGGAGGGCCTGGTGGCTCTGCTGGCCGGCGGCGCCCCCGCGCGCAGGAGCCGGCGCTCGCGCTGCAGAACCTGGCCGCCAACGACGCCGAGAACAAGCGCGCCATCGGCCGGGCCCCGGGCGCCGTGGAGGGCCTGGTGGCTCTGCTGGCCGGCGGCGCCCCCGGCGCGCAGGAGCAGGCGGCGGCGCGCTGGCCAACCTGGCCGGACGCCGAGAACCGGCGCGCCATCGGCCGGGCCCCGGGCGCCGTGGAGGGCCTGGTGGCTCTGCTGGCCGGCGGCGCCCCCGGCGCGCAGGAGCGGGCGGCGCTCGCGCTGCAGAACCTGGCCTGGGAAGACGCCGAGAACCTGCGCGCCATCGGCCGGGCCCCGGGCGCCGTGGAGGGCCTGGTGGGCCTGCTGGCCGGCGGCGCCCCCGGCGCGCAGGAGCACCCAGAGGCCCACGATCGTCATAATTATAGAGATTCTCTTTTTTTTTGGAGTTAACTTCCACATATGTACGATTTAGGAGGTGGATTTTGGAGAATCTCTAAAATCTATCTCCTTATTCTATAATTTATGGTGATATCTCTTTAAAAATAGAGTTGCGTATCCATAATAAGGATATGGGTGTGCTTTCTACGATTATGGAGATAACTATCTCTAAAAGTTTGTATCGGCCCCTTCGGGTTCTACAGATGAGTGTGAAAGGCGGATGGTCGCAAGACTAGGTATACGCATATTTTTATCACACGTCTACTCGAGGCCCTCGTCCTCGAAACAAAGAACAAGCCACTTCACTAACAGCACGGAAGACATGGTATTGGGATGGAGGGCTCCAGCCGATTCAGTGCACAGCCCAACTAAGTCCTCGTCGCCATAGCACCAGTAGTAAGACGCATTCCCCCATTCGGCTTGTTGCCACTCGCACGAATGCTCGACTAGGTGAGCTTTCGGGGTCAATTTCCACATCCTTTCGTTATTTTCTAGAGCATCGTTATGAAGCCAGTGGTAATACAGGCCAATCTTACGGCCCACATCTGCAAGCTCATCTTTCACATCATCAGGATAAAACATTGGATTGTTCGCCATGATCTCGTAAAGTTTCAATACTTCCTTACATAGTGCGAGCCTCATTTCGTCGTGGGTTGAGCCAGTGTTGAAACGCCTGCAAAGGTCTACCAAGTAAGGTGTAAGATGCCGAGCGCCCGCCCCTTTAGCTTTTAATTTTGGGTATTGCCCATCCTCCCGAATTCTGGTTGCAGTTAGTTTTCCCCTCAGCCTGGATGTGATTTTTTCTCGTTTGTAAAAGTCGTCTAGGTCACGGGCCAAACGCGCCGTGTTCTCTTCAATGTTCCGTCCGTGAAACACGCGTCGTCGAATACACTCCCAGAAAACATTTCCCGCGATATGCATCTGCAGACCCAGGTCCATCGCGTGTAATATGTCTATCATCACACAACTTAATTTTAGACCTACAACTTGTCTGAACAAGACTGGGATTGGTTTCCCCTGCTCGGTCAAGTAATCCAGGTAACCTTGGTGGGTCTCCTTGGTATCCCTCCACCCCGCGCCAGGGCCAAAATCGGTCCAAAACAAAGCTGGGTTTGTGCTGGATGCCTTACACATCCAACACATTCGGTCAGCCCCCTGCCAAGATGGAATGTGCAGCACCTCTGCGTAAAATTGCCAATCACCCCTTATTTGTACTAAACAACCGCGCCATTTGCCAGCTATACGAGGTCGAGTGGCACCATCACTTAGAAGCTTGTTTCCTGACCAATCGACCGCAGGCATCGCGCCAGACAACAGTGAATTCATTGACCAACTGAAAACAGCCCAGATGGCATCCAACGTCATTGTCGTGTAAAGGCTTTTCGAAATAATCGTGAAAATGAATCTCTTTCGTCTGGTATTGCCCCTGCCGAGTAAACTATTCCAGGACAGCACTAGAATAGATTCCTGTTTGTTGCAGGACCCTGCGTCTCCATGCAGTCCGAGTGGGATCGTTCGACCCCAGTCTTCCTCCTCGGGAGGGGGAGGGACAAAAGAGAGAGGGGGGGTGAAGAGGGGAAGAGCGAAGGAAACGAGGACGGGTGCGAAGGGGGTCAACGATATGAAGACCGCTAGCGCATTCTGATAAACGACTGCAAGGGTCCTTGAGATCTGGATGCTCCTGGACAAAGCTCGTGTGTCTGACTGCTCGCCAGTACTCCTCGCAAGAACCTGGCGGGCCAGCGACGCATGCGTGCCAAATGTCCCTCCGATCTGAATGCAGACACGAGAAAAGCGAATGAGGCAGGATGAATGGATGTGGTACCATCCCCTTTGTAGTCGGGATGTTGTAATACACGATATTCGGAGCTCCAGCTGGTTTCCCGAAGAGTCCAAGCAAGGCTCGTTGAATATGCTGAGGCCTTTGCCCAGAAGCTCCAGCCGCCGCTAAAGCATCTAACTTTTCGGCGCCCTGAGCCCGAGCATTCATCGCATAGTCTTGGACTTGCCGCGAATTTATTTTTCCAGTCGCCCAGTCTCGCTTGAGAACAGAAGTAAAAGGTAGCGGAGCCGCCTCAGACGCATCGTCATGCGATGCTTCCTGAACCCTCCTTCGGAGGGAGTTCGTGCTGGAAACGCCAGTGGAGGCCTCGTCGGGGCCCTCGAAATCTGCGCGTTCCAAGTGCTGAGAAATGCGACGCTTCATCCAAACATTGAGTAAGCAACGTGTGGGCTAGAACTGGTTTGGAGCCAAACTGGTTTGGGCCAAAATGGATACGGAGATGGACCAGATTCGAATGCCAGATCGGAAGCCCACTTGGGAGCGCAATCGTGTCAATGACTGGCAGCGTTAATCAAATGTGTTTCGTCGAAGAGTGTTTGCGTGCAAAGTCGTTTTTATGTTTGTTTATGGTCGTGAGCATGTTTTCGGCTGGAAGAAATGATACTTGCGCGATGCTCGTTTTTTCTTCGTTCCGGGCCTCTCCCGAAAAGCACCTCGCTCCTGGTGTTGATGTTTCCCCCACCTGGGACTCCAATTCTAAACGCCCTGTTTGTTGTTCTATTCAATGTCGTTTGTTCGTTTTTTTGTACTCGTGAAAGCCTCGTGATGCATCGAACTTGTGAAAACGTCGCATCGCTAGGGTGGACCGCTGCGCTCGCCACGACATCACACCCAGAATAGCTCAACACAACGAAACGCATGCCTCAGTCGCTCGTCAGGCGAGCGACCTATGTAAATTCTCCGTGGCAAAACAACCCTGCTCAACTCTTGCGCCTGCGCTTGACGGCCTTCTCGATCAGCCCGAACTTGGTCGCCCACTCCTCGATGTCACGCTGCTCTTTCTCGAGCTTGGCCATTGTCTCCACGAGCTGTTTCAAACCCGCGCTCTCTGGCTCCCCCCCCCCGACGATCTGGTCGATGATCTTCACAACCTTGTTCAAGCTGGACAAGTGTTTCTTCATCGCGTCATGAAGGTTCTCCGCGTACTTGGTATCTCCAGCTTTGTTGATCAAGCACTTGGTGGTGGTGACGAAGTCCTGAAATTTCCTCAGGATTGGTTGGGGGTTGTTCTTTATCTCCTCAACCTTCTCCTTCGTGAGCTCAGCCTTGCTCTTGGGCTCAATCTTGACCTGCCCCCCCTCGGGCTTAGCTGAAGAGGCTGGCTCCCCGTCTGCCAAGGCGGCCAAGTCGTCGAGGTCGCAGTTGGCCGCTTCTACCGTCGATCCGACCCTGACGTCCGTCTTGTCACCCTTCGCATACCTCGTCATCTCGCGAGGCACTCTGTATTCTTTCAGAGGGTCCTCGTTGCTGCCTGTCAGCGGATCAGGCCTAGTGAGGAGCTTGCCGCTCTGCCGCCACGCCTTGCTTTTCTCGATCCCCAGCTCCTTGTCCATGGTCTCCAAGCTCCACCAGAAGAACAAGCTGTTATCCTGCTTCTCGGAGGTCATCTGGCGCTCCACGGTCCGCTCCTTCTTCGCCTTCTTGTCCCGCATCTGCAGAGCGAGGAAATTCACCAAGAAACGCTTGCGGTCATCGCCACGACTGCTCGACGCGCCGTCGTCGTCCTCCGAAGGGTTCTTTTTCAACCAGGCGACCATGCAGCCCATCTTGGAACGCAGGCCTTTCTGATCCTCGATCATCTTTCTAGCCGCCTCCACCTCCTGGGCAGAGGGTTTCACATCCGAAAGCTTGCCCATGGCGCGTGGCCGCTGCGAGCTGGCTAGCGCGCGCGTGCGACGGAGGTGCGCCTCGTGCAGGCTAGTTGAGCCAAATTGATTACGGACGTGAGCCTCGTGAGGCCTCATGGGCCCCTTGAGACATCATTAGACGCCAGAGGTCTGCACGTTGCACTTAGCGCCCCCTGGGCGTACCGCAAATGAGAAATCGACACCAACCCGGCCCTGGGGGCCGGAACCAGGCCCTGGGGACCGGAAGGGGCACGTCAAAAAGTCAAAAAGTCAAACAGTCATTTTTTGACTTTTTGACTTTTTGACTTTGTTTTTTTGTGAGTGTTTCGAGGATTTGGGCAGTCAAAAAGTCAAAAAGTCAAAAAATGGCGTTTTGACTTTTTGACTTTTTGACTTCCCCCTTTGGGTTATCGGGGTCGCGCTCTGGGTTCCCAGGGTCGAGTCCCAGCAACGCGGGTGGATCTGGTTTCGTTTGGGCCAGCGTTGGCCTCGTTGTTGGGGCGAGCGATTCCGTAGAGGGCGATTTCGTTTTAAATTCGTTATGCGTTCGTCTTATGTTCGTCTTAGTTTCATTTTTTATGTTCGTCTTATTCGAACGAGCGCGAGACAAATGTGGTTGTTTTCTGGATCTTGGGAAGCCTTTGGGGAGCCTTTGTTTTTCCATCTTTCCAGCTCAGCCTCGAAAAATACCACACTCCTGGTTGCGCGTTTTCCCCACCAGTGAGCCTCTTGGAGCTAGTTTTAATGTCTATCGAAGGCTGCTTTGGGGGCCTCTGTTGTACCTTGCGGGGCCTCAGTTGCCACTTCCGAGGGTTAAAACTGAGGCCAAACTGGGGCCTCAGTTTTAACCCTCAAGCGGGCCAGGTCACCGATGGCCATGGCGCCGTTTGTGGACGTACGCTGTCCTTTCATCTGATCGCTCCTGATCGCTCCTCCTCCCCCCCCTCCTCAAGAGAACCAGGCGAGCCTTGATGGGGCCCGAGCCCGCACAACTTTTACATACAATTGTCCGCCTCCTCCTCCTCCTCCTCCTCCTCCTCCTCCTCCTCCTCATCGCCAGATTCACTCAAGCTGACCCTGGGAATGACTGGAATGAGAAGGCACAGCCGCAGCATGCAATTCATTTTCCGACTTAGTAGATGTCGCAGACGCCCTGCGCAACCCTCCCCGCAGAACGTCGAAATCTGCTGCATCGCTGGTCTTGCCAGTTGGACAAGCTCAAACTCGCTTGAAATCGGCAGCTCGCGCAAGCATGGCCAGGGGACAAGGGGGAACGAGAGCATGGGACACATGGCGTGTCTTTGCAGACAGCACTTGGTCCAGTCCGCCGCCCGAAGCAAACAAACAATACGTTGGAAGAGAGTGGGAGGGAACATGAGCTGAGAGACGGCGCGACTGCTGGCGAGGCTCACTTTCTGCTACTCTTTTTGATGATGCGACGCTTCTTCGGAGGCTCGGACTTCTCTGGTTCCTCGTCCTCCTCGTCGGAGGTCTCGTTGAATTTCGCTGCGAGCTTCTTCAAGCTGCCGAACTCACGTGCGCAGTGCTGGGTGATCGTTGCCACTTCAAGGCTAGGGTCCGACCGACGATTATCTGCCTGGAGCGGTTCTAACTTCGATAAGTTGCACGTGATCATGACGATGAGGTCATCGATGCCTTTCAAGAGGTCATTCGTGTGTGGATGCGCTGGAATGCGAGCAAGCCAACCTCCCGCAACAGTTTTCATGTTCTCGAGGGTCTCGAGCGCATCTCCAAAGTCGAACCCTTCATGGCTGCCGCGTGGAGAAGGGCTATCCTCCACCACTGGTACGTCGTGTACTGCCGATCCATCTCGTGGGGAAATTTCCCCAGCTGGGCCCAGGCGAAACGCCCGTCCTGTGTAAAACGGGATGTCTGGTTGGCTAGACATGTTCTGCTGGTGCCGAGGGCACTGGCAGCCCGATCGCGCCTTGAGCCAAACAGCTCTGGCAGCAGTGGGTCCTCAAGAGAACCAGGCGAGCCTTGATGGGGCCCGAGCCCGCACAACTTTTACATACAATTTTCCTCCTCCTCCTCCTCCTCCTCCTCTTCCTCCTCCTCCTACAGGACCCTGCACGAAAAGTCTGACCGAACGCCATTCTTGATGCATGGCGATGCTCGCTGCGCTACCTGATGAAAACTGATGCGCCATGCGGGAGGTCGTCTGAGTCCGCTGGTCGGAGTATGAGTGAATCAGATGTCTAGACACATCGGCGCATAGGAACGCGTGTTGTGTACGTGTGGGGAAGTGCGTGCATGAGTGAGTGCGTGAACGGGTCTAGTTTGCAGTGAGTCTGAGTATGAATGGGCCTCAGAAAGGGGGCTCCCAAATGAGACACCCCCTCCTTGCGGGCAGTCGGATATGCTTAGTTTGTTTCCTTGCCTGGAGGTTACTGCGTAGAGCCTCGATGGTCCCCTGTAGAGAGCCCCAGGGATCCCCGTGCTAAACAAAAATCCCTGTGCTGAGCAAACAATGCTTGCACTTGCTGTAAAAGCTCGGCAAGACAGGGATGTGTACTGAGAAGGCCAGAATCAGTAGGAGCGATACCATGGGAAAAGGCCGCCTGAGAGTCATGCTGTTTGGAGCTCCGACGGGCACTACATCTGCTGCTTGCTCTGCATGTATGAGGTTGTTGTTTTGTTTGAAGGGCACTCTGGAACACTCTGAGGCAATGCCATCTGGATCAGAGTGGGCTCGCATCGGAGCCCGCAAAAAACTCAAGCGATATTGCGAAGAAATGCGTATGTATTAAATGCTGGCGGAGATAGTAGCAGATGCATCGACATAGCAATGAAAGTGCCAAGGCGTCTGGAAATCAATCACCGCCTCCGTATTTCCCTTTGAATCGATCCATCACAGTTTTAGTAGCTTGGCTTGCTCTTTGACTCACCATGTCATCAGCCATTTCAGCTTTTCTGCAACGATCTCTCTCTCTGTGCCAGATAATCGAGTGAAGTCTCTTGTACTGTGTCTTGTAGGGCTGGCTTTCCGTGGGCTTGTATCTCTCGAACAACTCATCGATGGAAATCTCCTCACCAGGTGAACATGCTGCTGGTCTTTTCCGAGCCTTCTCCACCTTCGCACCTGGCTTTTGCGGTTTGACGTCAAGGGCAGCCTGCATCAGATCAACTTTGCCTTTCGGCGTCGTTCCGCAGGGTTCCTCGGCATCATCAGCAGCAGGTTTCTTCATGGGACTTCCTTCGGCCCCGTCAGCAGCTGAACTGGACTGTGTGATATGTCCTGCGCCATGGGCTGCAACCTCCTTGGAGCCGCTGGTCGAAGCACGCGCCCTTGGGAAAACAGCTGCTTCCAGTTGTTCGAAATCGATCTCCCCTATGTTAGTTCCCGAACAAGAGCTGGGCGAAACGCATGTGCTGGACACAGAGATTGCAAGAGCCCTCTTCTTTCTGGGTGGTGATACTGCCTCAACGTCGCTGCTGCCGTTCTCCTCATTATCGCTGTCATCTCCGTCCACAACAATTGTCTGTAGCAGAGCCGATAACGGCTTGTACGCTGTCGGCGGTTCCTTCCCAGATTTGGTCGAAGCCCGTTTGAAATCTCGCAGGTGCGACATCATGTTACGAAGTCTGTACGATATTACCTCACAGTCTGGGTGGGTGACCCGCACATTGTTTTTATTGTAATAAGTGTGCAACTGAAGGCAGAATGTTTTGTGTTTGAGCATGCGTCCACCCGTTAGCTGAAATATGTCGGTGAGAGCTTGGCGATTCTTTTTGATTCCAGGCCAATCGACGCTCTTTTTTTTGTCATTTGGACTTCCCTTCGCATACTGAAATATTGCTTTCAGCGGGCTCCCAACATTCACGTTCGAATCGAAGAATTGGTTTGCTTCGACATCAGAAATCTCTTTTCCAGTAAGTCGTGGAGGCATGAATCTTGCTGAGCCAAAACGGCTGCGGAAAGGAACGGCGACAAGGCCAATGACAAACCGCGTGAGGGGTGTGCCGAAATACATGGAGGAAGCATGCGAACGTCACCACTGGGGCCCTCGATGGAGCTCCATTGGGGGGTCATGAACCGCGTGAGGGGTGTGACGAAATTGGCGGCGTAGACGCATGCGACCGCTGCCACTGGGCCTTCGGTGGAGTTTACTGTGGGGTCACGGCATATCTCTATATTTTATATTTTGGAGTTGCGTTTGTGGCATGACTCCAAAAATAAAGCATTTCCATAATTATGACGCTGGATGGGCCTCTGGGCAGGCGGCGGGCGCGCTGGTCAACCTGGCCCACGACGACGCCGAGAACCGGCGCGCCATCGGCCGGGCCCCGGGCGCCGTGGAGGGCCTGGTGGCTCTGCTGGCCGGCGGCGCCCCCAGCGCGCAGGAGCAGGCGGCGCGCGCGCTGGCCAACCTGGCCGTCAACGACGCCGAGAACCAGCGCGCCATCGGCCGGGCCCCGGGCGCCGTGGAGGGCCTGGTGGCTCTGCTGGCCGGCGGCGCCCCCGGCGCGCAGGAGCAGGCGGCGCTCGCGCTAAGAAACCTGGCCGTCGACGACGAGAACCAGCGCGCCATCGGCCGGGCCCCGGGCGCCGTGGAGGGCCTGGTGGCTCTTCTGGCCGGCGGCGCCCCCGGCGCGCAGGAGCAGGCGGCGGCGCGCTGGCCAACCTGGCCTGGGAAGACGCCGAGAACCGGCGCGCCATCGGCCGGGCCCCGGGCGCCGTGGAGGGCCTGGTGGCTCTGCTGGCCGGCGGCGCCCCCGGCGCGCAGGAGCGGGCGGCGCTCGCGCTGCAGAACCTGGCCTGGGAAGACGCCGAGAACCGGCGCGCCATCGGCCGGGCCCCGGGCGCCGTGGAGGGCCTGGTGGGCCTGCTGGCCGGCGGCGCCCCCGGCGCGCAGGAGATTTTAAGTTTTTTTGAAAACACATAACGCGCGTTATGTTGCTGGGTGGGTGGGTGGGTTCGCTGCCACATAACATAACGCAGTCGCCCGCGGCTGCTCGAATGCGGTTCTGCACTGCAAATGTTGCTATTGTTGTTGGTATCCATGTAGCGAAAGGGCCTGGTAGCTGCGATCGCCACAAGGCGCATGCACAACATCGCCTGTGTACACCACAGGCACACCTCTCCTGTCTCCTCCTCCTCCTCCTCGTCCTCCTCCTCCTCCCCCTCCTCCTCCTCCTCGTCCTCCTCCTCCTCATCCCCCCTCACCCTGGCGCCCAACGTCGGCGGCGCCGGCCGTGAGGCCTTCCCACTAAACCAGTCGCAGCGGGGACACGGGGCGTTCACAGCGCCTTGGTCGGCACGGTGGTAGTGCACGAATTGCCCCGGGAAGTTGCGGCGCACCGCAGGCACCGGAGCGCCGCGCGCCACGTAGCCGTCGAGGACCACTTGAACCAAAGGGACACTTGAGCCATGAAGCCTGGTTGGGCTAAAAACCACACGCGCGCACGCACGCGCGCGCGCACGCACACACACACACACACACACGCACGCACAGAAACTTACACACACGCACACACACACACGCACACACACACACACACACGCACTGCTCCCTGCAGCCAAGGTGGACGACGCGACACAAACATTCCTCGGAAAGGACACGCACGGCTCGCTGGATACACATGCGGGTGGCAGGCGTGCCCATCCGCACGAAGTGCGAGGACCGAGCGTTGGAAAGACACACGGCAGCCTGTTTGTGCAGCTCTCGCCCAGGCCACGCGGGGACGGCAGGGTACATGGGCCCCATCTGGGGGCCCTTGCTGCCCTCTTATTCTCCCGAGAGCACGGCTGGGCGCGGCACGGCACGACGCGGCAGTCAGAGGAACCGCTCCGCCGCGGAGCAATACTTTTTTGGCGCTGACACAGGGGCACAGGAACCGCTCGCCGCGGAGCCGGTGATCGGTCGCTGCCCACAGGGGGTGGCAAGAGGGGGGTCGTCCTCACAGAGGGCGGGGGGATCTCTTAGAAGCCATCGGCGGCAGCCGCCGAGGGTTTCTGAGACCACCCCCCGCCCTCCTTGAGGACGACCCACATCTTGCCACCCCCTTGGGGCTGCCACCGAGCTGGCGCGTCGGCCTGCTACACGGATGGGCTCGCATAGTCGGCCAGCAGGGGCACCTGCCCCAACCATTTGTGCTCCTCTCGCGCCCCCGGACACGCCTCGGCCCAGCGCCGGAGCCTCGCAATCGCCTCGGCGCGGGAGAACTGCTTCGCGTAGGTGAGGTTCCGCGAATACCTCTCTGTGTTCCCTCTACTGCGTTTTTCCTCCGGCCCCCGGGGATCCAAGGGGGGTCATACGTTTTTTTTTCTGTCAGTTTTCCGATGTTTTTTGGCCCTTTTTCGGGCCTCGGTGGGCCTCCGGGGCCCTCCAATGACCTCTGGGCACCCCCGGGGGACAGGATTTGGGGCGGGAGCACAGCTTAGTACTTCCCTCCTCCTACTCCTCGTCCTCCTCCTCCCTCCTCGTCCTCCTCCCTCCGCCCCCCAGGCTCCCCCTCCTCCTCCCCCTCCTCCTCCTCCTCCTCCTCCTGCTCCTCCTGCTTTGTCCCGTCCTCCCCCTTCTCCCTCGCCCTTCTCCTCCTCCTCGCCGTCCCTGAATCAGGGCACCGGCACCGAGGGCAGCGAAGGCTGATGCCCGTGACCACCCCGGCGCCCCCCGGGGCCAAATCCGTGAAGTGTTCGTCCCCGATGGGGGCGGCGCGCGCGCCCCGCGGCGCCCGGGCTCCTCCTGCGCCGTCTGGTGCACCTCCACCTCCTGCTGCGCCCTCTGCTGCACCGACGCGCTGGCGTTTCGGCGAGGGCCCCCCCACCGACAGCACAGCCGCCTCGAAGGCAGCAGCGGCCGACATACTCGAAGCCGCCGAAGATGCTGGCCCCGCGGCCGCGGGCGCAGCCACCGCGACGGCGGCCGCGCACGCCGCCTCGCCCCCTGGGTTAGCCGGCTCGTCCTCGCACCACACGCCGAGGGCATGCGCTGCAGGCGCCACCTCCGGCTCTGCGGGGCCCTCCAGCCCGCTGCCAGGCTGCTCGCCCTCGGTGCTGGCGCCGGCGACGCCGGCGTCCCCGTCCTGCTCGTTCGCGCCCCCGTCCTGCTCGTGCGCGGCGTCGGGCCCGCCGCCCTCGCCCCAGGGGCCGAAGAGCTCTGCGTCGGAGTCCGGCTCGCCCACTGCGGCGGCCGCCGCCGCCGCCGCCCGCACGGCGGCCATGGCACTGGGCGGCACGGCGCCAGCAGGGGGTCCACACTCTGGCATCACAGCCGCTTCCCAGGCCGCCGCGGCTTCAGCCCGACGGAGATCCTCCGCGGCAGCCGCCTCTCTCTGGCGCTCGAGCTCGAGCAACTCCTCGAGGGGGCGCCAAAGTGACTTTTGGCAAGACTGACCTTTGGCGCGCAAAACTCCGCTCAGAACCGTCCCCCGGACCCCTTCCGGAGTCCGACACGAACCCGTTTTTCGAGCTCCGTCCGGCCGCGGCGCCGAGGAGGCACCCCGAGGGCCAGAAAGCCGCGCACCAAAGGTCACTCCGGCGAAAGGTCACTCTTACACCTGAGCGAACTCCAGGTGGCTGTTCTTCAAAGCCTCCCACCCGCCCTCTGGCGGCGGCGTCTCCGGCGTGCCGGGCTGGGCGCCCAGCGCGGGCGGCGTGGCGCAGCCGCCCACTTCGCCCTGGCCTGGCTCGGCCGCCTCTCCGGGCTCGGCCGCCTCGGCGGGCCCCGCGGCCGCCTGGCGAGGCTTCCGTCTGGGGGCCGACGGTCGCGGAGGGCAGTCGGCAAGGCTGTAGTCCTGACACGCCGGAGGGGGCGCCCGCGCGTCTGCCTCCGGCTCCACGCGGCCAGGAACAGCCTCGCCCTTCACTCTGTGGTGGAAGACGGCATGCCGCTCCGTCTCCGCCTTCGAACGACAGAGGTACGGGCAGCCTGCGGACGCACTGCAAGCATGCCACTGTTCTTTCTCACACACAGGAATGACGAGGTCATCCTTCATGCTCTTGGATGGTTCCCTGATGCACTGCAGGAAGCTCTTGTACGGTCCGCCCGCGCAGAGGGAGACAGGCTGCAGCTCCACCACATCGCTGCGCACGCGAAATGGCCGCTGGATCTTTTTCTCCGCGCCCCCTGCGTCCTCGGCGCCCTCAGCGCCACCGGCGCCCCCTGCGCCCTCGGCGCCCTCAGCGCCATCGCTTGGCGCTCCGGGCTGCTGCGGCGGGGCGCGGCCAGCCTCGTATTCGACGAATGGGAGGCGATAGCCGAACGGCCGCAAAGGCGCGAACAGTTCCTCGAACGAGAACGCTGGCCTCTGGCTCTGTTTCTCCGCTAAGAGGGATTCGCAGATGGCGCACCTGGGGGGCTCCACGCAGACGCGGAAGTGAATCTCGCTCGGCCCCTTGAACACGATGTGTTTGCCGAGGTCAATGGCCTCCTCGCGCAGACCGGCGAATCTGGGCTCCAACACGTGCTTGGAGGACGACCGAGAATAGAACTCTTCCAGCAGCAACCAATCGCTGAGGTCCGCGACGGGGACCGTGTCCCTTGGGTGGCGCAGATCGGCGGCCCATGCCTTCCCTCGCTCATGCGCGTATGTCGTGATCAGCTGGTGGTACTCCGTCATGGCGGCTTCCGTTGTTCTCTCTATGATGGTGTCCCTCGGAAAAGGCTGGTCTGCTGGATCTCCATCGCACCATGTGCGGCCGAGGTGCTGGTTCTCCAATATGGAACGTAAGCCAGAGAATTGTGATTCAATCTGCCAGTGCCATGCCGAATGGTACGGAGCCTGAGAGCCCATATCGAGCCAGCACCACTTCATGGCGCGGAACATGCGGAACAAGGAATGCTGCAACACCGGTTCGCACACTGCGTAGCCTGGCCCGTTATCCGCCCCTATGTGGATCATGTCCTCGCCTTCCAAGTCCCTGCGAACGCACGTCTGCCAGAGGTCCAGCAGGTGCGCGTACTGACCGTCCGCAAGATATCGGTAGGGCCTGATGTAGAGGAACAACTCGCTGCATCGAGCCTGGGCCAATTGAGGTTTCGATTTGCCAGGCACCTCTGTGGCCGTCGTGGGGACGTCGCACACAGCCACGGCCGACGTGCATAGCAAGCACTTCTCGGCCAAAGGGAATCCATGGTCCGTGGACCGCAGCGCGCAAACGCCGTTCTCGTCCCGGATCACGAAGCCCTGCCTCCTCCGGCCCGCGGGTCGTGCCGTGATCCAGTACGGGACTTTGGCCATAGCGTCGACGTGGAGCTCTGTGCACCTGAAACCGCGCGCCTTCCCCAGCGTCAGGTTCTGGGAGGCAAATTTCATCCGGCTTGCAGAGTAAGCCGCTCTCGGGTGCGCTCGCTTCTCTCCTTTGATGGCCCTCGCCACGCGTGCTTCTACGACGCCGCGGCGCCGCTGGTGCGCGAGGCCCACGGAGTCCTTGCGCACTGGAGATCCGCCAACGCCCCCTTGGGCACGAAGCGGGCGCGGCCTCAACTCTCGTCCCCGTGGCCGCCTGTCCCTAGCTAGTCCTACCGCTCCAGCACAACCTCCAGCACAACCTCCAGCACAACCTCCAGCGCAACCTCCAGCACAACCTCCAGCACAACCTCCAGCACAACCTCCAGCACAACCACCAGCACAACCACCAGCACAACCTCCATCACAACCTCCAGCACAACCTCCAGCACAACCTCCAGCACAACCTCCAGCACAACCTCCAGCACAACCTCCAGCACAACCTAACCTCCAGCACAACCTCCAGCACAACCTCCAGCACAACCTCCAGCACAACCTCCAGCACAACCTCCAGCACAACCTCCAGCACAAAAAGATATTCAGATGACCATGGCCATCTGAATATCTTTTTCGGCCGTCGCGCGGCCCTCTTGGGGCCCTCCTGGGGCCCCCTTGGAGCCCTCTGAAGCCCCCAAGAGGGCCCCAAGACGGCCCAAGATGGCCCCAAGAGGGCTCCAAGACGGCCCCAAAAAGGGGCCCAAGAGATATTCAGATGACCATGGCCATCTGAATATCTTTTTCGGCCCTCTTGGGGCCCTCTTGGGCCATTTTGGGGCCCTCTTGAGGCCCTCTGAAGGCTTTTGGATGGGCCAATGGGGCCGCAAGAGAGCCCCAAGACGGCTCCAAGAGGGCCCCAAGACGGTCCCAAGAGGGCCCCAGAGATGCGGCTGGGGGCCTCTTGGGGGCCTCTTGGGGGCTTCTTGGCAGATTTTGATGTACTGCAAACGGGCATCGGCGAGAATGAAGGACTGCAAGCGGCTGATCGGCACGGGGAGGCCCGACAGCCAGGCCGTGGTCGCCTCGGAGCAGGTGCGAGCAGCACGTCGATACTGGTCATACTCCACGAATGCCTGCTTAACCTGCGGACTGCCCACTGCGGGGCGGCCCGCGCGCGAGCGGCGCGAGCCTCGCTGCGCAAGGCGAAGGGGCGGCGGGCAATGCCCGCCGTCCCTCGGCCCAGCGGCGCGAGGCCCGGCCGCCCGTGCGCGGGGCCGTCCCTCGGCGGGCAGAAGCACCTTCGTGGCATTGTTATGAATGTCGCTAGAGCCGAGGAGAAAACGCCTCAAGTCTAAGGAGGCGTTGATGTCGTCCACCGCCCTGGACAAGCGGGAATGGTGATCATCTGCGAAGGTATCGATCGCTACTGGCGGCTGGATATCCTCAGGCGGCGGGTCGGCCACAATCCGAGCGCGGATGTGGTTGAACTGGACGAAACCATCAGGGAGACGCGCAGTTGGGGGGGCCTTGAGAATGATTTCCTTGCCAATCTGTGCCTCGGAGAGGGCAGGAATCAATACTGGGGCGCTTTCTGCCTGGCCTGGCCACGCCTGGATGGCGACCGGATCGGGCGCCTCGGGCCGCTGCGCTGATGCAGCCGAAGCGCCCTGGACAGGCACGATCGCCTCGTCGTCTGAGATCTGTATCGCCGGGGCGGCGACGGCAGGAGCTTGATCTGCCTCGGGGGCCGGCGCGGCGGCCGGCCTCGGCGGCACGGCCGAAGAAGAACCGGAAGTCCCCCCAGCCGCCTCCGCGGGCAAAGCCGGAGAAGGCCCCAATGTCGAGGGCCCGCACAGGCTGGCGATCTCTCCCTGGACACGGCGTCGCGCCTCTGCCAACCACTGTGCCGCGAGAGCCTCTGGATCGACATCACGACCGGATATCTCAGCTTTCCACTTTTTCTTGAAGCCCTTCTGGGATTGCACCTTCGGCAGCGGCTCTGCCAAGCGTGTGTACACGCGCTGCAAGAAATCCGCCACCGCGCCCCGTAGCACGAAATGGAATGCCCCCAGGTCCTCAGGAATACCTAAGAGGGCCCCAGGCGACCCACAACCCAAGCACGGTGGCAGGACGGGCCGAAGGCCACTAGATAGTAAGGGGTTTCCTGCTCCCCGCGGTGGAATTGCAAGCTGTCCAAGGACGCCTGGCGCGCCAACATTAAGCCCCGATTGAACGCCAGCATCACACTGACGAGAAGGCAGGCGAACTTCATTACCACAGAGCTCAGACTGGATGCAAAAAGCATTCAAACAGCTGCTGAGAGCCATAATTGCGTCGACAGCCAAAGTGCGAGGTCAGGAGCTCCATCACGAGCTGATGGGCGGTATGGGGGGAAGCCCAGGAGGCCCCAGGAAGCCTCAGGAGGCCTCAGGAGATTCCAGGACGTCCCAGGAAGCCCCAGGAGACCCCAGGAAACTCCAAAGCCCCAGGAGAGCCCAGGAGACGCCAGGAAACCCAAGAAACTCCCAGGAAGCCCCGGGAGCTCCCAGGAAGCCCAAATAAGTCCCAAGAAGTTCCAGGACTGAATGCCCCAAGAGGTCCAGGGATGCCCAAGTAGGCCCCAGGAAGCCCAAGTGGGAGCTTCAGGGAGACTCGACAGGAGGCTCAATCCTAAAGAAAATGTGGTGGCCCCTCAGAACCGGTGGCTATATTCAAAAGGACCCGCAGGATCCCAAATAGGCAGGATCCCAAATAGGGGGATAAATCCTGAAGGAAACGTAACACCACAAGGAGACTCGATGGGAACCTGAAGCCATAAAAAACTCCGGGGCCCCAGGGAGCCTCGACAGAAATCATAATCCAAAAGAACCCGTAGAAACCTAACGGATATTGGATCGGAGGCTGCAGGATCCTCCTCATGCACGGCTCTTCCTCCTCCTCCTCATTGCCATCATCATCATAAGAATCATCATGATCAGCATCAGCATCATCATCATCATCATCATCATCATCCCCCCTCCTCCCCCTCCTCCTTCTCCTCCTCCTCCTCCTCCCCCTCCTCCTCCATTTCCTCTTGCGGTTCCTCCTAATCCTCCTCTCCTCTTCCTCGCCCACCTCCTCTTCATGTTCATCCTTGACTGGTATTTCTGTCGCGGGTTTGCCGCCTCAGGTCCCTCGACCCTCGCGGGCTGTCCCCAGAAGACGGGGGGCAGGCAACTATCAATCATCCGTATGGGTGGTCGCAATCGGTGGTCTTCTGGAGACTCAGCGCCTCGACCCGCACACCCCCGCGCGCGGGCCCACAGCACAAGCGAGGGGAGATGCTGCGGGGTCGGACCAATGTCAGCAAGCCGCGCGTGCATGCGAGCCTGTTGCGCTGGGCCCGCCCATATCCGTTGGATCGGACGCAACGTGAGCACGACTGCTGCGCTAGGCCCCCCCTCCCCCATTTTGCCTCCCCAAGAGAGCCGATGCCAGCACTGCCAATGGCAATCTTGGATCCGCATTCGCTCTCCCCCACCTCCCCGAGCAGCGACAGCGCCTCGAGCCCCGAACACAACGAAAAACTTTGATGATCGAATCTCGTATTCCCCCTCCTCCTCCTCCCTCGGAATTCGGCCTTGAAACTGATCCCTTGGTGTTCTGACCAGAATTCACAAGGGGATCCAGCCGTGGCGACGAGGAGCCCACCAGAAGCCAACAAAAATCGAAAAACGCCAAGCGACCTTGGTTTGGGACCCTCGAACCTCAATCCCCCTCATCCTCCTCCCCTTTCGGGCAAACAAACAAGGGGGGTTACTCGGCAGCGGCTATCGCCGAAAGACGATGACGGAAGACGGAGAACAACGACGACCACGGCGACGACCAGGGCGACTGCGACGGCGGCGTGCCTGCGTGCACCACAGCGCCTGCGTGCACCACAACGCCTCACTTCCATCCTCGTCGTCGTCATCCTCCCTCCCGTCGTCGTCGTCGTCGTCCTCTTCGCCCCTCTCGTCGTAGTCGCCATCGTCGTCGCCGCCGCGGCGGTACCAGACCCCCTCCCCCCGCACGTTCGCTACCGTAAGTTACTTTCTTTCATGGTTCTTCTATGCAAAAACCGCCAAACCTGCTCCAGTGGGCACTGCAATACGCCTGTGGGCACCGCGGCGTGCCCGCGAGCGCCACATTATATGCCTGCGGGGATCACTTTTGCGCACAGCGCGCCTGCGTGGGCCCCACAACAACCTGCGCGCGCCACGCGCCCCTCCGAATCACAGGCGCGTGCCTGCGTACACTGCAAACACGCTGTCCGCACACTACAAAGAGCATACCTATGCGCTACACAACAGGCGCTGCTGCAACGGGGGTGGGTGGGGCGGCGGCCGTTATGTTATCTACTGGGTGGGTGGGTGGGTTGGAGGCCACATAACGCGCGTTATGTGTCCAAGTAAAAAAACTTAATCTCCAGGAGCAGGCGGCGGGCGCGCTGGTCAACCTGGCCCACGACGACGCCGAGAACCGGCGCGCCATCGGCCGGGCCCCGGGCGCCGTGGAGGGCCTGGTGGCTCTGCTGGCCGGCGGCGCCCCCAGCGCGCAGGAGCAGGCGGCGCGCGCGCTGGCCAACCTGGCCGTCAACGACGCCGAGAACGGCGCGCCATCGGCCGGGCCCCGGGCGCCGTGGAGGGCCTGGTGGCTCTGCTGGCCAGCGGCGCCCCCGGCGCGCAGGAGCAGGCGGCGCGCGCGCTAAGGCCACCCTGGCCGTGGAACGCCGAGAACCGGCGCGCCATCGGCGGGGCCCCGGGCGCCGTGGAGGGCCTGGTGGGCCTGCTGGCCGGCGGCGCCCCCGGCGCGCAGGAGCAGGCGGCGCGCGCGCTGGTCAACCTGGCCGTCACGCCGCCGAGAACCGGCGCGCCATCGGCCGGGCCCCGGGCGCCGTGGAGGGTCCCCTGTTGGCTTCTGTCTGGCCGGCGGCGCCGCCGGCGCGCAAGGAGCAGCGGAGTCGCGGACCCAGACCCCCTCGAGCAATGAAAAAATCACGACGGGAGGTTTTTCCTAATTTTCGGCCTCCGGGGGCCCTCACCGGGCCTCGGGAGCGTCAAAAAACGACTCAGGATGCAAAGCCGGTCATGGGGAAAGGGTCGGGACCTCTGGGGGTCGACGTAACGAAAAAAACATTACGTCGGGGGTCTGGGGAGCAGGCAGCGCGCGCGCTGGCCATCGGCCGGGCCCCGGGCGCCGTGGAGGGCCTGGTGGCTCTGCTGGCCGGCGGCGCCCCCGGCGCGCAGGAGCAGGCGGCGCGCGCGCTGGCCAACCTGGCCGTCTACGACGCCGAGAACCAGCGCGCCATCGGCCGGGCCCCGGGCGCCGTGGAGGGCCTGGTGGGCCTGCTGGCCGGCGGCGCCCCCGGCGCGCAGGAGCAGGCAGCGCGCGGACCCAGACCCCCTCGAGCAATGAAAAAATCACGACGGGAGGTTTTTCCTAATTTTCGGCCTCCGGGGGCCCTCACCGGGCCTCGGGAGCGTCAAAAAACGACTCAGGATGCAAAGCCGGTCATGGGGAAAGGGTCGGGACCTCTGGGGGTCGACGTAACGAAAAAAACATTACGTCGGGGGTCTGGGGAGCAGGCAGCGCGCGCGCTGGCCAGCCTGGCCGTCTACCGGCGCGGCGCCATCGGCCGGGCCCCGGGCGCCGTGGAGGGCCTGGTCCACGTGGTTGTGCTGGCCGGCGACGCCGAGAACATGCGCGCCATCGGCCGGGCCCCGGGCGCCGTGGAGGGCCTGGTGGCTCTGCTGGCCGGCGGCGCCCCCGGCGCGCAGGAGCAGGCGGCGCGCGGACCCAGACCCCCTCGAGCAATGAAAAAATCACGACGGGAGGTTTTTCCTAATTTTCGGCCTCCGGGGGCCCTCACCGGGCCTCGGGAGCGTCAAAAAACGACTCAGGATGCAAAGCCGGTCATGGGGAAAGGGTCGGGACCTCTGGGGGTCGACGTAACGAAAAAAACATTACGTCGGGGGTCTGGGGAGCAGGCAGCGCGCGCGCTGGCCAGCCTGGCCGTCTACGACGCCGAGAACCGGCGCGCCATCGGCCGGGCCCCGGGCGCCGTGGAGGGCCTGGTGGCTCTGCTGGCCGGCGGCGCCCCCGGCGCGCAGGAGCAGGCGGCGGGCGCGCTGGCCAACCTGGCCTGGGAAGACGCCGAGAACCGGCGCGCCATCGGCCGGGCCCCGGGCGCCGTGGAGGGCCTGGTGGCTCTGCTGGCCGGCGGCGCCCCCGGCGCGCAGGAGCAGGCGGCGCGCGCGCTGGAACCTGGCCTGGGAAGACGCCGAGAACCAGCGCGCCATCGGCCGGGCCCCGGGCGCCGTGGAGGGCCTGGTGGGCCTGCTGGCCGGCGGCGCCCCCGGCGCGCAGGAGTGGCGGCGCGCGCGCTGGCCAACCTGGCCGACGACGCCGAGAACCGGCGCGCCATCGGCCGGGCCCCGGGCGCCGTGGAGGGCCTGGTGGGCCTGCTGGCCGGCGGCGCCCCCGGCGCGCAGGAGCGGGCGGCGCGCGCGCTGGCCAACCTGGCCGCGACGCCGAGAACCAGCGCGCCATCGGCCGGGCCCCGGGCGCCGTGGAGGGCCTGGTGGCTCTGCTGGCCGGCGGCGCCCCCGGCGCGCAGGAGCAGGCAGCGCGCGCGCTGGTCAACCTGGCCCACGACGACGAGAACGCCGCCATCGGCCGGGCCCCGGGCGCCGTGGAGGGCCTGGTGGCTCTGCTGGCCGGCGGCGCCCCCGGCGCGCAGGAGCAGGCGGCGGGCGCGCTGGCCAACCTGGCCTGTCGACGCCGAGAACCGGCGCGCCATCGGCCGGGCCCCGGGCGCCGTGGAGGGCCTGGTGGCCTGCTGGCCGGCGGCGCCCCCGGCGCGCAGGAGCAGGCGGCGGCGCGCTGGTCAACCTGGCCTGCGACGCCGAGAACCGGCGCGCCATCGGCCGGGCCCCGGGCGCCGTGGAGGGCCTGGTGGCTCTGCTGGCCGGCGGCGCCCCCGGCGCGCAGGAGCAGGCAGGCGCGCGCGCTGGAACCTGGCCGTCGACGCCGAGAACCGGCGCGCCATCGGCCGGGCCCCGGGCGCCGTGGAGGGCCTGGTGGCCTGCTGGCCGGCGGCGCCCCCGGCGCGCAGGAGCCGGCGGCGCGCGCGCTGGCCAACCTGGCCCACGACGACGAGAACGTGCGCGCCATCGGCGGGGCCCCGGGCGCCGTGGAGGGCCTGGTGGCTCTGCTGGCCGGCGGCGCCCCCGGCGCGCAGGAGCCGGCGGCGCGCGCGCTGACAAACCTGGCCGTCGACGCCGAGAACCGGCGCGCCATCGGCCGGGCCCCGGGCGCCGTGGAGGGCCTGGTGGCTCTGCTGGCCGGCGGCGCCCCCGGCGCGCAGGAGCAGGCGGCGGGCGCGCTGGGCAACCTGGCCGTCGACTCCGAGAACCAGCGCGCCATCGGCCGGGCCCCGGGCGCCGTGGAGCGCCTGCAGGGCCTGGTGGCCGGCGGCGCCCCTGGCGCGCAGGAGGAGGCGGCGCGCGCGCTGGGCAACCTGGGCAGTGGGAGGTGCCCGCTGCTGTAGGCGCCGCCGCCCCGGCCGTCGGCGCAGAGCATCCGCGCGTGGCCGCGCCGCCGGGCGGCGGCAGCGTCTTGATTTCTCAGGACGGCGTCCCCAGAAACTCCCGCCCTGACTCCAGATCCGCCCTACTTCGTTTTTTTTCCAACTTAGGATTGCGTCGGAAATCCACTTGTAAAACGCCGAAGCTGTAGGGCGGAAATTTCTGCACCCAACAGAAGGTAGGGCGGACATCCACAGAAGTAGGGCGGAAATAGCAACAGAAAAGTAGGGCGGAATTTGGCGTCAGCGGGGCTTGAAAAGTAAGGCGGAACTGCCAAGCCCTACTTACGAATCTCCCCCTCCGGAGTCAGGGGCGACCCTGCCCCAGGACCGGCTCTTCGCCCCGAGCTGTTTCGTGACGGCCCCAGGGGCCCAGCGAGGGCCCCGCGAGGGGCCAAAAATACTGAAAGACTTGCCGTCCTGATTTCTGAGCGACGCGATCCTGTCTGCAGGCGGGAGGCCGCGCCCCGCCCCGGGCGGGAGGCCGCCGCAGAGAGGGAGGGCCGCGGCCGAGCCGCGCTGCCCGCGGGCCGCGCGGCGACCGCCCGCGGAGGCCACCTGAGGGCGTGAGGGCAGCTGCACCCCGCAGGGCGTACACAGACCTCCTCCTCCTCCTCCTCCTCCTCCTCCTCCTCCTTCTCTTTCTCCTCCTCCTCCTCCTCCTCCTCCTCCTCCTCCTCCGCGTCCTCCTCCTCCACATCCTCCTCCTCCACATCCTCGGGTCGTGAGCAAAGCGCGACGCGAGATGTTTTTTTTTGTTTCGGCATCCAGGGGCCCCTACCGGGCCCCAGGAACGGCAAGCGACGACTCAGGCTGCAAAACGGGCCCCGTTGAAGTGTATTGGGAAACCTGCTTCCAACTAAAGTTACGTGCATTGGGAAGTCGAACCTGCTTCCCAAAAAACTGCGTGATTTGGAAACTCGAACCTGCTTCCAAAACAAAAACAAATTCCCCCCAAATCAGGTTCGACTTCCCAACGCACGCAGTTCATCACTGGAAGCAACTTTTTTTTGGAAGCAGGTTCGACTTCCCAATGCACGCAGTCCATCTCAGACCTCTGGGGGTCGACGTTGTGAACAACATCACGACGTCGGGGGTCTGGGTACGCAGGCTGGGCAGTGCGGCGCGGCTGGCGGAGCAGCGGTGTGTGTGTGTGTGTGTGAATGTGTGTGTGTTTGTGAATGTGTGTGTGTGAATATGTGTGTGCATATGTGTGTGCATATGTGTGTGAATGTGTGTGCGTGTGTGTGTGTTAATTCGAATGTGAATGTGAATGTGTGAATGTGTGAATGTGTGAATGTGTGAATATGTGAATATGTGAATATGTGAATGTGTGAATGTGTGCGAATGTGAATGTGAATGTGAATGTGAATGTGATGGGGGGGGGGCGGCGTTGCAGCCGTTGCAGCCGTAAATACCCTGCAGGGCGGGCTTGGCTGGCGGAGGGCAGCCGCACTTACCCCACGGGGCACGCTTGGCGGAGCGGAAGGGTGGAGGGAGGGAGGAGGACGACGAGGGAGAGGAGGGAGGAGGGAGGAGGGAGGAGGGATCCGAGGAGGGAAAGGTACCCATGCCGCTACCCCTCCCTCGTGTTCGCCTTTTTGTCCCACCTGGGAGGCCCTCGTGGCCACAGCTGGATTCGCCTTGCGATTTCGGCCCTAACGCACCCCGGGAGAGGTCCAGGGAGTGGCGGTGTCGATAGTTACCCTTCGGTTTCCCAAGGGAGGGGGCAGGAGTCTAGGCCTCGCAGATGGGGTGGGAGTACAAGATGGGGTCGGAGGATCGCGCCGCATCGCCGATGCATCGGCGATGCGGCTCTATGTGGGGCTCGATTTGCTTCACGTCGACGTCGCCGATGCATCGAGTCCGGTTGGGGCCGGTTCGGGCCGGTTCGGCGGCGGCCGGTTCGGTTGCAGCGGTTCGGTTTCGGCACGGGTCCGGTTTGTGACAATTCGGTTTTGCCTCGGGACGGTTCGGTTTCGGGCGGTCCAGTTCGGGTGATCGAAAGGTTGGCGCGCCAACGAGTATTGTTGCATGTTGCGGCCGCGGATCGAACCGCGAAAAAAGCATGAGCAGGAGTGGGAGGAGGAGGAGGAGGAGGAGGAGGAGGAGGAGGAGGAGGAGGAGGAGGAGGAGGAGCCAGGAAGATGAGGAGGAGGAGGAGGAGGAGGAGGAGGAAAAGGAGGAAAAGGAGGAGGAGGAGGAGGAGGAAGGCGGGGGAGAGAGAGGGGGAGGGAGAGGAGCGAAGGCGGCGGCGACGACGATGGCGGCGCCCCTACGTCCCGGACCGGGGGGGGCCGGACCGGGGGGTCCCGGAACGGGGGGTCCCGGACCCACTTTAAAGTGAGCTGGGATACAGGCGAGAGGTAACGATCGTGTGTCCGCGGCCGTTTGGGCTCAAGCGGCTGGCCGCCCAGATCTGACTACGCTTCAGCGCGAGGTGTACCATTTGTCATCGAGACCAAAACATCCTTTGCTTGAGATGGTTCGTCGCTCCCGCGACGATCTCCTACTACTGGGACTATCGCTACTACGGTATAACAGAGCTGGAGCTGGGCTTCGCCTAAGGCGAAGCTGCTGGTTGGGCCTCCCAACCCCTTTCAAACTTGGTAGCGGAGCTGGCCTATGGTGGTCAGCTCTTGCTCTACTTCTCACCATCCACGGCACTATCTGGTGGATTACTGGACTACTGACATGGTGGAACATCAGGGTGCAGTGGGTCTGCGCGGAGGAATGTACATAACTACGCACAGCCGCAAGGACACGTGCAGTGATACCTCTGCTCACGCAGAGGCCTCTTACTCGAGTTATACATCCCTGGGCTACTACACTCCTGACGTCCACCCACCTACTCCACTTGGAAATTTCTTCGACAATACAATGCGTGGAAACATGCGATACGACATTGTGCCGCCTCCACCCCCACGCAGGCTTACGACAACACACCACAAATCCCAACCAACCACATTCGACTACGACCTACGAGGCCACTGGATTGGTATAGCTATGTTTGGCTCATATCGGTAGCTATCGGGTGTGCAGTGGGACACATGCGTGGCGGAGACGACACAAGAACAGCCAGCCCTCACTGGGACCCGGCCGGTCAAGTACCCTTCCGCGAATTTGTTCGCGAGGTGCATGCCTGGATCAACGTGGCCACAGGCACCATGATGCCCTCCCAACAAGCTGCGGCACTGCAGCGAGGCTTGGGAGGCCTCGCGCGGACCATAGCCATGAGAGTTCCCTCAGCAGTTATCATTTTTGGCGTCAACATAGGTGGCCGCCATATACCGATGGCGTCACCTACATCATGTTCCTCTTAAGCACGAAGTTCGAGAACCTAGACGAGGAACGCCAAAATCTGTGGTAAAGGTTTCATCGACTTCCGAGTCCATGCGGGGGAACGGATCGACCAGATTTTGGAACGCTTCGAGATGGACCGCTATGAAGCTGAAGCGGCAGGCTTGAACATCCCCAACTTGCAAATTCTAGCAGTTATTCTAGTAAGAGCCTTAGGAGCCATGTGTTATCGGAAGATACGGTGCCGAGGGCCGGCGCAGGCAGCCGCGTGCGGAGGCAATGCTGAATCGGCATTGGGGCTTCCTCGGCGCCTCTGGGGCCTGCTGCGGGCCTCTTTGGGGCGGAAGGCTCGGATTTTCGGTTTGTGTTCCCCCAGTGGGACTCATTTTGGGGCCGTCTTGGGGCTCTCTTGGGTTCCTTCGGCGCCTCTTGGGCCGTTGTGGTGCTCTGTTGGGCCGTTTGGGTTTCTCCTGGAGGCCTTTCGGGCCGTCTTGGGGTAGCCGGGAGTGTTGGGAAACCGAGGCGATGAGAACGCCCACATCCCTGAACACCCTGAGGAACATCAATGATGTGGGCGCGTTGAGGCTCTCTGGGGAGACCTCGGCCTCCTGGGCCGGGAGTCATCTTGGGCGTTCTTGGCGCGCTCTTTCGGCGACTCGCGGCCTTTTTGGTCCGTCTCGGGGGCTTCTTGGCGCCCTCTCATGGCCCGTCTTGGGGTCTCATGGGCCCGATGCGGTCACGCGACAAGACGCGGGGAACTCCCAGAGATTTGGGCCGAGGAGCTGCGAACCCTTCAAAAACTCCGCAAGAGCGAGGACCGAGGCTTAGAGGGGTGGCTTGAGGACCTGAGGACACGCCTAGTTGGGGCGTCGCGGGCCGTCTTCGGACGATCTTGGGGCCTCTGGCGGCTCTTTTGTGGCCTTTTTGGCGGCCCTCTTGGGGCCATTTCGGGCTCGTCTGGGGTCCTCGCAGGCCGTCCTGGAGCGCTCTTGGGCAGCCTCGGGTGGCAAGGGCCATTTTGGGGATCTCTCTTGGGGTCCTCTTGGGCCCTCTTGGGGCTGTCCTGTGGCTCCATCGGGGCAATATTGGGAGCCTTGTGGGCCCCTCTGAGGCCGTTCTTCGGCTGTCATGGGGCTCTCTGTGGCCGTCTTGCGGCTCTCTTGGGCTGGTTTGGGGCTCTCTTGGGGACTGCCTGGGCGGTCTTGGGGCGATTTGGGGGGCTTCTTTGCTTCGTGGGGGTCGTCTTGGGGGCCTCTCGGGGCGTCTTCGGGGCCTCTTGAATCCATCTGGAGACCCCCATTGGAACGTTTTTGGCTGTGTGAGGCCTCTACGAAACCATCTTAGAGGGCAGTAATAACTTGTTATTGCAAGTCATAAGTCGACGCCCCCAGGCGGGAGTGTCCCGCCGTCGGCGCACCGCGCGATGGCGGGCGCCCGCATGTCCACCCGCCACGCGCCGCCGCTACGTCGGGCGGGCCAGGCCCCGCGCGGGCATGCTGGCGTGCCGCGCGGCCGTGCGTCGGGGTCCTTCCTCCCTCTGCTCCTCCGTGCACGGTCGCGATGTCTCCTCTTTGCCGCCTGGCCGCGGGGCGGGATATCAAGTGCCCGGTCATGTCTGCAGCGCCCCACCTGCCTAGTGTGCACTCTTCAGGTGGGGCGGCTGGCCGGGGTGTGGTCCTCTGTCTGCCAGCGTGCGGCTCTGGACCAACCCTGGGGGCGACGCGCGGGGCGTCCGTTCGCCAGAGTGCGTCGGACGCGACCGCGGTCGCGCTTCTTTTCTGGCCCAGTGTGGCCCCTCGTGGGTGTCGTTGTCTAGGGCTTTTCCCTGCGGGTCCTGTGTCCCTTGGTTCACCTCGGGCCAACGCCGCTGGTCCTTGGTGACCTACGCGTTGTTTCTCCACCCTGGCGGAGTCTGTTTCACGGCCCTGAGGGGTCACGGCATTGCTATCAAGCCCAGAGTGGCCTCTTACGTCGGCCCAGTGTGACCAACGTACCCATAGGGTTCCCCCTCGCGGGTCCAGAGCGACCCTCGTCTGGCGGCCCAGAGTGGCCATTCAGTAGCAGGGCAGCCGATGCCAGCCCGCATGCCTGGCGGCCCTAGAGCGGCCAATCTTCGATCGGGCGGCCGTTGCGGCTTGCCTGTGACTGCCAGCAGACCCGCGCGTCTCGCTTGGAGGCCCATATTGGCCAATCGTTGCAAACGTTTCTTTCGCATTCCCAGTGAACAGTCGAGCGCGAGATCGCAGCGCGCCAGACTCGCAGCGCAAAGGCAGCGATTTCCCGCCGTCGGTCGACGGTTTTTGCTCTGGCTGCCGCAGGTTCGCAGCGGCTCCGAATGACGGGTGAAGTCAGCGGCTTTTGCTTGCTTGCGATGGCGGAGCAGGCTGCGCAGGCGGCGCTCGTGCCGTTCGAGGCGAAAACAGAAATGGGCTCCTTGGTGCGCACCGCATCCCGCGCGCGGGTCGCGTACGCAGACACAGTGTTGTCGCAGGCGCGCGAGCGGCTTCGCTACCTGCTGGTTAAGGGGGCGGGCCCCAGGCTGCAGGGGCGAGCGCCAAGGGGCCCGCCCCTAGCAGTGCCAGCACCACCTGCCAACGAGCTGCTGGTCGCCAGTCCGACTCGGAGCAGCCGGCCCTCGGTCAGTAAGGCTGGAGCAGGTGTGGGCTGAACTGCGCTTCGCCCTGGCCCAATGCGCACCGCGTTTGCCGCGCGACGTCTGCCATATCATAGTGGGCTACGCTAAGCCCCAGATCGTCTCTGCGCCCGTGATACGCTACCGTCTAATGGACAATCCAGACAGCGGCGATGAAGCGCACTTCCGCTGGGCCAAGCTGCGAGTGCGCCCGCCAGCGCGGGTCGCGGGCGCCTAGGGCGGCGCACGCGACCACAACGCTTTTAACAAACACGCGCGCTCGTGCCGCGCGTGTTGTCCCAGTGTGGATTTGCGCGCTCCCTCCCGCAACTGGAGGCCGCATAGGGGTCGCTGCGCGGGCTACTAGGTGCGCCGTGTAGCGATGTCGTCTGACGACGAGGTGCCGTCAACGCAGCCCGCCTCATGTCGCGAGACGTGTCACATTGGCCATTTTGTGTGTTCTCACTGTCGCGTGTGCGGGCGGCGGGAGCATCCAGCCCCCCGGCGCGATCGCAGCAGATCGTCGCCGCGGAGGCGCACATCTGCCGCAGGGCCCTCAGGCAGCCCCTCGATGGAGCTGACGGCCACGGTGCCGCTTGGGCCGTGCGCACGATGCGCGAGGATCGACCAGCTGGCCAGCGCCTGCCCGCTCGGTAAGACGCGTGACCCGCGCTCACGCCCATGAGCGGACCAGGTTTCCGCAGGCATCTCGCGTTGCGTTCCCGGCGCCGCCGTTCCTCCCCCGCGTTCGGGGTGCGCGCGTTCGTTTTGCGTCTGCGAAGCGGCGGACCAGGTATCTGCAGGCACCTCGCTCGTGTTGCTACTGGCGTCGCCGTCTTTCTGTACGCGTGTTGAGTGCGCTGCGTTGCAGTCGGCCCGCCGCGTGATTCCCGCGTGTGCGAGCAGTGCGACGCTGGTGTTTTCTGGCTTCTTTGTTCGCGATGGCGGACGGACCGCTGCTAAGCTTTCTGCGCCAAGACCCCGTGTTCGGGGCAGAATGGTCGGACATCGAATACAAGGTTGCGATTGACTGCCTAGGCGCTAATAAGCTGCTGACGCCGGCACAGCTGGCGAACATTCGGCTAGAAGAGCTGTCAGGCTCGGAGGGCCTGCCAGCGGGCGTGAGAGGCGTGCTCCGCCGCGCGCTGGAGCGCGCCACAACTGCGGGTAAGCAGGTAACGTGCGCGAGCGCGCCCGGCGAGCCCCCCTGGTCTGCACGCTCGCATCGGGGCGGAGGTCAATGTGGAAATGGCCGTCCCCGTGCACCACGTAGACGTGGGCGCTGAGTTAGCGACGATTACGTTGAACGGCCTCAGCCAGACGATCTGGCCGAGGCGCGCCTTCACGTGAGCGCGCCAGCGGCGGTGACAGCGGTCGCTGCCTTGCACAGGAGCGAGAAATGTGATTGGATGGCTGCCGAGGTCGTACGCGCGAGAAAGAGGGGCTGCGCGAATCCTTTCGTTTACCTTGATGTGCGCGGCTTTCTCCCGACCTGGGCCGCGAGTGCCCACGGGGTCGACGACGCAGACGCCAACGGAGTGACGGCTGAGTGCGGCAATAAAGGTCAGCGCGCGTTGTCGTGGGCCGAGTTTCACCTCGCCTACGACGCATGGGCGATTGCGGCTGCTGCCACTAAGCAGCTATCTTACGCGCGCTGCTTGGAGCGCAAGCGATTTGTGCCCCAGGTCCGCGACGTGCCAGCGCGCATACGTAGCGGCGCGCGCACCCGTTGCCTTTCGCGAGGTGGCCTGGGAAGCTCCGCTCGCGGGCCGCAAGGCGGGGCTTGGGCCCCTGTACGACAAAATCGCCCGCAAGAGCTGGACCGAGCGCTCGCGACAGAGCGGCGTCGAGAAGTTCAATATTGCGGAGGCCTCGAAAGGGCTCGACGCGTTGTCCGCGCGGTCTGCCGAGAACGAGTTCGACCGCGCAGCCAAGGTCGCCCGCGCGCGCCGGGGGCGTCGCGCGTCGTGCGTGACAGTTGCGTTTGCAGGCGCAGGGGCAGGCCGCCCAGGCCACGCCCGCGGGCAACGGCCGCGGCAGTGGCCGCGCCGCGCCGAACAAGGGCGCGGCGGAGACGCGCTCTTCGCATTCCGGTGCGTCCTGGCACAGCGGCGGCTGGGGCCGATCTACGTGGAAGACGGGCGCGTGGGGCAGCTCGAAGAGGCCGGCGCCAGACGCGCCGCGCACGCCGCCCCGGCCCGCGAAATGGGCCAAGAAGTAGGGGAGCGCTTGACGTCCCCAATATTCGCGGCGCCCTCGCAATGTTTGCGCGGTCGCGCCGTTCGCTCCGCGGCCGCGCGCGCGGCAGGCGCTGCTGCAGATAACGCAGGCGGCGCCCGTGACCTGCGTGGCTTTCCTGCCTGGCGCAGCGCGCTGGCCTCGCGCTGAGGCATTTTGACGCATTCGCCTGCGGTTACATTTCTATGAAGAGAGGGCCATTCGCGCGCGGCCCGTCCCAAGGCACGTAGCGTTTCTGCTCGCGCGCATGGCGCGGCGCGCGGCGTTGCACGCAGGTCTGGTCTCGCCTTATCCGCGGTGGGTGCACCCGTGGAAGGCGTACAAGCATCCCGCAGAGGCCAGGGCTTCTCGTGCGAGGCCCTGCTCGGCTTGGGGGTGCGCTACCAATGCTCTCGCGCCCTCGCCCTGCCCACGCGCATTGGTGGAGTGTGGCGGGTGGCATCGGTTGCCGCCGCAAGCGCGCGCATCGGCGGTGTCGCGCCTCTCGTGGAGTCAGCGGCGGCAGAGTTTTGCTGCAAGAGAGGACGCGCAGGGGCTCACGGTTGCGCAGTCTTCGCACTCTTGTATCATGGTGGTGCGGCCATAACGGTCAAGCAGCCGTTCTGGCTCAGGCATTTGCCTGTGCTTGCAGCAGCTTAGATTCAGAACGGCACACAGCTGTTGCGGGCCATTGTGGTTTCCATTCTCGCAGTTCGCGGGATCTCAACCCGCATTCTTTCATTTCAGCTCCGTGGGAGCTACTCCCTGACCACGACCCAGTCCGTGCGATGGCAGGAGGAGGTGCTGGAGGACATGGGCGCATCTCGTGGGCTCCATGGCACCGCTCATGGGCATCTCCGTCGCCGGCCGCCAAGCGTGACCAAGTGTGGCCCCCCCTGGTCCCTGGCCCACAAGGCTCTCTGCCTGGCGGCGTTGGTCATCATGGTCACTTGTCCGCGTCCAAGAGATGGACATGCAGTGTCTGCGGGTGCAAGAAGAACGAGGCCAGATTCTTCTTTTGCAAGCACTGTGGCCAGCTCAAGCGCGACTCTGCCCAGCACGGTTCGGCCTGGTCGTCTGGCAAAGCTCTTGCCATGTTCGGCGACCGCCCCAGCTCCTCGGGCAAGAGTGGCGAGAAGGGCGTTCCTGGCTCAGGCAAAGGAGTTGCTGGCGCCCCGTCTTCTGCTGGTGCTTCGAAGCTCTCTGCAGACGAATACCTTCAGCTGGCATCTCTGCACGACAAGATGGGCGACTCTCGGGCAGCAGCTGCACATCGCGCTGCGGCTGCGGCACTGTCGGCGCCCGCCACGGCATCAGTTTCGGTGCAGGCGCTTTTCAACAAAGCTCACCAGAAGGCCCGTGCCATTGAGAAGAAGCTTGAGAGCGCAGTCAGCAAGTTCGAGATGCTGGAGGCTCAGCTCGCGGCGCAGCGCAACCAAGTGCTGGTCTTGCGCAGCAGCCTGGAGCAGGCTGAAGGCGAACACGGCGAGCTCGTGCGGCGGCTTCATGACGAGCTGCCGAGCACTGGCCCACCGTCGGACACGGCCTCAGGCACGAAGCTCTGCTTGGAGGACCTGCTGGACGAGAAGCGTTTCTCCCAGATGTTCGACCTCGATGTTGGGGATTGCTTCACGATCACCGACGACGAACAGCTCTCGCCAGACGAGGCCAAGCAGCTGTCAGATCGGGTGGACCTCTTCAAGTCTAGCATCAGCGACATGGCTCGCTCCCTGTTCGCCGAGGCCAAAGCTAAAGTTGATAAGTTGCGGGAGGAGCACAAGCAGTTGTCTCAGCGCATCGCCAAGAAGCGCAAGACGGACAGTGGTGCTACGGTCGACGGTGCTGATGTCCCTGTTGATCAGGCTCCCCCACCTGCTGGTGCCAGCAAGGATGAATCTTCTGCGTCTGGCGCCAATGGTGGAGACCGCCCAGAGGCAAGAGCAGGTTCTGCTGGCTCGGCCTCGGAGCAGTCTGCGACGGGCTCGGCTTCGCCTACCACTCCGTCAAGTACCAGGGCGCGTGCTGACAGGATTGCTGGAGCTGCCTCTGCTTGAGCCCCTCCTGGAGCCCGTTTGTGTTGAGTGTTCCTTGAGCCTTGGGATCTTGGGCCTCGTCCCTCGGTATTCCTGGTGGTTCGGGACGGCCTGGTTGGCCATGAGCTCGGACAGCGGTAAACTCCAGGGGGGCATCGTTTCTTCGTTTAGCTTTGGCCGCACAGCGGCTCAGGTTGCGCTCTGGTGCAAGCGAGGCCTACCTCTGGTTCTCGCTTTCTCCTCTGATGAGTCTTTCCCCCAGAAGTTGAAATCATTTCAGAAGGTCCCGCCGTCAGCCCGATGGCGCGACCTCATGACTCGCGTGGATTCGGCAGTCTTTCAGGCAGTCGACCACCCGTGTCACTCGTTTTATCGTATGTGCCCGGCTCCTGTGAATTTTGCTTGTCCAGCGAATGAGTATCCTGCGCTCTCTCTTGACAAGGATGTTCCCTGTCGCACCACCTTAATCAGGCTGCCTTTGCCCGAGCCCATGGAGGTTCGGCAAGGTGCGGGCTCTGGCAGGACTGGTGCTGTGTCAGGGAGTCTGGACACTTGCAGCCATGATCTTGGGACTCCTGGGCCGTTGGTGGACCAGGAGACTCGACGTGACCTGCAGTCGCCACCTTTTGCTCGAAGCGCTCGGTTTTTGGTCTCAGGACGTGCAAGCAAGGGTCTAGATGGCCGATGCTTCCCCACTGAAGGAGCTCGGTCTCCCAAGGTCAGTGGCGTGGCTGTTGATGCCCAGCTCGATTCCGTCTCGCTCAGGGTTCAGACCATCAATTGCAATTCCTGGGGCCGAATGCGTAGCATGATTGAGGGCACTGATGCGCATGTGTTGCTTGGTCAAGAGCACCGTCTGATTCGTTCTGACGATATCGATCAGGCTAGCGCCTGGTGCCTCCGCCGCGGATGGAAGAGCGTCTGGTCGCCTGCCACGGCCACCGAGATGGGGGAGTCCTCGGGGGGGGTCGCCATTTTCGTGCGCTCGTGGTTGGGGTGCTTGGAGGTGCCTGGAGGTCAGGTTGTCAGCGGGCGCGCCCTGGTTTGTTCGTTTGAGATCCCTGGGTGCCCCCCTTTCCTTGCCGCCTCTGCCTACCTTCACCACTCGGAAGGCTTTTCTGACGCCAACTTGAGCCTGCTCTCGGCTTTGGGGGTGGTGCTTTCCACGGCTGCGAGACCCTGGATTCTCGGTGCTGACTTCAACATGGACCCCGAAGTGCTCCGAGGGTCTGATTTTGTGCAAGAGCTCCGAGGTGCTCTGATCGCGCCAAGCGTTCCGACTCACTATCCTGCTGGGCCCCCGTCCACCTTTGACTATTTCGTGGTGTCAGGTGGTCTCAGCAAGGCCATTGAACGGATCGACACTAGGTTGGACACTGAGCTCTCGCCCCATCGGCCTGTGGACCTTCGGTTCTTTAAGCAGCTCGGAGTGCTGAAAGCTCTCTCCTTTCGTCGCCCCCCCCCCCTGCCTTGCGAGGCTGTCTTCGGGCCCGCCCCCTGCCCTCCCGTTTGGTCTGGGGTGCAGCTTCTCACTGATGCTGCCTACCAGCTTGTTGAGACGGACAGGCCGCAGGAGGCCGCCGCTTTGCTTGGCCCCCTGTACCAGCGTTGGGCGGACCTGGCTGAGCAGGAGCTCGTGCCGCTGGTTGGCGAAACCCCTGTCAAACTTGGGTCCCGAGGTTTGGGCCCCCCAGCTTGTTTGGAAGTCTGTCCTTGCCAAAGATGGCAAGGTTCGGTACACCGCCCATCGCTCGATTGTTTGGCTCGGTCAACAGCTCAAGGCCTACATTCATCCCCTCAGAGCTGGCGCCGCGATGGCGGGTACTTTGAAGGCCCTGTTGTTGCAGCCTCCTCAGTCTATCGATGAAGCTAAGGAAGAGTACGCACCGCTGTTCAGTTTGGTGAAGGAGGCTGTGACGCGCACGGTCGATCCCTACTCCTTTGCGGACGTTTACACGCAGGTGCACGAGGCCGTCCAGGCCGCCGGCTCGAAGTTCCGTGCCAAGGCCCGCTCTGAATGGAAGGCTTGGCTCAATGTCGGAGTGCAAGCGGGAGCGAAAAGAGCGCACACCCTTCTTAGGGACCCCACCCCGTGGGCTGCCAGTTCGACCCTTTCGGCGGCTGGCAACGTGGTTTCGGACCCCCTGTCGTTGCTGAAAGCTGAAGGGGACCGCTTTGCTTCCTTATGGGGCCCTGGGGTCGGTGCGGACTCGGCCCTTGAGAGGCTGGATGACCTCCCCAGGTTGGGTGCCCAACAAATCAGGGACGTCTCTGAGTCTTATAGGACGGCTTCGGCCACCTCGGTGGATGGGTTCCATTGCAGGCACTTCTCGCCCCTTTCCGATCCCTGCCTTGACTGCCTTGGAGCTCTTTTCAGCCTCATGGAGGCTTTAGGCATCTTGCCCCCTCAGATCTCTGTTGCCCTCTTGGCGCTGTTGCCGAAGCCGACTGGCGGCTACAGGCCCATAGGGGTGTTCTGCTCCTGGTACAGGGTGTGGGGACGCTGCAGACGTCCCTTGGCCCTGGCCTGGGAGCTGGCCCACCCCCGCGAGTACTGGGCTGCTGGCCAGCATCGGGGAGCAGCCGACGTGGTTTGGCGTCAGGCCGTGTCTGCCGAGGCTGGAGTTGCGAAGGGCCTCGCCAGTTGCAGTATCTTTTTCGATCTCTCTAAATTCTATGAGAACATCAACCTCTTGCGTCTAGAGGACCGTTGTCGCAAGTTGGGTTTTCCCATGGTGGTTGCCCGCCTTTGCATCTTTGCCTACAAGGTTGGCCGCTGTCTGGGCCTGGGTGGTTGGCTCGAGGGCCCGCACTTTTGTGTCAATGGGGTCATTGCTGGCTGCTCGATGGCCACCACCCTTATCCGAGTTTATTGCATGGAAGGGTACGATAGCATTCCCCTGTCCCCTGCCGCTTCGCTGGACGTTTACATTGATGATCAAGGGCTGTCGTCGACTGGCCCCCCCCGAAAGTCGTCATTGACTCGATCGTTCGTGGGGCCATGGCCCTCGACTCTGTCGTCCAGGAGGTGTTCGGTTGTTCCTTCGCTCTGGAAGAAACGGCTATTGTGTCCAGCTCCAAATGTGTGGGTTCGCAAGTTCTCTCTCGTATCAGCCATCTTTGCCAGCGTTGTACAGGCTCAGCCGTCAACCTCGGAGTTGACTACTCGGCAGGCCGTGCTGTTAGAGTTGCTGGACGATCGGCCAAGATGAAGGCCAGGCTCGCTAAGGCGGGCAGAGCTGCGCGGCGCCTAGTGCGGCAGGCTAAGGTACTTACTCGGTCTACGTCCTTGAAGGTATTCTCTGCTGGCCCCCTGGTGGGGGCCTCATACGGTACCGAAGTCACGGGCATAATCGATCATGACCTTAGCTTGCTGCGCCGTCGCCTTTTTAGTGTTGTGCGCCCGCACAGTCGGCTGAGGTCCCTCACGGTCCTCGCCCTGCTGGACAATGACCCGACATGGCGATCGACCACCGCTCCCATTCTTAGATGGAGTAAGGAGATCTGGCTCATACAGACAGGCGCGTTCAGCTGGGCTATCCCTCTGCCCACGTTGAAGTCTGCCTGGGCCGCCATCTTTTCTGACCCCAGCTGCAGCTGGAGGAAGGTTGCGGGACCGATCACTGCCATGAGGAGGTCTCTGGTCAGATTAGGGTGGAGTATGCCTAACTTCATGACCCTGGTCGGCAATTCCGGGAAATCTATCCCCCTCGGGATCTTCTCGCCCGCTCTCGTTGGGTCCCTGGTCCGTGCGGGTTTTCTGCGAGTTTTGGAAAGAGATGCTGCTGCCAGGAGGGGCATCTCTTACCGTCTTTGTTATGACGTTGCCAAGGAGGCTATCGCTCCCCGTAGTAAGCGCTTCACGGCCCTTCAGAAGGCTAGGATTAGAGCCTTCTCTACGGAGGCCATTTTGACTCGGGCTCGAGCCAGGGCCCTCGGGTACGACATTGATCCGTGTTGTGTCCACTGCGGGGCCAACGACACCATCTTCCATCGGCTTTGGGAATGCCCTCTCCCCGAGGCTGCTTCAGCTCGGCTTGAGGCTACTGACAGTGAGGTGCTTGAGGCCGCTCTGTCTGCTAAGGCGTCTGGAGATGATGACGAGCTGTTGGTCTTTATATATGGTGCTTTTCGGCACCCCGCCGACTCCTTCCCTCGGACTGTTGATGAGCAAGGTGATGGTCCGACCCTGGTCTGGCACAAGATGCCCGATTTTGACCCTGGAGGTGCCCCCGTCAGCAACAGAGCGTGGGGCTCCTTATTTGTTGATGGCTCGTGCTCCCGTCACGCTGTCAAGGAGCTCTCTCGTGCTGGCTCCTCAGCCTGCATGGTCGACGAGTCGGGAGATCTTGTGGCTGAGCTGAGGGCCCCTGTTTGGGGCCCCTACCCTCAGACCCCCCAGAGTGCTGAATTCAGTGCGTTCACCTGGGCCAATGTTCTGGCGACCCATCCTGCTGAATGCCATGTGTATTCTGATTGCAGTAATGTGGTCCAGACTGCGGGTCTCGCTAAGCAGATTCAGCTCTCGCCAAAGCGCATGTATGCTGGGGCTTTTCTTCAGGTGCACGGTCAGGTCTCGGGGATAGCTGCCTGCTCCAAGGTGGCCGCCCACCTCGACGTGGACGCTCCAGGGATTTCTGCCGAGGAGCGTTGGCGTCTTCTCGGCAACTACCATGCGGATGTAGGGGCTAAGTTTGCGGTCCGCCTCCATCCTACGGATGACTCTCTTCTGCAGGAGGCCGACCACCTTGTGGCCTTAGCGAGGGCCACCTTGAAGGTTGCGGTGCATGTGCCCCCCGCATGGCCTCCTGTGGACCTTGATGGGGCCAGCAGACTCCCCGTGGTGCAAAACCCGAGGAAAGAGGTGCGTGGGCACGACTGGAGGTCGTGGGGCGGAGTCTGGAGGTGCGCTCACTGTTTGAGGGGGAAGCGTTCCCATTCGAAGCCAGCTCCAGGTTCCTGCTCTAGGTCCTCTCTTGTCCACGCTGACTCTCAGGACGCGCTAGGCCATCGGACTGTGGCCTTTCCGTGTTCTGATAACTCTGTTCTCTTTATTTGTCTTAGATGTAAATGTCTCACGTGTGGTGGGCACATTCGTGGACTCAGCAAACAGTGTATTTCGGTCCCTTCGCGTGCGTGCAAGCAGGGTTGGGATTATGTGTGCAAAGGCCTCCACCCTAGGTATCAGTTGCGTATTGCTGGCGTCACGGTGGACACCGAAGGCCTGATTCAGTGTTTCAACTCTGAAGCCGCACTTGCCGCCCTTGCTGAAGGTACTTCCGAGGTGCCTGCGCATGAGGAGCGGCAGGAACCCCAACAGTCGCGACAACTCACCCCTTCTTTCCTGGCGAGACGCCGCCAGGATGAGTCGGATAGTTCTGATTGAGTTGCTGTGGCACAGGGCGGCCTATCTTTCTTTCATTGCACGGCCCAATGCGACTGACCCTTTTGGCAGGCATCCGTGCTTAACCCCACATCTGGGGCGAGACTGAGGTCGTCCTGGCGCTCTCTGCACCAGGGGCTTCGGACCTCGTCGTCCTTGTGTGGGTGGTCGAGTTCTCCCAGTGGCGAGGGTTCGCCGTCTTGTGTTTTCTTGCGCGGCCCGATGCGGCTGGCCCTTTTGGCAGGCATCCGTGCATTACCCCACATCTGGGGCGTGACCGTATGTCGTCCTGGCGCTGGCTGCACCAGGGACTGCGGGCTCGCCGTCCTTGTGTGGGTGGTCGAATCTTCTCCTTTGCTTGTTTTTGTGCTGTTCGTTGTGCGTGCGCCCGTCGTGCACGCGTGTCAGGCTCCCCATTCTTGGGGGAAGGTGCATGCACACTTTGGGTGCGCTCTGCGGTTCCGAGCACGGGGGTATTTTATCCCGATTGTGGCTCGTCCGATGTTGCTGCGGCCTGGGGCTTTGGTTCCTGGCCCCAACATCCTTTTGTTAGGCGTTGGGCGTGCGTCTTCGTGTGTGCGTTCGTTGCACGCCCCTCCGCCTTGCCCCCCACCGCTTATTGCCACTGGCGTGTGGGTGGGGCTCTGTCTTGCTCGCTGCCCCTCTTGTTCTGCCGAGGACAGTCGGCACGAGAGAGCTTTCCAGCTGCTATGCTCTGCAGTTGGATGTTTTGCGCTGTCAGCTCTGTGCCCTCCGTGGCACAGCGCGCCTGCCCCCTCTCATAGAGATGTTGTGGCAGGTGTGCGACGAGCTTGGGCACTTGGACGCAGAGGTCTTCGTCCTCTCGTCGTGCCATTTTTTGCGCGGTGACCCTGGTGTTTACCTTGGTCAAGGTGCCAGCATCCCCCTCCGCTGCTGGCTCGTTTCCTTGGTCAGTCCAAGGTTTTGGAGGCGCGGCGTTGATGTAAACAAAAAACCACAACGGTCAAGCATCATACCGGCGCCGCCGCCGCCGCCGAAACGACGTTGCACGGCGAAGGGCGCGCCGCCCGCACCGGCGCCGCCGGCGCGGGACGGCGCAAAGTGCGCCCTCAAGCGCGACTTCATACGTCAGGCCCAAGGCAGGACATACGAATTTGAAAAGAAGATCACGTTGGCGACAGACGTCTCAGACGCGGTGCGCTGGATCAGTGAGCGCACGCCCGGCGCGGTCCGGCGAGCGCGCGAAGAAGCCGTTTGGCGCATTGAAACTCGGGCCCGCCAGCTCGAGCAGAGTGGCGCCATCGAGGCGTGGCACCGCGGCGCAGACGAAGGCGTTCGCGGGGTCGCCTGGTATGTCAACGGGCCGCTGCTTGCAGAGTTGGCGGCCAGCATTGGACGCATTGATCGCGAATGCGTGGAGTTCTTTCGTCAGGCGTGCCCACGTGCTGCCGTCGTTTGCCATCGCGCGCCCGTCGCGCGCGAGGGGGCGCCCCTGCTGGGTGAATTACCGGTGTCGGGCATTGGCGCGCCTGCTACATTTCCGCAAGAGAAGTCCACCGAGGTTCTTGTAAAGGGCGCCCAGGCGGCAAACAAGCGTCTGCTCGCGCGTTTACGCTCCGACCCCAACGCGCAAGAGTCGTGGGACCTCACGGATAAAGATTTCCGATTATGGAGGATGCGAGCGCCCGAGGGTCTGTCAGACCTCGACTTGGGCAGTATCATTCTGGTGCCCCGGCTCGGGGTAGTACAGGGTGTCAGGAGCGACGGCGCCCGCAAGGCGCGCGCGCGCGCGCCCGCGCGAAGCGTTGTTTAAAGTTTGTCGTGCGCGCGCACTTCGCGGCAGGTTCGCGCGGTGGGCGATTGCTCCATTGCCGGCATCAACACCGCAACGCGTCCGCGTGAGCGTATGCGGCACGAGACAATTGATCGCCTATACCTGCTTTGCCGACTATTTACTGAAACGGTGGCCGCTGCGTCGCCACGGCGCAAGGGCCACGCGCGCTCGGGTTGCAGGCATCCGCTGTGCCGCGCTTGTTTAAGCTCGACATCGACGCCGCCTTCCGGAGGCTTCCGCTGCGACCTGAGCATCGGGCTTTGATTAGGGTCATATTCAGTTACAAGGATGAGGTCACGGCGCATGCTCACTGCGCGTGCCCATTCGGGGCAGGCGCGTCGTCCGCTCTCGGCGCACACCGCGTCGCACTTGTCCCCCGCGCAGTTGCAAGCGTTCATAACTGGGAACGCGTTGGCGCCCTCATATGCGCGATTCTACGCCGTGTACTCCACGCGGCGATCCTTCGTTACGTGGACGATATGTTCGGCGCCGAAAGGTGGGCCGAGGCGCGGGGTGTCACGCGAGCCGGCCGATCGGTCGCCGTCACGCGCCGCGCGGCAGGTCGAACACCTGCTGGATTGCATCGCGCGCATCGTAAGATGCTTATTGGGCCGGTCCGCGCTGGCAGACGAGAAGATTTCCTGTGCTGTCCCGCTCGGTATCCTGGGACTTCGCGTCGACCTCTCATCGGAGGGGTTGTCGTGCGTTCCGCTGCCCGACAAGATCGCTAAGTGGACAGCACGTATCACGTTGGCACTCGACTCGGGCATCTTACGCGCAGGCGTGGACCCAGTTTGCGGCCCGCCACGCAGCGTCGTGGCGCGCGCGGCCAGTTGACGCGAGCAAACTCGCGGGCGCACTAGCCTGGGCATCCAGTAACATGTTCAACCGCGCGGGGCGCGCCATGCTCAGGTGTGTTTTTCTGTGCCGTGCGCCGGCAGCGCACCCATTTGCCACGCCCACGTTGCGGCAGGCCGCTCTACGCCCAGGCACATCGCGGCTCTCCCGACATGCCGCAAGCGCTACGGCTAGTGCTGCGGTGGTGGTTGATCGTGCTGGGCGGCGAGCTGGCACAGTCACGAAGGTGGTGCGACGAAGCGGCGGGCCCCGTGGCCCATCTGTTCTGCGACGTAGCCAGCCGCCCGCCCATGGCGGCCGCCGTACTGTTCGTTGACAACAAATGCTACTGGACGTGCATGCCACCTGCCGCCCGGCACGGCTGCGCAGGTCAGCGCCAGTTTTGGTCGCGACGCGCGCGCACGCGTGCGCCAGGATCTTGAAGGCGTTCCAGCCCAGGGAAGATATTCAAACCATGGGCATGGAAATGCTGAGCAGTGCCCTGGGCTTGTGCTCGTTTGAACACCTGCTCCGCCGTCGGCGCGTCGTAATCTGGTCTGACAACACAGGCGCGCAGGCCGCCGCCGGCAGCGGCGCCGCGCGCGCGTTCGATCACGCTTGTCTCGCACACGGCCTCTGGGTCAAGATTGCGCAATTGCGGTGTCTAGCACGTGTGGAGCGGGTGCCGACAGACGAAAATATCGCAGATGATCCGTCCAGGGGTGAGTTCGGGCTGCTGCGGCAGCTCGGTGCAGTGCGAATTGATCCGCACCTGGACGAGGCGTTCTGCACGCCAGCGTCATGGACGTCGATGCTCATCCCGACAAGGTGAGCCAGCGCTCGCAGCACGGCTACGCTGCGAGGCAGCCGAAACTCGGCGCCAGCTATCGGGTATCTCGCGGCGCGCGCCACGGTTGACGCGCGCCACTCAGCAGGGGCTCACACCGCAAGGTCCACGCGACCTAGCCTGTATCATTATGCCGCTCAGCTGAGCAATGTTCTGCCCAGAGCGTCACGTGCTGATATCGACGCGGTTTGCTCTTGCCTGCGGTTTAACGGGATGACGCGCTGGCAGCACCTCGAGGGCGCGCTGTTCGATGACTTTCTGGGTCGTGAACGCCTTTCTGTCACCGCAGCGACAGCAGTGCGAGAGCTGCTGGCACGCCCGCAAGGTGGCGTGCATCGCGGGCGCGCGGGTCGTGCGCGCGCGCCGCGCGTATTCTTAAGGACGATGGGCGAACGCCAGGCCCAACGGTGGCGAGGCGGCGCGGGCGCGCCCGTCGAGTCAAGGCTCTGCGAGCTCGGCTTCTTCATCGTCCTCTTCCTCGAGTGTGCGGTTATGGGCACCCCGCGTGGTCCGTCGCAGACCGCTTTTCTCCGCGCGTTGCACGCGCGCGACGTCTTCGCGCGCGGCCGCGCGCGCAGGGCACCCCAGGGCCAGCGCCGCCACCGGGGCCTCCACCCGCGATGCTTGCGGCCCGTCGGCGGCGCAGCCGCAGCTCGGCAGCGGACCCAGTGGCAGCGGTACGCCGTGCGCTACGTACGGCAACGGAAGGTTTCGAGCGTCAGATGGGCGATCCGCGTTGCGAGATCGC
>CAUYUJ010001700.1:95000-98009 GCA_963575745.1 Prorocentrum cordatum
ACCAAGAAGAGGACGCTTCAGATGACAAGTGCAAGCCGACTGTCTCTTAAGGTACATTTGGAGCTGCAGTGCCTTCTCAGGAACTTTTTCCGTAAAGCTACCTCCGGTGGCTTACGCTGGCAGTTGCGCATTGGTCCATTATGACAACGATGTGAATCCAGGATATCACTATGATGGAGCAGAACACACCGCTTTCAAATTTCATGATATAATTGGATCAGCACACCCGAGAATCACCCAGTGCCTGAAGTCCACCAAACCTCAAGCGGGCTTTGACCAAGACGTGACAAAGTTTGAGGAATTGGCGGGTGTACCGACGCAAGACGGAACCGCCCGAAAAGCCCCGGACACCGAACCACCGCGGGAGGAGGGACGACTTCGCACGATATATGAGGAATTGGAAGCGGACCTTGAGGCACATATTATGGAAGTGTGGTGTACTGAACTACACGATGCAAGGAACTATTGAGGGCAACTCCACTAGACGACCTTTACACAGTACCCACACATATGATTCCCGACAACAGTGCGTTGGTCACTGTAGCTGAAGAACAGCGGGGGCACCTGCCTAAGTGGGGGCGCCCACGCGACTCCGATATCGAGGAGACGTATCATGTCCCACTGTGCTTCACGGTCGAAGACTGCAGTTACGGATTGGACTCAAACGAAAACGGACAATATGTAAAACTCTGCTTCGCTGCAGACATGTCAAATGTAGTCCTATCCGAACAACAGCGAAGCATATTAGATGTGGACCGTGCGACTGCCATGCGAGTTTATGTCACCGCCGCTGCAAAGCGAGCTGCGGTCGTCAAGGAAGACGACCTCCTCGCGAAAGCTGACGCCCAGGCGAGTCCCGAGAAACTAACGAAGGCCCTATACTCTGAGCTCTAGACATGGTTTGACAACAAGTGTTTCAATATGCAAGACGTATCTAAAGCGTCAAACATCATGAATTCGAGGCATGTGTAAAACTGGAAGTTCGTGAAGAATGAGAAGGGCGAAATGGAACGTGCCATCTGTTTACGCCTGGTGCTCCGAGGTTTCATGGGCCTTGAAGCTTTCGACGTGGAAACCATTCCAGGGACAGCGCGGCGGCGAAGCCAGGGGCTACTCGCAAGCACGGCAGCGTGCAAGAAGCAATGGATCATTGCTTCCCTCGACATCAACATGGCCTTCCTGGAAGGGTTGACCTGCCAGTGACTTGCTGAGGCAACTGGTGAGGAAGAACGCGTGGTGTTCTTTACTCTGCCGCCTGGATCGGCGACGGCGCTTCGATCCCCCCAGGATTCGCGCTACGGCGAGTCGAAGCGCTGCTTGCGGCGCCTCAAGCCAGGCACCGACACCAAGGATGCACCCAGAGCTTTCCCAATAGAGCTCAGGAGGACCACAAGAGGCTTCGGTCACAGACCCACGTCCTACGACGAGGAGTTCGAGACGAGCAGTGACCTGCTCACAACCAAACATGTTGATGATATCAATATGGCCGGCACCGAGGATGCCATTGACAAGTGCGCCAAGTGCGTAGAGGGTACTTTTGGTAAGTGTCAACTCAACAAGCATGCATCTACCAAGTGCGCTGCGCGGTTAACCAAGGATGAGGACGGCAATGTGACGTTGGACCAAGATGAATACATCAAACAGCTCAGCCCTATGCAACATCCTGAACTTACCGGCGCCGACGCTGACGCCGAGGCATCCAAGATGGTTGCAGACATGTTCGTCAGCCTCAGAGGCGCATTGACTTGCGCATTAACCGCCCCAGTGTAGTTGATGGTGCATGTAGTTTCTCTACAGCGCGTCCAAGAACCGACCAATATACAAGTGCGACGACTGAGCGCGATTGCCCATAAGTTGCAGGCCTGCCCCAAGAACATCGTCTACCTAGCGATGACTCCCACGGGCGAAGTTGACCTGCACAGCGATTCAAGTTACCGACGCCTGAGTGGGGATGCCGAAGACGGAGTCACAGGCTATGGTATTCGCGGGGCAAACCTGCTACGGCGTGGAAGCACGCCATCCGGCAAGCCTGTCGTTCACTTGACCGCTGCGTACTGCAAGTCTCGCCGCTTGCATGTCCGCTCGAGCTATTCAGCAGAGACACTGGCAGCAGCCCGCAACTGAGAGGACTGCTATCCCATGATCGTGACTCTCCACGAGCTCCACGCAGGGCCGTTGACTCCCACTCAGTTGAAGGACATGATTGAGTTGGGCGGCCTGAGCATCAAGGTCACTTTGACCATATATATATATACTGAGAATGTTTTCAAGTCCTTGTCAAGAAAAGACTTGAAGAAGCCGACTGAGTGTACCTTTTAGGACACATCAGTTGGAAACGTCAGATGATGGAGCGAAGAGCCGCGATCGTTTTCAGTGGTGTGACACCCGCGACATGACCGCGGACGGCCGCGCAAAGGGGAGCATCGACAGAGATATGCTCCTACAGGTCACGGGAGGAACGCAATCCTTCAATCGCGACTTGAAGCGTCACGCTCCTTATCGGGCTGGACAGACATCCTGGCCTGCGGCCGCCGTAGGAGTACTCGCATGCACAGTAACGCGCATGCAAGGCAACTTGTGTGCGGGTCCACCTTCCTGACCGCACCGCCTTTTTGCTGCCCTTTCGTACTTGGGGGCTGCTGTATCTGCTGCATAGAGGCGGCGGACTCACGCTTCGTCTCCCTCACCCCCCGACTCTAAACTGAGCTGGGATACAGGCGAGAGGTAACGGGCGCGTGTCCACGGCCGTTTGGGCCCAAGCGGCCGGCCGCCCAGATCCGACTACTCCTCGGCGCGAGGTGTACCTTTTGCCTTCGAGACCAAAACGTCATTTGCTTGAGATGGCTCGTCGCTCCCGCGACACTCTCTTACTACTGGGACGATCGCTACTACGGTACAACAGAGCTGGAGCTGGGCTTCGCCTAAGGCGAACCTGCTGGTTGGGCCTCCCAACCCCTTTCAAACTGACCCCGGCATTTGGGCAATTTTTACGGTGCCGGAATGAACTCT